>CM038043.1:74501262-74936262 GCA_021397845.1 Areca catechu
AAGCTCAGGGGATGATACCTCGTTTACGAGACCCATTAAACAAAGATTCGCAGATTTCGGAGCCTCTTCGTCTTTAGTGGATAAGGACGCTTCGCTGTCGCTCCATGTCACTACCATTGCTTTCTTTTTCTTCTTCTTAAATCCCTTTTTCAATAATGGACAATCTGGTCTAATGTGCCCTGGTCTTTTGCATTCATAGAAGGTGGGCACTTCTTTTTCTTTTTCCTTTTTCTTGTCCTTCTCCTTACTAAATTCTTTGTTCTTATGAAATTTTCTAAAGTATCTTCCTTTCTTTTTTCCCAAGAACTTTCTAAATTTTTTAATGACCATAGCAACATCTTCGTCTTCTATGTTGCTTTCAGTAGAGGAGCTTTCTTCTTCCGATTCTTCACCCTTTTTGGAATCCATAGCAGCTTTAAAAGCAATTGATCTCTTTTTCTTTTGATCATCTTCAGTTCAGTGCTGTATGGTTAGTTCATGTGTGATGAGAGATCCTAACAGTTCATCCAGCAGTAAGGTGTTCAAATCTTTTGCTTCCTGGATGGCAGTCACTTTCATATCCCACTTGTCCATAAGAGATCTTAGAATCTTCTGCACTAGATCTGCATTAGTATATACCCTGCCAAGACTTTTTAAGCCATTAATAATATCAGTGAATCATGAAAACATGGCAGATATAGTTTCATTCGGTTCCATCTTAAACAATTCGTAACTATGTACAAGAAGATTAATCTTAGAAGTCTTCACTTGAGAAGTTCCTTCATGGGTCACTTCGAGTTTATCCCAAATTTCTTTTATCGAGGAGCAAATAGAAATTCGATTAAACTCATTACTATCCAAAGCACAATATAAGAGATTCATGGCTTTGGCATTTAATTCTTCCATCTTCATGTCATGTTCATCCCAATCCTCTTCAGGTTTAAGAACATCCACTCCATCAATTTTAACCATGAAAATGTAAGGACCCTTTAGAATGACCTTCCATAACTGAAAATCAACAGCTTGAATATAAATCTTCATTCTAGCTTTCTAATATGCATAATTTGTGCTAGTGAAGAGTGGAGGTCTGTTTGTTGATTGGCCTTCCACCATGGACGTACTCATGGGATGAGTCATCAATCTTTACTCTAGTGTATTCAGAGACTCTGCTCTGATACTAGTTGTTGCCCAGGTGGTTACCCAAGAGGGAGGTGAATTAGAACTTTTAAAAAATTTAAGTAAGTAATGTGCAATTTTAAAATCCTTTGCAAGTGGTTGGTGCTGTGATAAAGTTATAGAAAGTAGAAGCTAAATAAAATCAAGAGAGCACAACACAAACACACCAAATTTATAGTGGTTTAGAGCAACCTAACTCCTACGTCCACTACCCAAGATACCACTTGGGATTTTCACTATATTCACACCTGAATACAGTAGTATCGTTTTACAGGATCACAATCCAAAACCTCTACACTTTGGTTTTACGGGATCATTAAAGAAAATCCAACACCCTTTGATTTTAAACAGGCTTACCAAAGAAACCCAACTTGGTTTTCACAGGATCACCAAGAACCTATTTGGTTTTTCAATCGGGCCCACCAATAACCCAACAATTCAAAGATTGAATTGAAAATAAATGCAACAAGAAATGACAAATTCAAGTTGTCGAATAGTTGCCGGTGTAGCTCGTTGGAAGTCCACTTGAATGCACTTGGATAAGCTTTAATGGCTTCAGTGGCTTCTTCTCAAAGTTGCTTCAAGTTTTAGATCATAGTTGGTGAAGACTTGAAGATTGACTTTAATACTCTTGTGCTCCTTTTCTGTTGGTTGGTAGAATATTCAATGGATGCCTCTTTTCTTTGAAGAACTCTCTTATTAATTTCCTCAAGGAGGTTCAAATCCTTCAAATTTAAAGTCTTCCATCATCCCAAGCTAGCTCTAGCCATTGTAGACCATTGACCGTTGGAGCACTTTTGAGCATTCAAAAATAAGTTCTGGAACTAGCCGTTAGATACCTGGAAGAGACATTCAAGTTGGCTCGGATTCCTTCGAGTCGGCTCAGATCCTTCGAGTTGATGGGTTGAGTCGCCAAATCCTCAATGTGGTCGGCTCTGTGTCTCAGGATGCAAAACAACACTCTGGACGAATTAGCTCTTTTCAGCTTGGGTCAGCTCGAACTTGAATCTTGAACTCGAAGAGTCGGCTCTCTTCAGCTTGGGTCGGCTCTTCTTCTCAGGTTCGAAAAATCTTACTCTGAAAGAGTCAGCTCGAAGCAGTTTGGGTTGGCTCGCTTTCTCAGGCAGTCAGAATTAGGTCTGGCAGAGTCGGCTCTTTCTGGTTCGGGTCAGCTTGCCTGGTTGTTCTCGGAAAGCTTCAGAAAATGGACTATGGAGGAGTTGGTTCGGACAGATTCCAGTCGACTCGGATTTCTTGGAGTCGGCTCGCTTTCCATCGAGTCGGCTTGGATTGCTGCGTTCCAGAATCCTTGCTGCGTGCCAGTAAGCAGAGTCGGCTTTTCTTCTCTTGGGGTCGGCTCAAGTGTCTTCTTCAGAAATTTTACAATTTGAACTTAAAGAAAACTCTCACCAACTCTTTTACAATTTCACACAAACCAACTCAAAACAAAATCTACGGCACACACGTTTATAGAAGTAACCCTTTTAGTTGAATTTTCGTAGTATTTTTGACTGGGTTCATCTTTACAATAACACTTACAACACAACTCAAGCAAGAAAATATGAGAGTAGGAGTTGAAGTTTGAACATGAAATTCACCCTACAAAAACTTGTCAAATACTTGAAGAGTTGTCAGAAATAAATGTATATGCTCCAATGTTTGGTTATCATCAAAATCACATATGGGGTCAACATTCTCTTTCTAAGAAAGATTGTGCGACAACTCCTGAGGAAGAGAGCGCATGAGCAGAGTTCCTTATGCTTCTGTAGTGGGCTCTATCATATATGCTATGACATGTACTAGACCAGACGTGGCATACTCACTAGTAGTGAGCAGATACCAGTCTGACCCAAGTGAGGTGCATTGGAAGGTGGTTAAGACCATCTTGAAGTATTTGAGAAATACTAAGGACCAATAGCTGATTTATGAAGAACCTGACTTGAAACTTGTGGGATATATTGACTCCAGTCAGACAGAGATGATAGCAAGAGTGTGTTAGGATTGGTATTTACTCTAAATGGAGGAGCGATATGCTGAAAGAGTTCCAAGCAGGCAATAGTTGCAGACTCAGTATGCGAAGCATAGTATTTTGCAGTATCAGATGCAGCAAAGGAAGTCGTGTGGTTGCGGAAGTTCCTTGGAGAGCTAGGGTTGGCACCTTCCCTAGATGGTCATGTTCCTGTGTATTGTGATAGCACAGGAGCCATTGCTCAAGCAGAGAGACCAAAGTCTCATCACTGCACTGAGCATATTCTGTGGCGCTATCACCTCGTGCAAGAGATCATGAAACGAGGTGACATCAATCTTATAAAGATCGATGGAAAGGAGAATCTAGCCGACCCCTTCACTAAAGCCTTCAGAATCAAAGAGTTCGACAAAGGAAAATGGGTATTAGATACTGTTCTGATTGGCTTTAGTATAAGTGGAAGTTGTTGGGAATTATGTCCTAAAGCCAATCGCCTAGGCTATAGGCAGTTGTGCTCGGTATTATAATTTGTATATGAATTAATAAAACTTAATTTTGGTAGCTCATCACATCATTCATTTTTCTGTAATGAACTCTGTTTATGTGATGAAGTCCTTAGGACTGCATTGACTTCGATAAAGAGAGGATAGATCGAGTGCTCCATTAACAGGTTCACAATCAAAAGATACATTATACAGGATAGCAATGTATTAAGTGTAGGTTATTGTCGTTCACATCGTTTGGTTATCCTCTTGACCAAAGGAGTGTGGTGACACTGATATGATCTGTAAGTCGGATGTGTGACATCTCATTGAACGTGATTCCGTGAAGCTCCTTTCTGCCAAAGGATTGCTCACGATTGGATATGGATATATGTGTCCCTCCGACCTGAGGTCATCATGGTAGCTTGCAAGCAACTCCCTGTGCTTTGGTGCTAGACTACCTGGATTTCTAATCCGGTGATGGAAGGTTTCTGGATACAGGCAAGTACTTGTGGAGCAGTGGTGGACCAAGATGGATTTGACCTATCCAAATTGTTTAGATTGAATGTCTCGCAGTGTCTTAATTTAGCAAATCCTCGGTCGGGGTAGTCCTAGTGAGGAGTCACTGGACTTGCGAAGTTGGGACATTTTATGGATTGACTCAGTTATGGTTGGCAGTCTAACACTAGGTCATCTAGGGCATTGAAGGTTAAAGGGTTAAATGATACGGTAACCATATTCCAGAGGTTCGATAGATTGCTCTCGCATCTTCAGCCTATCCGGACGCTGAGACCCATTGCTAGATGGTATCTTGTGCTGGTGCTAGAAGTATTCCAGTGCTATCGTTTATGTTCGAACCTATGAGGTCACACGCCATTAAGAATTTCTTCCTGATCCGGGAACTAATCAATGATTGAGAATCGTTTCAGTATTTAGGTCAAACGGACTGATTGAGTACACATTGGATTTTTCTGGTCTGATTTGGATCGACTAGGATTAGTTTGGATCAACTAGGAATTGTTCCTGGTAGACCAGGACTGAACCCAATTTTTCTTCTGATTTGGATTTGGTCGGACCAGGGTTTCATGAACCGGTGGCATACTTCTCACAATGTTATTCTCCCAATGTTTCAAAAGTAAAACATCGGTTTCTGTTTTGATAGTTTCCCTTCTCACGGCATTGCCCTGTAATCACTGATTGAATGGGATAAATGCAGCATTAGTTTAAATGCTGCGTGGGATTTCAAATTTATCCATTGCCAGAATTTTGGATGGGACTCTTGGTGTTTATCTCTCGTACGTGTTACCTTCTCTCGACCGAAGCCTTCACGGTGATAGAGCCATCTTCGTTCTCTTCCAGCTAGCAGATGTTTCTAAGTGTTTTAAACCGGTCAGGGGAAAATTCTAAGTGTTTGATTTTATCCGATTTATCATCTCACGGTGGTTTCACAGCTTCATGTTGTTTCTTCTCCGCCTTTTATTTATTTTATGGGCTCTCAGCCGCTGTAGGAATTTCTGGGTTGCAGCCGTGTGATGGGAGAAGGGAGATCGCTGGTTCTCAACCTTTTATTATCTGTTGCTTGGAAGCCGTGAGAGAGAAAGGAGGGAACAAGCTTTTACGGATTTTTCTCCACATGCGTGTGATATGTTTTTGCTGGTCATGTGATGTGGTGAGGGGAAGAGAGAAAAAGCAACAGGACGTTGAAGTCCGTGTGAAGGGAAGAAGGGTAGTAACACGATGTTGTTGGCCGTGAGAGTGCTTGGTGATTTCCTTGTTTACACGGTGGTCTTCCTTTTCTCTTGGTTGATGCCATCACGGGTTTTCTTAGTGCCTCTGTGATTTTCTGGTTTTTGGAAGTCCGTGGCTTGCAATGTGAAGAAGAAAAACAGGGCATGAGTTTTGTTGAGAAGAAAGATATAAGAGAGGAGCAGACGGTTTGGGACGAATTTCTAAGTGTAAAAATTCATATAGCTCCTGTGTAATCCTTGTTTTTGTTTTTGTTTTTGTTTTGTGTGCTCTTGATGGATTTTGGGCAGTCTTGAGAAGAAGATCGCTTTGGTCTTCCCTGTGTCTGTGATCGATTTATTGATTTCCGGTGGACTAGCATCCATCCGGAAGTCGGATCAGTGAGATCCCGTGCGTGGATACTCTAGAGGGTGGATGCTTGGATACCTCGAGAGGCTGCATCATTCTTTTTCTTCTTGCTGTGTTGCAGATCTTATTTGCTGTTGAAGGAGTTCAATCGGTTGCTGATCTATTCAAAAGTTACGAGGAGTTGACTTTTGTTCTACTTCGATATGGTATATTTTATTTTGGTTATCATGTATGCCTAGATCTAGTTGTTATCATATGATTTATTATTATTGTACTTGCTTATACATGCCTATATATTTTGTTACATGCATCATGATGTGTTAGATCCTATGCATGAGTAGGTACTTTCTGCTGCATGCTTAAAAATTTTTAATTATGCAATACCTGCTCCCTAGTGTAGCATGTCTAGGGTAGGCTTCCGCTACAGCAGGTTTTCCTTCATACACACTATAGGAGAATCCTTTGGAATGGGAAGAAATGGTCTTTAAACCATACCTTTCTCCTATGACCGGATGGCCATGGCGAATCCACATTAATCAGAGTACTATGTGAAGGAAATCAAACCAATTTTATAAAAAATATTAAACGAGATGCATACACAACCTGGCTCTGATACCATTGTAAAGAACTATTCCTAGGGGCGACACATGCGTTCTAAAACTTTTCTAAAGTCATGCAGCAGTGGAAAGCAATAAAATCATTTTATCTCAAAATGTTAATCTAATTAACATAATCCCCTTACCAGGATCTTGATGCATCTAGAGTAATATAAATATAAAATCATGCAAACATTATATGAATAATAGAACAATTCTAGAAATCATACAATGATGCAGCAAAGATAATTATGTTATACATAAAATAAGAACATGCCTTGGTGATGTTCACTGGGAAGAACCGAAAGTTGCAAAAATGCCCGCCTCTCAGTTGTGATCCTAGGGATGGCACTGACCTATGAAAAAAATCCAGCTCTGCTTGCAGCACTCGTGTATCGTCTCTACGGGTGGTTCACATCATGTAGCATGATTTCTTCTCCTTCCTTTGAGGTGCTAGCCCTTATGAAAAGTTTGTCAAGTGGACTCCTTCAACTCCTTGAAGACGAGTAGGACACCTCTAACTCCTTGAAGTGCTGGTTGCTGCAATAGTGCTGGAACAGAATAAGGACTCTCCCGGTTCTATCTATCCCAAACCTTCAATAGAAGGTGTGCACTTAGAGATCTCACCAAAAACTCACTCTACCCTGAAGATCCAATCTCATAGTCTCTCAAGGATCAAATAAGATCTCTAACCAAGGAATATGGTAGAGTCTCAGCCTTGATCCAGATTTTTGGGTGTGGAATGTAATGAGCATTGAATGTTAACTCTTGACCTTCTTCAGTCCTGCTTTTATAACAGCAGCCCTCAGAATAATTAAGAGGATATAATGAGAGATTAATGAGTAGTTTTGGGGTCTCTTGAGATTCCAGGGAGGTTAAAAGTCCTTTGGAATTCAGCAATAGCAATTATTAAAACTCAAAACTCCCAGCATTAAATCCCATAACCATTACATCATTTAATGAAGCATTCTCAAATTTCAGCAATCCATCAAACAAGTCAACTCAACCATTCGAGTCGACTCATCTTGAGTCAACTCATTCAAAAAGAGTCGGCTCGAATAGAAGATTGACAACACCTTGTCAAACGAGTCCAGAAGGATTCCCAATCATTTGCATGCCAACAAGGTAAGAAGAAACCCTCGGTGTGTGATCTCATAGGTTCAAACACTAAACCGGTAGCACAAAAATATTTCTAGTACCAGCCAAAGTTGCCATCTAGCAATGACACCCAGCATCTAGATAGGTTGAAGGTTGCAAAGCAACATGAACCTGTTGAATATGGAATAGCATTGAACTTATTCCTTGAACCTCTTAATGCTTCAAATGGGAAGGGTTAAACTGTCGAACCCTAATCAATCCATTTCAATGTCTCAAACAAAGAATCCCTGTAACTCCATACAAGGAATGCCCTCCATACAAGGAATGCCCTGGTCAAGGTCTTTCTCAATTGAGGCATATTAAGCATTCAATCCAAATCTTTTAGAGAGGTCAATCCTATCTCGATCCTACTATCGCTACACAAGTACTTGAATAGACCCAGCAACCTTCCATCATTAGATTAAAAATCCGAGTAGTCTGGCACCTAAGCATAGTGAGTTGCTTGCAAGCTGCCATAGTGATCTCAAGTCAGAGGAATAATTTATGTCCACATTCTAATGCAAGACTCCTCTTCTGCAGAAAGAGAATCTTACATGAGAGTAACATTCAGTGAAGTGTCAAACAGAACACTTGCATGTCATACCAATATCTCCATATTCCTTAGTTAAGAGGATAACCAACCTATATGACATACAATGATCTATACATGATAAATAGTCGTCCTATAACAATGTATCATTTGATCATGAATAATTTAAGAACTACTTGATATATCCTTTCTATATCGAGTACAAGGAAGTTCTAAGGACTTCATCACACAAGAGTTCACATTAATGAAAATGCACCTTTGATGAACTGCCAAAAGATAACTTTTATTTATATCAAAATTCATGTAAAATATATAAATAGCATAACCATCTATAGCCTAGATAATTGGCTTTGGGACTCAATTCCCAACAATTATCACTGAGGTTATTTTAGCAAGTCAAGAATAAACAAGTAATAAAAAGTTGAATCTTTGACCCTTACGATTTTGAATCGTATGGGACTTATGAATCATGTCTCATGGAAATGATGACCAAAACTCCATTCTCTATATATGGAGAAAGGGCAATTGAGTTGTTAGCCCTAGTACTATCAGATGTATGTGGGTCTATGACAACTTAAGGTAGAGGAGGATACTTCTAGTACATTTTCATAATAGATGTTTTATCTAGGTTTGGATTGTATGTATTTGATGAAACATAAATACAAAGCCTTTCGATAAACTGAAGGAGTATCATCATATGGTCAAGAAATAAACTAGAAATAGTATCAAGGTTTTTTAATTTATTTAAGGAAATGAACACTTGTCTAGTGAATTTCTTTATCATCAGTTATTCTTCCTAAATAGACACCTCCTAAACTACCTTGGTAGTATGGTGTGTTGAAACAGAGGAATCGCACTCTATTGTATAAGGTGCGGTCTATAATATGTTTCATTATTTTTTAATATCATTTTAGGGATTTGCCCTAGAAATTTTTACTTTGATAAAAAAATAAGATGCCTTCAAGGTTTATTACTAGCACTCCATATGAGATATAGAAAGGATAAAAGGACAAGCCTCAAATATCTTAATGTTTGAGGATGTCCTGCTTATGTCAAAAGTGATTTTGGATATAAGTTAAGTGCTAGATTCGAGAAGTAATAGTTTATAGGTTATTCAAAGAAGAGTATTATATTCTATATTCTACCATCATATTTAACAATAGGTATTTGTTAGTAGGTATGCTTCTTAAAAAGTTATTTTATCCTAGGAGGAGATAGTGGGAGAATAATTTAAACTTGTAGAAATTAAATACGTACAAACCATTCCTCTATGACTTGTGAATGGTACACATGGTGGTCCTCAACCAAAAGTATCCAAGGATAAGGTACATCCATAATACGCACTTCCTCTTTGTAGGCAGATAGAGTGCACTAGGCACCTCTAAGATATGGGTTTTTCATTAGGAATGACATTAAAACCTAAATCATTTACGATGATGATCTATTGATTTATACAGAAGTTACCATGAGTAGAAACTCTAACAAATGACTAGAAGCCATGTAATCTAAGATGGACTCCATGTAAATCAACCTAGTGGGGATTTTGGTTGATCTGCCTATGGGTGTGACCCCAATAGAATATTAGTTGGTCTTTAAGATGAAAATTAGAGTAGATTGCCAACTTCCAACCTACAAGGTTAGGTTAGTGGTGATTGGTTTCAGGCAAAGGCAAAAGAATTATCTTTGAATAAATCCTTTTACTTGTGGCAATGCTAAAGTCTATTTAGATTATGCTTACTAAAGTTGCATACTTCGATCTGGCAATTGGATGTCAAAGCCTCTTACCTTAAAAAGTATTTTGAGGATAAGGTTTACTTGACTTGACCACAGAGGTTTATCGATAGTGGGAGGATAATTTAAGTATGCAATCTTTGAAAATATATTTATGGATTGGAGTAAGCTTTGAGGAGTTGGAATATCCATTCTAATGTGATAGTCAAAGGAGTTTGGCTTCATCAAAAGGTGAATGAACCATATGTGTATAAGAAAATAAGTGGGAGTACTGTTATCTTCTTAGTTTTGTTTGATGATGGGGTATGATATCCCAATGTTTCAAATCAGTCTTGACTTGGCTATCTAAGATGTTTTTCATAAATGACTTGGGTAAAGCATCCTATATACTAGGTATATATAGGTCTATAGAGATGGATCTAAAAGGATGTTTGGCTTGTCCCAATTTTGGTACATGGACTTTGTGTTGAAGAGGTTCAACATGAAAGCTACTAAAATAGTTTAATTACTTTCCTATGTGATGCTATGCACTAGGCCTGATAGGGCTTATGCTTTAGGCATAGCGAGCAGGTTTTCAGGCTAATCCAAGAAAGGATCATTGAAAATCAATGAAAAATATTTGTTCTCGGGGAAGGACTAAAGATATTTTTCTAATAATTTTGGAGGATCAGAGTAGAAACTAGAATGATATTTTAATTCTAGTTTTCAATAAGATCTTGATGATAATAAGTCTCTATCAATGATATAGATATGAAAGGAGTTCATGCTTGTGAGATCTAAAATCCTAAAATCCTAATCTAAAATATTCTTGGTCATAAGAGTATTGAGTCAGGAATCAATGTTCCAAAAAGACTTGCACATCCTATGATGCTCGATGGAGATGGTGGCTGATCTCACAAGCCACTTGTGTGGAACATTAATACAAGGATGTGGGTGCTCATTAGAAAATGAGTTTACTAAATTGATCTACTAAGAGAGAACATCTTATGAAGTCTTATTTGTATGTCAAAAGATCATTCTTTAAGTGGAAGTTGTGCAAGTGATCCTTAGACTTGAGATCACCATGGAACCTTATGCACAAGAACCATATTTTGGTTCACACTCACTCATGGCAATTAAATCATAAATGGGGTGTTCTAGATATGGAAGAATGTAAATAGAGTTTGTGAGTAGGTTAACAAGGAATCGATCACTCCTAGTAAGATGAGATGGCATCCTATGTATTATCATCTCTAGATAACTCTAAAAGTCTCAGGCTAAAGTAGGATGAATATTGTAATAGTTTTTAATGCTTCATCACTAAGTCATCGTTGATTGACGGATAACTGAAAGGAATACGTTAGTGAGTTTGACATGCTTACATACTCAAACATATTCGAAGGATGCAGGATGATTAAAGGATTGAATTGCATGGTGTTAGGGTATCCCGGTCCAAGTACAAACCGAACACCAGTTATGCTGGTCGAAGACTTTTTCTCTGAACCACTGACTTCGGAACAGGAAAGGTCAAGCCAACTACAGGCAACCCAAGGCTTTTCATCGGCCTACGACATCCATAGGTGAGATCTTCGGATGATGTCTTCGGCTCTAACCGAAGACCAGGCTTCTCGTCGACTTCCAAAGACATGCTTTTCATTCCTGCCGAAGACACGATCTCCGGCCCTTGGTAAACACCAAGTCTTCGACTCATGCAGAGGATGAAATCTCCGACCGAGAATCTCCCTAAATAGAAAAAATCTGAAGATGGTACCGCGATTTGGCCTAGATAGGAAACAGTAACCAACGGTTACGATCGACTATCTCCATGCCACGATCATGGCACACAACTCCAGCTGCCATGCCTCCGGTCTGGCTAGAAATGCTCAATGACAACACACGATCGCTAATCATGGGGAGAAATTAACTCCCCGTAATCGCGGGAGAAGAGCGGGGCCGCGGGCAGGACGCCTCCTTTTAAATAGCGATAAGAAGAATTGCTCGAGAGAGGTACACACACATATACACTCACTCATACTCTAAATTGAAAGAGCCTTTCCCTCTGCTTCTCGAGAATCTTTCCCATTCCATGGCTGGGACCGCTTCTGACTAAGGCATCGGAGTGTCCCCCGCCGGAACAACACCGGCAAGGGACCTATTTTGCAGGTGAACCAGGGAACGGTCCTATGGTGCAGCAGCTCCGACCGGCCGATACAGGGACTCCACACCTACAGATTGGCATGCTAGGTAGGGGGCGACACAGCATTCCTTAGGCTCCCTCCTAAACAAAGGGAAGTAAGAGATTCTTGATGCCGAGAGGAAAGGCTCAGATAGCCTCCATAAGTCGAAGTCGTGCTCCGTCCCAACGGGGCACACCCCCGGGGGAGAACAACGTCCCACCTCCCACAGTTGTTGTGGGATTACAATAATTTGAAGCCCTTGTGATCCAGGTTACCAACCTTATAGCCATGGTTCAAGATTTCCAGAATAGAGCATTTCCGGTGGGAAACCCACCGGCCGCCTCCAAACATAGTTCTCGGACCCGAAGGAAGAGAGCCCCGCGGGAGGATTCCACACATCCCTCCCCCCGTTCTTGGCCCTCTCCTGAAGGCCGAACTCCGAGACTGCCTAGGTCCATCGATTCCCCGTAGAAAGGGAAAATGCCTAGGCAAACTTCCTCACCCTCCTCCGAAAACTCCACTTCCGTAGAGTGGAAGCCGAAACAGACTCCCAATTACAACGGGAGATTTAGAGCCATTGAATCAGAAATGGCGAGGGCACGGGAGCAGAGAATGCACGATCTAAAAGATCCCGACGACTTGATAGTGGGTGATCTACCCCACCCTACACCAATCATATCATGGCCGAAGTCATTCCTCGGCTTTTCAGGGTTCCCCAGATGGAATCCTATGACGGCACCTCCGATCCCCTCGACCACTTGGGTAGTTTTAAGGCCCATATGATGATCCAAGGAGCTTAGGATGCGATGTACTACCTCGCGTTCCCGGCTCTTTGAAGAAAGCCGCTTGGATGTGGTACTCGAGCCTGCACCCAGGTACCATCAATTCTTTTTTCGAGTTAGAGAAATTGTTTGTCTTGCATTTCAGGACCAGCCATAAGACTCCCCGGAATACGGACACACTATTCCTCCTTCACCAGAATGAAGGAGAAAGCCTGCAAGACTACATCTCCAGGTTTAATGCGGCCACACTTGAGATCCCCGATCTCAACGAGCATGTGGCCATGTCTGCACTAAAGAAGGGACTTCGTACATCCAGGCTTACCTTTTTCCTTGATAAGAAGTTCCCAAAAAGCTATGCTGAGCTCTTGTCAAGGGCTCAAAAATATGTCGATGCTGAAGAGTAGGCAGCCAACCGACGACTGATCAAAGGGAAGCCCCCTTCAAAAAAGAAGAACAACAGGGGACAAGGTCCCCCGACCTCCAATAACAATAATGGCAAATATACAGACCGTCAAAGAAGTCCTCCTAGGCCTAAAGCATCGGGAGGAAGATTTGGCTCCTACACCCCCCTCAACCTCCCTCAAGAAAAGATCTTCATGGTGATAGAGAAAGAAAATTATCTCCAATGGCCCCGTCCTATGAAGGCTTCCTCTTCCATGAGGAATGGAATAAATATTGCCGATCCCACCAGGACCACGGCCACAACACTGAAGAGTGCATCCAGTTGAAGGATGCGATTGAGGATCTCATCAAGAGAGGGTATTTGGGGCGGTACATTGGTCACCAAGGACCTCGGTCGGAAGCTACTGTTCCCAAACCATCTCCTGAAGAGGCCAAACTGCCAAATCAAAGGCCCACCAACGAAGGTGTAGGGATGATACACCGGCCTATCGACTGGAGAAGGGACGAGTACGATGCCTCAAAGCAACTCAAGGATAATAATGCTATTCTCTTCTTCGATGATGACCTCACGGGAGTCCGGCTCCCGCATGATGATCCCCTTGTAATCTCGACCGTTATGGCCAACTATGATGTACAGCGAATCCTTGTTGATAATGGAAGTTCGACTGATATCTTGATTTACGATACATTCTCTAAAATGTGCTTGCCTAGACATCAACTGCAGAGATCCCTCATACTGCTCACTAGATTTGGGGGTAATCAAGTTCATGCTGAAGGAAAAATAGTGTTGTCTGTAACTCTTGGCACTGAACCTTGACAAAAAACACTGCCGATCAACTTCACGGTAGTCCGGACCCCCTCGGCTTACAACATTGTTCTGGGGTGGCCCACCTTGAACAAGTTTCGAACCGTGATCTCCTCTTATTATCTCCTGGTATGCTTCCCCACCAGGAATGGTGTTGAGAAGTTAGAGGAAACCAGAGAGCAGCACGGCAATGCCTGATGATTCAAGACAAGCACTTCAATGATTCTGCAACTCCGGATCAGCTGGATCCGAGGGATACAACTACAAGCTCTGGTGAACCCATGGAAAGAACTGTCCTGGTACTTTTGACAGAGGAAGACCCCACCAGAGTTGTGCAGATCGGGAGTACGCTTGATGAGGAAACCAGAACGGAGCTGATTCGATTCCTTAGAGACAACGCGAATGTCTACGCCTGGTCGGCTTTGGATATGCCGCGGATTCCTATTGATGTAATCACTTATCGGCTGGAAGTTATCCCTGGGTACAAACCAGTATGATAGAAGAAAAGGAGCTTTGCTCCTAAAAGATAGAAAGCCATGGACAAGGAAGTCAGCAAACTCTTTAGAGCATGGTTCATCCGGGAGGCCCACTATCCCGAATGGTTGGCCAATATGGTAATGGTGAAGAAAGCTAGCGGTAAGTGGAGGATCTGTATCGATTACACATACCTCAACAAGGCTTGTCCAAAAGATAGCTTCCCTCTTCCAAAGATTGATCAGCTGGTTGATGCCACCACCGGCCACCAACTGCTGAGCTTCATGGATGCTTTTTCTAGCTATAATCAGATCAGGATGGATCCATAGGATGAGGAGAAGATGATCTTCATCACCGACAAAGGTCTCTAATGCTATAAGATGATGCCATTCGGCCTCAAGAATGCCAGGGCAACATTTCAAAGATTAATCAACAAGGTGCTCGAAAAGCAATTGGGAAGAAACATGGAGGCCTACGTTGACAACATGATCATCAAAAGCCTCCTCCAAAAAGATCATATCTATGACTTGGAAGAGTCATTCAGTGCTCTGCGATGCTAACACATGAAGCTAAACCCGGCAAAGTGTGCCTTCGGGGTCACTTCGGGAAAGTTCTTGGGCTTTCTTGTCACCAAACGAGGGATTGAGGCAAATCCTGAGAAGATCCAAGCCCTAAAAGATATGAGACATCCCTCCTGAAAAAAAGAAGTCCAGCAGTTAACAGGGAGAATCGCCTCCCTAAGCAGGTTCATTTCTCAGTCAACCGAGAAATATCTCCCATTCTTCAAGGTACTTCGGCAGTCAAAGGGCTTCGAATGATCCGAAGACTATCGCACTGCTTTTGAAGAACTCAAGAAATACCTAGAAACTCTGCCTCTCCTCTCCAAACCTCAAGAAGGCGAGGGACTTTACCTATACCTCTCTACTTCAGATGAATCAATTAGTTCGATCCTTGTTCGGAGAGATGAAGACGGATCCCATAAGCCGATCTACTACATCAGCAAAGTTCTACATGATGCTGAAACGCGATATGCGAGGATGTAGAAGCTGATCTACTCTCTGGTGATTGCGATGAGGTGACTAAGGCCGTACTTCCACACCCACGCTATTGTGGTGCTGACCGATTAGCCCCTCAAGGCCGTTCTCCGGTCTCCGGACACCTCTGGAAGGATATCCAAGTGGGCTGTAAAGTTGAGTGAATTCGACATCAGCTTTCAGCCCCGATCGGCTATGAAGGCTTAGGTGCTCTCTGATTTCTTGGAAAAATGCACCTAGAGGTCCGAGGACGAAGCATCTTTGACAGAAGATGAAGTCCTGAAGGAGATGAAGTCCGTTTGGGTGCTCCATGTGGATAGAGCTTCCAATGCTACTGGATGCGGGGCCGGCCTTATGCTAGTCGAACCTGATGGCCATATCATAGGGTACGCACTTCGGTTCTCCTTCCATGTTTCTAACAACCAGGCTGAATACGAAGCCTTACTCACTGGACTTCGGATTGCCAAAAATTTGGGAGTTCAGCAACTCTAGGCCTTCTCAGACTCCCAATTGGTTGTGAATCAAGTTAAAGGAGAATATGAAGCGAGGGATCCGACCATGATGCAGTACCTAGAAAAGGTACGGGCCTTATCCTCTTAGCTGGAATATTTTTAGATTATCCATGTCCCACGATCAGAGAACTCCTGAGCGGATGCATTGTCTCGACTGGCTACTACAACACTAAAATCTCTCGGGCGCACCTTTGTTGAACATCTTGAAACTTCAAGTATAGCCGAAGAGGCTGTGGAGGTGTGCCATATCGACACCGAGCCAAGCTGGATGGATCCTATCATCAAAGTCCTAAATGAGGGCGTGCTACCAGAAGATAAGGCAAAGGCCAAGAAAATTTGCTGGATGGCATCCCAGTATGTCATCTTAGATGGAACCCTCTATAAGAGATCATTTTCTCAACTGCTGCTAAAATGCTTGGGACCGACAGATGCGGATTATGCCCTGAGAGAGGTCCGCGAGGGCATATGCAGTGATCACTTGGGGGGTAGGTCCCTGGCATACAAGATCATTCGACAGGGGTATTACTGGCCCTCCATCCAGAAGGATTCGACTAACTTTGTGCGAAGGTGTGACTAGTGCCAGAGGTTCGCCAATGTTCAGAGGCAGCCTGCAAGTCACTTGACTCAATTGATAGCTCCTTGGCCTTTTGTCCAGTGGGGAATGGATATTCTTGGCCCATTCCCACCGGCTTCTGGACAATGGAAGTTCCTCCTTGTGGCTATTGACTAATTCATAAAGTGGGTAGAAGCTGAATCACTGTCCTAGATCACAGAGGGCAAGGTGAAGAATTTTGTAAAAAATTTCATCATATTCCTGTTTGGCATCCCATATGTCATAATCACGGACAACGGGAGACAGTTTGATAATCCGAAGTTCAAGGACTTCTGTGCTCGGTATCATGTTCAACATCGGCTGACCTCTGTTGCCCACCCACAGTCCAACGGGGAAGCCGAAGCCACTAATCGGACCATTCTCCATGGTCTGAAGATGATGTTGAACACTGCCAAAGGGCTTTGGGCTGAAGAGCTAGCCTCCATTCTATGGGCATACTGAACTACCCCAAGAATGGCCACCGACGAGTCTCCGTTCAACCTAGCATACGGTACCGAAGCCGTACTACCTACTAAAGTCTCCTTGCAATCCCTGAGAATTGACAACTACGAAGAGCCTGGGAACTTCGATCATAGAAGGATCGATCTGGATCTGCTGCCAAGCTCCAGACTTCATGCCTAGATAAGAATGATGGCGTACCAATAAAAGGTCGCCAAATACTACAACTCAAGAGTGAAGGAGCAGATTTTCCATACAGGAGATATGGTATTGTGAAGGGCAGAAGTATCCAGGCCAACAGAACAGGATAAACTCTCCCCCAACTAGGAAGGTCCATAACAAGTCAAAGAAGTTATTCGACCAGGAGCATATCGACTCAAGACCCTAGATGGAAAGACTCTGTCTTGGTCATGGAATGTACAAAACCTTCACAAATATTATCAATAAACGAGTTCCTAGATTTCTTGTGCAAAATTGCGCAACCCTACTCAACTTAGAATGGCTTGTTGCATCGACTGAACGACAACAACCTAAGTGGCCTGATTTGAGAAATCGGTCAACTGCGCAAAGGAGAGTCTAATCCACTCACCTTATCGATATACCCGACGAGCATAACGGATGGCCTAGTTAGGCCACCAAGAAGATCAAAGGCGCAGAGAAGGTTTTCGTAACCTACCCTACGGTAAACCCGAAAACGCGCCAGGGCGAGCCTGAATAGCCTACCTTGATCACGATAGAAGTGCACAGGGATGGTGTAAACACCCTATCCAATGGTAAATATGAAAACATGCCTAAAAGGACCACTATCGTCCTTCCTGTCGACAACAGACATTTCAAGAACAGTCCAACCGACCTTACATCTTCCCCATAGACCGCATATGGTCCGAGAAATCTACACTCTAGACAAAATGTGATACAACATATTGCAAGAAACACATGGGAAGAGGTAAGAGAAGGATATTTCATTTCATTTTTTAAAATTTTTACAAAAAGAAAAGAAGAAAAGAAAAAAGAAGAAAAGAGACTCTCAAAGAGAGACCAAAAAAAAAAAAGAAAGGGGGTAGCAGTAGAAGGATTGCGGGAAACATTTCAATAACCTCCCACCGGCTTTTTCTCAAACCGGCAGGGGGAGCTCTGAAGGGACGACGAAGGGGCCCCGGGGTTTACATTCGAACCAGAATCCGACCTCTCATCGGAGTCAGAATCAAATTCATGCCCGGGAAAGGGAACAGAGGGCTTGATGTTGTCCAGGCCCTTCAAGTCATAGAACTTGAAGGCCTTCCTCTTGCTTTCCCGGAACCCCTGATGGTAGGAGTCCAGAGCCGCTTCGGTGACCTCCTCCTTGAAGGTAGCGGATGCCCTGAAGTTTGAAACGGTGCTCGCTGCCTCCTTCTTGGCCTCCTCCACCTCCGCGACTGCCGCCGCGACTTGGGCCCTAGCCTCCTTCACCTGAGCCTCTAACATGCGAACCTTCTTTTCTAGACGGTCCATGAGAGGTTCTTCATCATGCCCCGGCTCGAAGAACTCCAAACTCCTCTTCCTCTTTGGGTCGACGGCCCTCCTCTTCATGGCCCAACGAAGCTCGGAGGTGCTAAACCTTATTTTCAACTGGAAGAAGAAGTCTATGAGAATGGTGGCCCTTGGTAGCAGAGGGCAAGGTCCTATTTATAAAGACCCTGCACCCACAACAGACTGTGGGGAGGCATGCTCCACGTCTTTTCCCAGCCGCATTAGAGAGCGCCACATGTCCAAGCGATGCTTCGAGAACCCGAAGGCCACTCGGGGATCATTCCCAAGACAACAACTGTCGGCGCTTCAAATCCGGAGGAATTCCTATCGTGCGGTGGCAACATTAATGGCTCCTTTTTGGAAAAAAGAGACCTGGCGGCACACAAGGCACAAGAAATCGTGACTGTATGAATATCGATACGCCGCATTGACAACAAGAATCACAATCAAACTTCCCTAATCACCGGTTGATCGGGAGTTGACACCTGTCTACCCAAATGGACAGGTTTAGTACCAAAAGGAAGGTGACACCAGCCTAGTCAACCGTAGACAGTCTTCGGCAATAGAGTTCTAACGTATTCTAGAGTTCATCTTCGTCAACTACCAATCAAACGACCTTCGTCCATGGCCGTTCGACCAAGCCGAAGAAGGAACAGTAAACTTTGCTCAAGCTACATCTAAAAACACAGCATGGCATATGCAGAAGGAGAAACAGCTACTTTAAAATCTGGAGAAGTTGTCATACAAAAGCCATTGACGGTACAAAAAAAAAGAGAGAAAAGAAGACACATCTAAAGCTACACGGATCATTCAACATCCATAGGAGGAGACCCAACATCACATGATTGAAGCAACTTGTCAACCTGTGCAGAAAGGATCTTGTCGATTTGGGCCAGGACCGGAGAACCTTTGGCTTGGACTCCCCCAGCCTAAACCTCCTCCTGAACTGGGATCAGAGTTGGGGTCACCCACAGATCTTCGATTGAGGCAGAGGCCTCTTCTCCCAGGCATGGCACCTCTTCGGCCTCTCCTGCGACTTCGGCCTCCTCTCCCTCCTCCTCTTCTTCTTTGGCTATGTTGAAGGGAGGGATGCCAGAAAGATCAAGGTGGTGGAAGGCCTCCTTTATCTTGGAAAGTCCGTCATTATAGCCATGCTGGTAGCCGTATAAGGATGCTTCATTCATTTCCTTTTGGAATCGTGAAGACTTCATGAAGTCTGCTACAGCATCATCCTCCCGCTTTCCCAGGGACATGGACTCTCTCTTGGTTGCTTCGGACTCCAAAATTGCCTCTTCGGCCTTCCTGGCAGCCTCCTCCGCTGCCCTGGTCAAACTCTCTATCTTCTCCTAATTCTTCTTGGCAGCTTGCTCCAAGGAGTCGACTTGCTTTCTGCTCTTCCTCCACCCTGCCCTTTGCTCCATTATTGTTAGATGGGCACTTTTTAGTTTGCCCTTCAGTTCATGAACCTCGTCGTTCACCCGGACAAGGCGGTCCTCCATAGACTGTCTCAACTCTTCGGCTACTTCTTTTGCAGCCCTGGCAGTATGGAGATCCTCCTTGAGGCCATGGATGAGGCTGTCAACATTTCCCAGGCCTTCCTCCATAAAGGTAAGGTCATAGACCAACTGCATCAAAGATATGGAGTTATGGACTGAATAATTCTCAGAGCTAGGGAGACGGCAAGGACCATACCTGTTATAGGACGGAAAAAGCAGAATCGGACATCCTGGAAAGGTTCCGACTTTGGAGAACTGCCAAGTCGTGAGGTAGCAACATGCTCTTCAGTGCCTGCCTAGCTACAGCGGGGACCAACAGTCCCCCCATAGGTGAAAGCTCTGAAGAATTCGTCGAACGGCTTCTAGCTGGGGAAGCCCCGCGAGTGAACTCTCCCTCGACTTGCCGTGCTTTACCCTTATCAACTACAGGGGGACAAAACGGTGGCACATCCGTTGCCTGAGGCGGACTCCCCATTGTGCAAACCGGGAAAGTAGCCACCGGTGGAATTTCGACTGGACAAGGTCTCGACAAGGCCCCTTCCGTGGGTGCCGTATCTTTCCCTGAGGTTCCCCGGGAAGACGAAGTGCTCCGGTCCCCCTTAGGAGCGTCCCTTCAAGCCTTCTTCTGAACCGCTGACCTGGTGAGAGGGGCTTGAGCTACCCTCTTCTCAGAAGCCTGACGGAGCCAGCTTACACTTGGCTTCATTCTGCCACCTGCAAGCAAAGAAATTTCTTTAAGATAACTGAGCTACAACAAAACTGGGGGGAAAGGAAGCAGAAATTTTCGTCACTATACCTAATGTGGAGAATTTGCTAATTCCCTCAAAATGGAGATTTCTCTCCTCCAATAACTCCCGAATAGGGGTGACTTCCGAATTAACCAGAAGATCATAATCCGACTGATTAGCCGCCAAGACCTTTTTTCCATCATTGGCAGTTAAACGAGGCTTCTTCCAAATAGTATCGAAGCCCCATGGATCAAAAGACAGTACGAACACAAAAATGGATTTCCACCCGTGGATGGCGCTGGGCATGTCCTTGATGACCTTGCGGCATGGTCGAGGGCCAATCACCCATCATCCGTTGCTATGAAAATCCCTCTTGAGTATGAAAAGGGCTATGAATAAATTGGTCCTAGGTTCTATGTTTGCGATGCTGCACAAGACCAGAAACCCGCAGACGTTCCGGATGCTGTTCGGGGTCAACTGCACTAGCACCACTTGGTACAGACAAAAGATTCTGATAAAGAAAGGGTGCAGGGGAAATTGAAGGCCAGCCTTCAGATGATTTTCGTACATGGCTAGGCACTCGAGGGGAGGTTTGTTCACCCGTTCCTCGGGTGCGGGGAGGAGAAAAAGAAAACCCTCGGGAATGTGGTAGCATTCCCAAAGAAGGGCCATCTTCCCCTGAGAAACCGAACTAGAGATCGACTCCGGACCTACTATGTCGCTGGCACTCGAGGGCCCAACTTGTTTTCCCTGACTTTCTACAATTTCTTCCATGATAAAAGAATGAAACAAAGAGGCAGAAGGAAGATTCTACCTACAAAATAGACTGGTAGTCCAGAACAAGGAAAGCTGAGTGAAGAATGAGGTGAGGTTGAAGAAGCTTCTTTAGCCGGACCTTCTCTCTTTCCCAAGAGGAAACCAGGGGTCTCTGAAGTCCCACCAGGTTGATTTGATCAAAGGTTACCCAGGGAGGTAACCCACCTTCAACTAACCGCCAGGATGAAGCGCATCCATCATCCAACGGACAGGGAGAAGCCGCCCCAACCATCCAAATCTCAACCAAAAGATTGGCTGAACCATCATGCAATAGGAAAAGGAGAGACGGTCCCAGGGCTGCCCGCTCTTTTCTTCTCCCCCAACCGGGGAGTGACAGCTGTCCACCACCTGATTCCCAAATCAACCAGCAGTCATGATGGGCAGTCCAATTAGAGATCCCATAATCATCCACTACACTATCCTCTGGGAGGAAAATGACAAAGCATTAGCACTCTCACTTCTCGAGGCAAACCTTCGCTTCAAAAATTTAGAGTAGGGGGGCAAGTGTTGGGGTATCCCGGTCCAAGTATGAACCGAACACCAGTTTGACTGGCCGAAGAACTTTTCTTTGAACCACTGACTTCGAACCAGGAAAGGTTAGGCCAACTACAGGCAATCGAAGGCTTCTCATCGGCCTACGATATCCGAAGGTGAGATCTTCGGATGACGTCTTCGGCTCTAAATGAAGACCAGGCTTCTTGTCGACTTCCAAAGACATGCTCTACGACTCCTGCCGAAGACACGATCTTCGGCCCATGGTAATCACCAAGTCTTCGACTCATTCAGAGGATAAAATCTCCGACCGAGAATCTCCCTAAATAGGGAAAATCTGAAGATGGGACCATGATTTGGCCTAGATAGGAAACAGTAACTAACGGTTACTATCGATTATCTCCATGCCACGATCATGGCATGCAACTCCAGCTGCCACGCCTCCGGTCTGGCCAGAACAGCTCAATGAGAACCCACGATCATCAATCATGGAGAGAAATTAACTTCCCGTAATCGCTGGGAGAAGAGCGGGGTCGCAGGCCGGACACCTCCTTTATAATAGCGATAAGAAGAATTGCTTGAGAGAGGTACACACATATCACTCACGCATACTCTAAATTGAAAGAGCCTTTCCCTCTGCTTCTCGAGAATCTTTCCCATTCTGTGGCTGGGATCCACCTCTGACTTAGGCATCGGAGTGTCTCCCGCCGGAACAACTCCGGCAAGGGACCTGTTTTGCAGGTGAACTAGGGAGCGGTCCTGTGGTACGGCAGCTCCAACCGGCCGATACAGGGACTTCACGCCAACACATGACAACTCGAATGATATATTTGGTATTTCTACCAAATTTCTTATTTTCTAGGTAGGCATGATTCATTAATAGACATCAATCTATTTTTGAAGGTTTTCATGAATAAAAATAATTAATTCATGAGTCAATTAGAAAGGGCTCTAAGTTGACAACATAGGTTGGCATGGTTTGGATCTTTATCGATTACAATTAGTCTAATCAAATTATCTCAACATGCACTCGAACCTACTACTGGCTAGACAGGAATCCAAAGGGTCACAGACATTAAGGAATTGACCAAAGACCCATTTCATACAATTGATTAGAAATTGGATCCAATCAGGGTGACTAGTAAGAATGCTAGCATATGTGAAAATGCTAGCTCCTTGAATCGGTTTCAATTTGGTCTAAAATCTTGTAAATTGATCAAACCTAATTGACTTATTTATTTATTATGGTTTGGGTCTAAGTTAGCATTTAGGAGGTAGCTAAATATGGCACCCAAATTTTTAGCCACATGCCTAAATCAAGAGTCCCAACTTGGTGGGACTTTTACTGCCTAAATTGTAGGAGGGCATGCAATAAAGTTTTATCATGAGAAAGAATTAGGAATCCTTCTCTGATTCATTTCATATCCCTGTGGAATGAAGATAAGCTCTTCATCTACATCAAAACTATTTTTGAGGTATTTATTGGCTTTTATTTTGGGTGTGGAATGCTAGGGAAAGAGTTGGTGCATGCAGGGATTTCTAGTTGCACGTGAATGGGTATGAGAGTCCTTCTACTTTAAATCGAAGGACAGGCCTTATTTGATCAGGACTTTTTCCTATTCTAGATCATCTTTAAATGCAGATTCCACATGGCATTTTTGGGGAATTTTCTGATCAAGTTAGAATGGACAAAAATCCTCTATCACCAAGCCATGGGCACACGAGTCTCTATGGTCATGTGAAGGGATGCCAAAGCATTCCTTCTTTTTAAATAGAAGGATGCCTTATAAAATTAGGATTTTTCCCTATTTGAAACAGATTTTAATGCTGATTTGACATGGAAAGTCTGGGAAAGATTTGATAAACCAATATGCACCAAAAAATTCCTCTTTTCCTCTTGCTTGTGCAATAAGTTTTTTATGAACATTCATGATGTCTCCTTCTATTTTAAATAAAAGGATGCATCGTCTGATTTATTTTTTCATCTGATTTGGTTCATAATTAAATGATGATCAGACATGGAATTTTTTGGAATTTTATTGATTTGGTTGATAATTAAATGATGATCAGACATTGGTATTTTTTGGAATTTTATTGATGAGGAATGGATGCCTAAAACACCCACTATCTAGGCATGCATCGGGAAAGGACTAAATGCCACATTTCTACTGAAAAGAGTCCTTCTGATAAAGAACTCTTTATATCTGATATGCTCTTTCTTAGGGGCATAATCAGATAGGTGTAACCTTTTATTTAGCAACCTTCTAGTTCTATTTAAAGGGGATAATAGATGGGATATGGTATTCTAAGTCCTTCAAGACAACATCAAAAGTTCAAATGTTGTCCACACTTCCTACAACTCTAGTTCTTAGGACAAGGCTTAGTTGTTTTAAGACAAGCCTATACCTATTAAAACAAAGGTCAAGGAGGTTTGAAAGAAGGAATTCTAGAAGCCTAAGAAGTGTTGTGATGGTTCAGAACATGTGCTGATGGTCAGGATGATCAGATGGAGACATTGACTTCTAAGTGTAAGGCTATCTGAGGTTTAGGGGCTAGGATTCTTGAAGCAAGATTTGTACAGAAGCAATGTCCTTGGTGTAGTTCCTATGTGGATCACCATTGGAAGATGAACATTTGTGCATCTACGAGATAAGTCTCAATAACCTCTTATGATATATGTTCTTTGATTGTATTGTCAAGGTGAATCTTGGGCATTAGATTTTCAGTGTATTAAGATGTTTTGAATAAAAAATCTTAAACACCTGTGCTTCCACTACACCTATCGAAATCCAATATATCATTCATTGTTAGGTGCTTCCATGTAGATCAATCCATGATTCCATTAGATTAGATGTGCTCTTGGTTCAACACAACCTCCATGATTTCACCTAAAGTTATTGCAAAGTTGGTTCTCCCCACAACTTAGTCCTAAACATGGAAAGAAGGTAAACAAACTAAAAAATGAAAAAGAGATTCAAATGCAAAATCTAGGTTGCCTTCTAACAAGCACTAAGTTTAACATCTTCAAACAGACCTCTCAGAGTTCTTGTCCTATTCCTACCTAACTCTTCACGTAGATCTGTAATTCTCTATGTGATCTGGATCTACCTTAGAATATTTCCTGCATAAGATCATTATCTTATTCTCTTAATATCTAATAATTATTTCTCTACAATTAGATCTAGGTATAACTTAAGTACTAGTCAGGGTTCTAAGGGACCTAGATATATATACTTGATTTGCTTGATGTGTTGAGGGACTATTTCAAGATCCCCTTTCGATACCTCTTCCCTTATAGGAAAAGGTTCAACCAGTGTTACGAGGGGTTCAATGAATGATTTGAGTCTTGGTTGAGAGCAATGGTCATAAGGTATGGATACCTCATTAACATTTTTAGTTTTAGGTATCTCCACCAGTTTCCTAGACCTAAATGTTCTCAACTGATCAAACTGGTCTTCTTGTTTGGGTACTGGACCAATCTGGGCTTTAGGATCTACCTTGAGTTGGCTTGGCAATATATCATCTTCTTGTTTGTTGAAGATATTGATTAACCGACTCAGTTGTATTTCTAGATAGGCAATAGCTTGGGTATTGGAAGTTATAAGTTGGCCCATGTTCTACATGAAATTATTTAGGGTAGTTGTATTATCTAAGGTTGATTGTTTCAATACTTTTAAAATCTTTTCTCAATATCTTAATCTAGTTCATTATTTAGTGCTTGGTTTGGCCTTAGGTAAGGCTGACCAACAATATAAGATCCTAATGTTGCATCTTATGACCATGCAAAATTGAAATGATTTTCCTATCCTGGGTTATAGATTGTTGGTGCAAAAGGTACAATCATATATCTTTTAGTGGCTGCACTCCTTTGTGTGAACCCATTTTGGATTAGAAGCATCAAGTAAGAACATTACTTCTCAACATGATCTATTGCATCAATGCAATGCACATGGGTGTTGGCCTCATCAAAAAAGGATAATCCTTTACAACATGATCTGGTGCATCACATATAGTGTATACAAGTGCTGGCACATTATTTAATTAGGTATTTCCTTTACATTCAAGGGTTTCAATCTTATGGGTCAAAGTTGCAAATACATCTTCTTTTGACTCCCTTGTATAATTGTATGCATCTTCGAATCTAGTGAATTTAGGATGCATGTCAATTGGTTGAGATCGATTCATAAAATTGTTAGCTTGGAATCTAATTCTAGATGGTTGGATAGAGTCAATTGGATATCAATAGTCCCTTAGGGTATTAGGTCATATATTGGAATACATTTCTCCTTTAGGATACCAATAGTCCCTTAGAGTTTTAGGTTAAACCATGGAATCCATTTCTCCTTTAAGGAGTCCCTTTGGGTTTTAGGTTGTATATTGGAATCCATTTCTTTCGTAGTGACCTTAAAGTCTTATATGGCTTAAATTGTATTTGACCAATCATCATTTTATTTTAGCAAGAATTTTTTTAAAAAAATTATTCTTATTTTTATTTTTTTGAACAAGAGAGGCGAAACGAAGAAAGCAGAAAGATAGAGAAGAGTTTTAATGATGAGAATGTAAGAAGTCCTAAAACTAAGAGATGATAGAAAAGAATTAATTAAGGTTTAATGTTAATTACAAATAAATTTGCATATAATCGACTCTCTATCTTAGGATTAACCTATATCTAGATAATTTCTAATTGTTAAGGTTATCTTGATGCCTTCCAAATCAGAAACTAACTAGCCAACTAACCAGATAAGGGTAAGGCCAGCATGGGTCCCCCCGTTGCTTTCCTTAAACATCAAATAAATTAGCCAGATCAGTCAAAGAAACCAATTAAAAAACCACCATCCTTCAAGGCTACATCATTCTTAAAACCCTTTCCTAGGCACCAGTCAACAAGCTAATCCTAACCCAATCCAACTCTTTCGAGTGCCTTGTCCTAATGAGCTCAAGTATCCTAGGGCCGATATTTAATTAATTTTAAATTAAGGTCTAAGTTAATGTAATATATAGGATGGTGGTTTGTGGATCAAGGGTGATCAAATCCCTACCTTATCTTGTTTATGGATTAATGCATTAGAGTGTTTTATGAGATATTCAATGTAAATAAAATAAGGTATCCAAATAAGTAAAAGTTTTTAAGGTTCTCAATTTATTTCTTTAAATTAATTAAATATTATGAAAAAGATTCCTTTCTTTTTTAAATATTTAAGGTGGTCAAACAAAAAAAAATTAAATTTGGTTAGGAGTCAACTTGTAAATAAAAAAAAACAAATATTTATATTTTTTTCTTTTTTTCTAACAAGAAAAAAAGGTAATCTAAAAAATAAGATAATTAACATAATATAATAATAATTAAAGTAATAAACTAAGAAGGTAATTAACTTAAAAAAAGTAGTAAATAGAATAGAATTTTTTTTAAATTTTTTTGAAAAAAAATCGTGTCTAGATCTCCAACAACGGTGCTAGAATTTTTATTGCTTATCATAGGATAGTCAAAAATAAAAACCTAACTCACTACTATATAGTTAGGGTTTGTAGATATCATATCCTTAGAAATCTATGGTAATTATTTCATGAAGAAAATAATAAAAGAGATTTGTTTATGAATTTCTAGAAACTAATAAGCATGATAAGATAATTAGGCTAACACATATCATAGTTTAAAAATCTATTCTTCTTATTAATAGATTTCGGGATTTATTCATGCAATGGACTTGTGATTAACTGGTTTTGAGTATAACTTATCTCTATTTGAGTATGAACCGCATTCCATGGATCACGACCTATCCCTTTATAAGCATAGATTATCCCAAATCTAAGTAAAAGAAAAAAAAATAACTTTAAGATAATTTATCTCTTTTTCGAGTACAAACCATATCTTGTTAAGATCATGGCGTATCTCCTTGGGTTTGTTAAGTTAAATTCATTCAAGAAAACATAATACAAGCATAAACTAAGAGAATAAGAAATCTTATTAATATTCCATAAAAGAAATACATAAGATAGTAAAAAGAAAATAAATCTACTTCAAGAAGAATTTCATCCTCTTCCCGAGATGGATGAGCTTAGTTGCACATGGGTTGAGTTGATAAAATATTCTTCCTCCTCATCTCAAACCATCAAAAAAATAAACTAAAAGAAAATAAAGAAAAAAATATTTTTCTATGGCTGCTCACTGCTTTGGTTCACTCCTATGGCTCCTTTTAAATAAGCTTCGAGGGAATCCGATTCCCATTTGAATCAGAAGAATCAGTTTTGAAATCAAATAAAACACCCCCTATTGTTCGATAGAATGAGGAAGGTCAAAAATCTCTTTGTTTAAAGCCTAGAGTTGGTTGGAGTATTTGTTGGCCATTGGATCTGTCATTTGAGTTACGGCAAATCTTTTTATGGTGGATAAAAGGGTGTTAAACACACTACAGATTCCTTTGCAAAATGATGTCCTCTTCCAATCATCAGATCAATGCTGGGATAACTGTCGCCCGTATAATGGCACACAGAGGCAGTGCCCAGCATCCTCCTATAGAATTTATTAATTTAATGGACTTGATAAAAGTGTGCACTATGTGAAGAAGTCTTGGAGAATTTATAGGGAGCCATGTCGGATTTTAATTTGATGTTAAAACTCTCATGTGAAAAACCACTTTGAGCTTTTGCACAGCACCTCATTTTCCCCACGTTTTAATGCCCATGGAGCCATATTAAATTATGGGTGGAAAGTGGACCACATTAAAAATTGTTGACCACATGAAATAGACTAGCGCCCCTCCAAACTTTGTGCTCCCATGAACTTGGCTTCCTTTACTTTATATACCAATACCATGCAAACAATTTCATTTGAACTCTATTTTAAATTACATTTCCATCCTTTAAATTCACAAGTCGACCTCTTTTATCTTTGATCGTCTTTCCTGCAAAACACAAGTCAAAGTATCAATTCTTAAAAAATAAAATAAATTAATATTTATTTTGATGCTTTTATTGGGATATTTATTAGACTTATCAAGTGGTGAAGGTCTCTCTTAGATCATCCATATGATTCTTTGAGGTATATGGCTCTTAACCAATATACCGTCGACATGCACCTCCATATTGCACCCAATTTGGTCCTTAAAGAATTTGTTTACCAATCGCTGGTAGGTGGCCCTCGCTTTGTTTAGACCGAAAAGCATCACCCTCTCTAATGAATCCTATGTCGATCAGCATTTGTACTTCTTTAGCTATATACTTTTGCCACTTTGGGACAAAGCTTCTTTTCCTTTGTTTCGCTAGTTGATGATTCAGATTCATCTTTAGGTGGTGCATCATCACCTCAAGGTTGATGCCAAGCATATCTACTAGGGACCAAGCAAAAATATCGATATTTTTCTATAAAAAGGTCATTAGTTGTTTAGTATCCTCATCCAATTTTGAATTAATTTGGATAGTGTGCCGAGGGTTCCCATCATGCAGAGGGATGGCCATAAGATCCTTGGTGGGTGCTCCTCTCTCTTCGGTTAATTCATCCCTGGAGTCTAGCCCTTCAACCAAAAAGGCATTTGGAGGCTCAATTTGGTGGACCACGAGGTAACATTACATTAGCAGGGCTTGATTCCCATGCACTTCTACTCCTTGTGAGGTAGGGAACCTCATGAGTAGATATTAAGTGGACACTATCGTGTGAAGAGCATTTAGCGCTGCACATTGTAGGCCAAAGGAGTTTTCATAACTATTAAAGTAAGGTGCACCTAGGATCATTGAGGAGCACTTCTTGCTATTATAGGTAAGGCAATAGTTCCTTCAACAGGAATTCACTTCCTCAAAAATCTTGTTATTGGTACATCCCTCTTGTTCAGCCATTCAAGAGAGATACTCATCTTTACAAGGGTGTCATAAAATAATACATCTACGGAGCTTCTGGTATCTACAAGTACATGGTGCACATTACAATCATCAATATTAAGTGTCATAATGATGGGATCATGATGAGGGTATTGCACCCCCTCTTCATCAGCTCAAGTGAAGGCAATAACTTCTTGAAAGTTTCATGCTCCATTTGTTTTGATTTCTTCTTCCGATCCTCTAGTAGTGATGTTGACATCGGGCTGGTTCTTCTACCCTAGATAGTGGTGCTCCTAGTAAGGTTTCTGGCAAGCTTGGAGCCAAGTAGTCATGCTTCTCCCTCATGTCTCGAAGGAACCTATCTAATCCCCATGGTTAATGAGTTTCTCGACTTCATCTTAGAGCTGAATGCACTCTTCTATATCATGACCATGGTCATGGTGATAAAGATAATATTTATATTTGTTGCACCTGTCTGGCTTTATCAGCATCTTTCTAGCTTTTAGAAATTGATCCTAATTTGTATCAAAACATGAGCATATAGGGCACTCAAAAAAGTATATTGATCAAATTGTTGTGGAGGTAAGGTCTTTGGCCAGCTTAGACTTTGAGGGTGCTGGATTCGAAGGAGAGTTCTTTGGCACCTTATGGGTGATTGGCTCTTGGGCCTTTTCCTGCACTCCTCTCTCCTTAGCTGAAATTCCCAAGTCAAGGATGGGTATCCGAGTGTGGGAGCAGATAATGGGGTGGAAGGTAGAGTAAGTGGTAGAGTGGAGGGGGAAATAGGTGATGGAGTGGGGGATGAAACAATTAGTGAGGTGGAAGGGATTGTTGGGAGAACATGGTGCCATACCCTTCTTCAACACATGCATACTTCTCTACTTTGGTAAGCATTTTGGAGAAGTCTATCACTGATCCTTTTTCTAGGCAAAAGACAAAAGGATATTGCTGAATACCACTTTTAAGAGCAGTCATCACAATTGAATGATCTAGGTTATAGACCTCTAGGGCTGCTTTATTGAACCGACTCGTATAAGAACTAAGGGGTTCTCCGTTCCTTTGCTTGATATGGATCAAGAAGTTGAAACTTTGATTTAATCTTCTACTACTAGCAATGTGGAAAACAAAGGACCAACCCTACCAATAGAAAGAATGAATAGAACCTAGCTTTAGACTGGAATACTAGTATTGGGTAGATTTTTGGAGGGTAGAGCGGAAGGTTGGACATAATATCTCATTAGTGGCCCCAAAAAAAAGCATCAATGAATTTAAAGCTTTCCAAATGATCTAGTGGGTTGGTAGTCCTATCATACATTTCCAACTACGGCATCTTAAAATGCTTTGGCAATGGCTCTTGCATAATTCGAGCTCCAAAATATGGTTCAATAATGAAGCCTAAGCCCTCATCTCTGGGTGGAGCTAGTCCTCGCAAAGCTTCAACGCATCATGTTAGCTCTTGAAGCTTTCAATCTACCTTGGCTTTTTTATTATCATGTACTTCAAAAGGTTGTGGGGGTGAATGAACTGGTGTCGATCATTCATCCAATCAAGGTGAAGGAGAACACCTCCTTGCATCCATGGGACTTTCTGGTGTAGCTGGAAGAATTTGTTCATGCCATTCAATGCCTCGTAGAAGAGAAAGTCTTCACAGGTCCAAGTGCATTCCCACCAAAGGTGTAGGGGTTTGTGGTGGTATGGCTTGGCCCACCTTAGGTCACAGTGTGATCGCCATGCCATAGATTCCATTGGGCACTTGATAGCTTGGACCACCATCATCAGTGCCTGTACATGCTGAGAGAGACATTCTAGGTGGTCAAGTTGACCTCATTGTGGAGTATCACCAGTTTGAAGCTTTGGAGGAGGACCTTCGATAGGTTGACTACCACGCGAAGAGGTGGTAGCACTAGAATGTCGAGTCGATACACCTTTGGGTGGCATGTAATCTCCACTCGATATTCCTTTAAAGAAGTGAGCGAACAGTAAGGCCCTTCTATCTGATAGTGCTAAAATCTGCTTGGTCGCCAGAGTATGCTAGAGGATGTGGTGTCCATGGTCTATACTTGTAAAAAAGAACCATACCAGAGGTAGCTCCGGCAAAGGCACTCTGATGCTCAAGTCAGTATTATGCCACCATGAAAATGGAGTGGAGATATAAAAAAGTTCTTGAGACCATACCTGGGGAGTTCCTTAAGAGCTCCCTTTTATATTGGGCATCCAGGACATTTTTGGTATAGACCATATGTTGTAGTGCATTGGTGAGGTTTGACTGGCTATCTAATCTTACCATAATTCTAGAATGAGGAATCATTCTATTTGGCTTGTTTGCACAGGGATGTCCATCTTCCATTTAATAGGATTTGTCTTATTCATGTAAGTAGTCATTTTCCTTTATTGCAATTGAGATTGTAGCCTAGAATAGATCACATTACCTTAATTGCAGGGATTTACTATGGATTATAGAATTTGGTTGTTTGTCCATACTTAAGATGTGCATGCAAGTAATCATCGGCAAGCTTTTTCCTTTGAACAATTTGTAGGATGCCTTCAAAGAGCTTGGTGCGCCTTTTAGTTCAAAGAGTTAGGGTTGGTCTATTAATTATCAGTAGGACTGGAGATCCATAGGGCTATGGGTCCCGATTAATCAAAGATTTAGCAGGTCAAAGAATCTTTAGTATGATTTGGTATATTCTAGAGGGGGGATTATATGGCTTAAGGAAGCCTTTGTGGGTCGAAGAGACTTCATAAATGTGAAAGTCCTTTGGGGTGGTTGATTTATTTACCCAAGGGTCTTGTTGGTATAGGGTTATGTTAGCGTAGTGGAATTTTCAAAAATTTTTATTAATGAAACCCTAATCAACTGAAACCCTAGACCCAAGATCCCATGATTATAGCAATTAATTGGGATCATCAAGTAGGGATTTAGAAGAATACCTATAAGGCCGAATCCTTATTTTTCTATAGGCATACAAGTGCATGTCCTCCAGAGGTGATCCACATGAAAATCATGCCAAGAATAGGGCTCCTTCCAAAAATCTTGTTGAAGAGTTCTAATCTATGGAACACGATTTGACCTAACCTGATCAAACCCACTCTTGACATGGAGTTGGACTTCTAAACCTTCTGTTCCTAACTCTAATTTCCTCACAATTATCTTCCTAAACTCTTGACTTAAATAGGTAGACTTATCTTAATATTAAGACCTTGTCTTAACAAGAGGAAGAAGAAAATTGGTTTGATAGAGTTGGAATGGCATGAACCCTATCTACTGCCCCTTATTTATAGTAATAGGAGAGGCACCAAATGGCTGAGATACAATAGTCTCAAAGCCACATAAATCAGCATGTCATAAATTAAAAGACTTATTTGAGAAGGACACTTAATTTTGTGATACGTCGATTTAGCCTCCTCCCATGTGCATGCAGAAATAAGGATACATTAGATGCCCTTCCATAAAATAGAAAATTCAAGATTTTGGCAAGTACAAATCCTTTTAAATTAAGATTCGAATGGCTCTAATCTGACCTTAAATTTCATTTTCTTCTATCCAAAATAGAAGAAACATCATGTGTCACTTCACATGATTCCCTATCATGCTAAACTTCAATGGATGTTTCACACCCCTTCAAGCCAACTCACATATTAAAACAAGTGCTAGGGATATAGACGACTTAGAGGGCTGCCACATGGGTCTAAAAAATCTAAGGAAACCTTTCTCAAATAAAACTCTAAGTTGCATAAAGCAATCAGTGGTGCGGGCACCAGAATCAGAAAGAGACTCCAACCAATTCAAGCCCATTCCGAATCTTTATGGTTGGACTAGAGAGTCCGGTAACCTTTCTTTATTTTGAGTCTAAAAGAATCATGTAAGTCGAGTCCATGTTGGGTCCTGTAATCTTTCTTTTGAGTCCAAAATAATCATGTAAGTCGAGTCCATGTCGGGTCTAGTCTTAGTCCAATCCAAATGGGTCAACTAGCATCAAGCCTAAAGAAGACTCACAATGTATACCCCAAATCAAGACCAAAGCCAACTCAATTGGGGACCACATGCCACATCACTTGCGCCACCTCAACTTGGGACCACATGCCACGTCAAGAGGGGACCACATGCCACCTCACACGCCACCTCACCATAAGAGGGTGCCATCCCAAGTTCAAATTCAAGGAAGTTGGCCAAGGAGGATTTCAAGCAAGAAAATCAGCCCTCTCCCCTTATATTACTCCACTTGTTTAGGGATTTGAATTTTCAAAATTTGTAAGGCTTTATTTAAAGCCTTGGATGCCCCTTGTAAAGAATGGATGAGTGAATACAAATTTCCAGCACTTTTCTATGTGTTTCTATGTGCCTATGTGGATCTTTGTGCCTAAGTGAACCTCTTCCTCTCCTCCACCATTTCTTCTCCCTAATCCTTCTCTTTTACTCTTCATCTTCCAAGCAATCCTCTTCCTTCAAAGCGAATTAAGGACATCCTCTCAAGAAGAAGATCAACACCAACACAAGCTTCCACCATGGCGCCAAGGATCATTTCCAACAAACTCTCCTTTTGAGTTCCATCAATCTTCTCACTTTTAATTAAGTTTCTAATCATCTTGGTTTCTTTGTTGCAGGGTTCTCTAGGCTCCAGATCCAAGAGGAAGGATTACTTGCTACAAACCAGAAAGTTAGAAGGCCCATCTTATGTGGTATGATCTTTCATTTGAGAACCTTAAGAGTGAATCCCTTGTGCTTGAGATTTCAATGCTTGAACTCCTAGTATTTTAAGATCGGGATCATTAAATAGGGCTAGCTTGACTTGTGTGCGAATTCTAATCTTGTCCTATTTCTTTAAGATTTTGATAGTCCTCCTAGCTGGGTTTAAGTATAAGCATTTAGGGTTTCTTATTTAGATCTCCTTGATCTTATATGTTGAATCACTTATATGCAAGTAGGAATTGCTAGTTAAATTTTGATTAATCTCCTTTAGAGTTACATGATTGCTTGTGTGTGCCCTATTACTTGGTGTCTAGAATTGGGACTAAGGGCTTGGGTGCTGATCCGTCTATCGAGCCAATTCCACCGGGCCTAGGTAGGCCAGAGACAGGATCTCACACTCCCCTTGTTCTAAAACCTGGCCAAGTATAGGGCACACACAAGACTAGTTGACACAATGAGTTGACAATAACCCGGACTCGACCAAATTGATGTTCCTAACCCACTAGGGCAATTAATGTCTAATCAATTTTAGTTAGGGATTGGGTCGATATGCAATTTGGTGATTTTTGGGCTAGGGACAGGTGATGAAATCCTGACCCTATGTCAATTTCATGCCCTTAATTTGATTTGCCATGAGATGCATACAAATTTCAAATTTCAGGTGCAGAAGTAGTGTGTTGCAGTTTAAATGTGGTGTTGATAAGTACAGAAAAAAATATCAGAAAAATCTAAAGAAATCACAGAAAACTCCTAACTTATAGATGACATACCAGATGAAACGAAATTTCAAAATAAAATCTGTACTATTCTAGGCAGATTCTGAAATGAAGATAATGAAAAAGAACAGAACAGAACAGAAACCTTAATAACACTGATGGACTGCAGGAATTTTCATTTTTTTTGTAATTTTTTTATCAGATTGAAATTTAAAACGGTGATAAACAACTTAAAATGGAATAGGAAAAAAAATATTGCAACGAGGAATGTGATACTTTCCTTTGGAGTTGCAGGCGGATTACAGTCAGCCTACAGAAAATACAGCAAGCAGAAAAACAGAACGTGACCAATACAAAATTCACAAATGAAATCTAAAAAGTCCTTTGGCTTTCTTTTTCATGGGTCAATCACAATGGCACCCCGACACGCCTTAGGAGATCCCCGTGGAATGGGAAGAGAGGGTGTTTAAACCCTACTTTCTCCTAAGACCGGACGGCCTGGTAACGCCCCCGATCCAAGTACTTCAAGGACTTAATGCTATGCAATCAGGAACTTATTCTACCATGCTCTGATACCAAGATTGGTGTGATATGCATGATGAGGATGCAAACATGTAACTCTAAAGGAGATTAACCAAAATTTAACTAGCAATTCCTACTTGCATATGAGTGATTCAACATATAAGATCAAGGAGATCTAAATAAGAAACCCTAAATGCTTATACTTAAACCCAGCTAGGAGGACTATCAAAATCTTAAAGAAATAGGATAAGATTAGAATTCGCACACAAGTCAAGCTAGCCCTATTTAATGATCCCGATCTTAAAATACTAGGAGTTCAAGCATTGAAATCTCAAGCACAAGGGATTCACTCTTAAGGTTCTCAAATGAAAGATCATACCACATAAGATGGGCCTTCTAACTTTCTGGTTTGTAGCAAGTAATCCTTCCTCTTGGATCTGGAGCCTAGAGAACCCTGCAACAAAGAAACCAAGATGATTAGAAACTTAATTAAAAGTGAGAAGATTGATGGAACTCAAAAGGAGAGTTTGTTGGAAATGATCCTTGGCGCCATGGTGGAAGCTTGTGTTGGTGTTGATCTTCTTCTTGAGAGGATGTCCTTAATTCGCTTTGAAGGAAGAGGATTGCTTGGAAGATGAAGAGTAAAAGAGAAGGATTAGGGAGAAGAAATGGTGGAGGAGAGGAAGAGGTTCACTTAGGCACAAAGATCCACATAGGCACATAGAAACACATAGAAAAGTGCTGGAAATTTGTATTCACTCATCCATTCTTTACAAGGGGCATCCAAGGCTTTAAATAAAGCCTTACAAATTTTGAAAATTCAAATCCCTAAACAAGTGGAGTAATATAAGGGGAGAGGGCTGATTTTCTTGCTTGAAATCCTCCTTGGCCAACTTCCTTGAATTTGAACTTGGGATGGCACCCTCTTGTGGTGAGGTGGCGTGTGAGGTGGCATGTGGTCCCCTCTTGATGTGGCATGTGGTCCCAAGTTGAGGTGGCGCAAGTGATGTGGCATGTGGTCCCCAATTGAGTTGGCTTTGGTCTTGATTTGGGGTATATATTGTGAGTCTTCTTTAGGCTTGATGCTAGTTGACCCATTTGGATTGGACTAAGACTAGACCCGACATGGACTCGACTTACATGATTATTTTGGACTCAAAAGAAAGATTACAGGACCCAACATGGACTCGACTTACATGATTCTTTTGGACTCAAAATAAAGAAAGGTTACCGGACTCTCTAGTCCAACCATAAAGATTCGGAATGGGCTTGAATTGGTTGGAGTCTCTTTCTGATTCTGGTGCCCGCACCAATCAGCCTTTTCATTAGTGCTAAGCATGATAGAGTCCAAGTAAACTTGGACTCTATAATTGACAACATAAATTGCTAAAAAAGGTCCAATAAAATCTATATAAAATCAGTCCAAGTTAGAGGCTAACCCAATTTAATTAATAACTCAATTAGGTTAATCATATAAATAAGATTTTGATCAAATCAAATTGATAAAGGAGCTAAGGTTTATGTCACATGTGCTAGCATGTTTCCTAGGTACCCTAATTGGTTCCTTTGGTCCAACCAACTAACCAAAACTTGTTCATGGTTAATTTTTTTTATGAGTGTAACCCTATGATTTCATATCTAAATAGCAGTAGGTCTAAGTACATGTTGATCTAGTTCGATTAAAACCCGACAAATCAAATTTGGTCAGACTCATGTCAACCCAAATTATCAAATTAGAACTTCTTCCTAATTGACTCAAGAATTAATCACTTTAATTCATGAAAACCTACAAGACATAATTGACATCTAGCAACATGTCATGCCTATATAGAAGATGTGGAATTTGATAGAAGTTATCAAAATACCATTCGGTGGCAAGTTACTATGCAATTCAATCCTTCGATCATCCTTTCTTTCAAATAAATAATTGGTATGGAATTTTGTTAAACCCTAATACATTATCCACTTGAATCTCAATCATAGAATGAAGACTTAGTCAATGAATGATTAGAAATCATTTTTAATTTCATCCTGCTTTGATTAAAGACTTCTTGAGTCATCATATGATGGATTACATGGGATAAAATTTTTCTCTTACTAGGAGTGATCAATTTCTTATTGACCTGCTTGTAACCTTCATATACAATCCACCATATCCAACAACACCCCATAGATGACTCAGTCATGAATTCATCAGAATCCTAAATCCATTATCCTAATCTATAAAATTTATCATAATCTTAAGGCAAAGAGTATAAGGCATAATAAATGATAAAACATAAATATCTCTTTATTAATAAATGTCATACATAAATCTGAAGAATTTATAGATAAGTCCCTATCATATATGAAATGTGATTAGCTTGTAGAGTACTATTATTTCAATCTCCTACTTGCACTAAAGCCAATCTCCCTTGTATTTAATTCCTATACAGTCTAAATGGTGATCAAACTACTATTGATGAAGGGCCTTCATAAATGAGTCTGCTATGTTGTTTTTTGTATCTACTCATTCTATGACCACATTTTGTCTTTTAATGATTTCATAAATGAGATGAAAGTGCCTTAGGATGTGTTTGGATTTTTTATAAGACCTTGGTTCCTTAGCTTGTGCAATAGTTCCAATATTATCATAATAAAGTGGAACCGATCATTGTTTCTAAGAAACTATACCGAATTCCATGATAAATTTCTTCATTCAGATAGCTTCCTTAGAGGCTTCACTTGTAGCAATTTACTCAGCCTTAGTAATTGAATCAACTATTGTTTGCTACTTAATACTTTTTCAACTTATTGTACCACCATATAGAGTAAATACATATCCTAATCTGGATTTACTATCATCAAGATTTGATTGAAAACTAGAATCAGTATAGTCTTCTAGTTTTAAATTTGATCCTCCATATATAAGGAAAATATCTTTAATCTGTTTCAGGTACTTAAGAATATTTTTCATTACTTTCCAATGATCCTCTCCTAGATCAACTTGCTAGAGCATAAGCAATATCAGGCTTGGTATATAACATGGCATACATGATTGATCCTATAATCGAAGTATAAGAAATTTTATTCATTCTTTATCTCTTCAGATGTCTAAGAAGACATCTTATTTGAGAGATGTATGCCTTGACTCTTGGGCAAGCAACCCCTTTTACTTCCCTTTATGTTAAATCTTTTCAACACTAAGTCAATATACTTGGATTGGGACAAGTCGAGCATCCTTTTAGATCTCTCTCTATAAATCTTTATACCTAATATATAGGACGCTTCTTCCAAATCCTTTATAGAAAACTTTTTAGATAGCGAAGCTTTAACCAATTGTAACATTAGGATATAATTTTCAATAATAAGTATGTCATCAACATATAAGATTAAGAAGATAATAGCACTTCCACTTATCTTCTTATCACACATGGTCCATCCACATTTTTGATGAAACCAAATTCCTTGATTATTTTATCAAAGTGAATGTTCCAACTCCATGAAGCTTGCTTCAATCGATAAATAAATTTTTTTAGCTTATATACTTGGTTTGGTCTCCCACTTGATATAAATCGCTCTTGCTGTGATATACAAACTTCTTCCTTAAGATATCCATTGAAAAAGGTAGTTTGTATATCCATTTTCCATATTTCATAATCATAATATGTAGCTATAGCAAGCAAAATCTGAATGGACTTTAACATAGCTACAGGTATAAAAGTTTCATCATAGTCAATTCCATGTCATTGTTTAAAACCTTTTGATATTAGCCCAGCCTTATGGGTTTCTACTTGGTCATCTAATCCAATCTTCTTCTTGAATATCCATTTGCACCATATTGGGTTAACTCCCTCTGGTGGATCAACCAAGGTTCAAACTTGGTTGGAGTATATGGAGTCCATTTTAGATTTCATGGCTTCATGCCATTCGATATAGTCTTTACTTTAAATAGCTTTTGTATTGGTCACAGGATCTTCATCTTGAATGATACTGATTTCGTTACCATTTCGAATGACAAAGCTATATCTAAGAGGTACAACCTCCCACTCTCTCTGACCTATAGAGAGAAGGTGTGTGTTGTGGTTGTACCTAATTGTTAGAAACTTGTGGTTAAGGAATATCTTATGGAATGTCTATAGGATCTTGATGAGTAGCTTGTAGGTCCTCAACTTTTCCAAGTTAATTATCCTCCCACTTCCTCTTGCTTGGATAAATTCCTTCTCCAAGATAGTTGCATGCCTACAAACAAAAACTTTTTATTTAGTAGGATGATAAAAAAGGTATCCAACAGCCTCTTGAGATAACCTATTGTTACAGCCGTGACAGTGACGTGGCCAGGCTCAGGTACCGCCAAATACGATCGAGCCACGTGGAGGCTTCTTCGGCCGAGTCAGCACCACGTCTTCAAGACCAGGTTCGACAAGACTATAGCGCCCGGCAATTTTCTAAGGCAAACTCCCTCCGCCGAGGTCGAGCTCGGATCGGAGCTCCTCTACCAACTCGATGGCGCCCAAGCCCGGAGAGATCCGTCCAAGTGAGGTCGGCCAAAGCCAGGAGACCTCCTGCCACCTCGCCAAGTGTCCACCTAAGAGGAGTCCGCTTGGGCCGAGGTCGGCCGACCCTTCGTCCTTCGCCAGGTGGCCTCCCGGAGACGGGCCCACCTCGGCCGAGTCCAGGCACCCTCCTGCCACCTCGCCAGGTGTCCGCCCAGGGGGGGTTCACCTGGGCCGAGGTCGGCTATTCCTTCGCCCCTTTGCCAGGTGGCCTCCCAGAGACGGGCCCACCTCGGCCGAGGCCAGGAGACCTCCTGCCACCGCGCCAGGTGTCCGCCCAGGAGGGGTCCACCTAGGCCGAGGTCGGCAGTTCCTTCGCCCCTTTGCCAGGTGGCCTCCCGGAGACGGGCCCACCTCGGCCGAGGCCAGGCGACCTCCTGCCACCTCGTCAGGTGTCCACCCAGGAGGGGCCCACCTAGGCCGGGGTCGGCTATTCCTTCGCCCCTTTGCCAGGTGGCCTCCCGGAGATGGGTCCACCTCGGCTAAGGCCAGGCGACCTCCTGCCACCTCGCCAGGTGTCCGCCCAGGAGGGGCCCACCTAGGCCGGGGTCGGCTGTTCCTTCGTCCTTCGCCAGGTGGCCTCCCGGAGATGGGTCCACCTCGGCTGAGGCCAGGCGACCTCCTGCCACCTCGCCAGGTGTCCGCCCAGGAGGGGTCCACCTAGGCCGAGGTCGGCTGGTCCTTCGCTCTTCGCCAGGCGGCCCCCGGAGACGGGTCCACCTCGACCGAGGTCAGGCCGCCCGTACGGAGAAGATCTCAAGGAAGAGTCACGGGCCCCGAGGCCATCCCTCGGGCCGTATGAATCCCAGACGGTGCCCCGTACGGAGGGCGGCGGCACGCGGAACATCACTTGCATCGGCCCGACAAGCTCCGTAGCCGAGGGGCACGGTTTTGACAGAACAGGCCCTATAGATGGATGGCGCCCACGCTTGGGAGAGAGAGCGCTCTCGCTGGGCCCGAGGCCTGACCGACCGCCTTGTCAGCGCCGCCCTCCCTTTTTCTCTTCTGCCTTTGCCTTTTCCCTGCTGGGCTCGGCGGACGAGGTCGGAAAGCCGCCTGGCCCCCCTTCACCGAAAAGGGAAAAGAGAAGAAGACAGGGGAGGGGAGTCTCCTAGGAGGAAAAGACAAGCGCACGACGAAAGGAGATAAAGAGGGAGGAATCTGGGGACAACGGAGGTAAGAAAACAAGCCTGGGGACAAAGGAGAAGCAACGGCAAAAGGCCTCGCTCCGGAGAGTGAAAACCAGAGATCCCGAGAGGGAATCACTGGGCGTGAGTTCGGTAAGGAGGCCCAGCCGAGATTCTGGTCCCCAGAGCATCTCTCTCACTAGTAAACTCTCTAAGTCTGGAACCCTCTTGGGGGTCCGTCTGGAGAGTCTGTTCCTTCTCGTCATCTACTGACTTGACCGTCGGAGCTCCCTCGCCGGGATCCCCGGCCAGGGTCCTCTAACCCCTTTTTCACAGGTTCGTCGCAGGAAGGGAGGCTCCCTCGCTAGGCGGTCAGGAGGGATCGGCAGATCCGTGGCACGGGCGCGGCGACGAGAGCGGCAATAGATTGGCGCGCCAGGTAGGGGGGTAGGACACCAAACCCGAGCGGGGGCCAGCTTTCTGCAGGTGTCGCGCTCTCTGACGATGGTGGTCACTCGTGGCCGCGAGGCATCCACCAGCCGCGTGGGGGAGGTTCACTCCCCCCCAGGGGCCCTCAGCCCGGAGAGGGAGCTTCCGGCTCCCCCTCCTCTTGCACAGCAGCCTACCCCGGTGGACGGACCCCTTGCGGCCGTCATCCAGCAGCTGCAGACCTTGACCTCAGTGGTCTGGCAGCTTCAGCATCAGCAACGCTCCCTGGCCACACAGCCGCAGCCAGGGACCCCCGCGGCCCGAGCCGCGGGGCAGCGTGGGAGCCTGCGCTCCATCCAGTGCAGGCCATCCCATCCGAGGGCCGCCTCCAACCCCCGAGGGAGCCACCAAGCTCCCGCAAAGAGAAACTACACCGGCTCGGAGGATCACGAGAGCCGATCCCCAGCCGACGGGGCCAAAACGGTGCATCGCAGCAAGCGACGCCGAGGCCAGACCTCGCACCGAGACCGATCGGCGCCCCCTTCACCTGCAGTCTCGGTGGAAGACTCCACCAACGAAGCCATCAGGCGCCAGGCCGAGAGGCACCTGGAGGAGCATGAGCGCAAGCTGGCGGAGTTCGCCCACCGATTCGCCGACCTGCAGAACTCGTCGACAGACCCGGCGAGCTACGACTCCCGCCCCCCTTTCTCTGAAGAAATCCAGGCGGAACCGATCCCGAAACGGTTCCGCATGCCGCAGGTGGATCCCTACGACGGGACCACCGACCCCCTGGACCATCTGGAGAGCTACAAAGCTCTCATGAGGGTCCAGGGGGCCACTGACGCTCTTCTGTGCATTGCCTTCCCGGCAACCCTCCGGAAGGCCGCTCGAGTCTGGTTCACCCGCCTCGAGCCCGGATCCATTTGCTCCTTCCACTAGCTGGAAGGAAGGTTCGTGGCACACTTCGACGCTTGTCGAAAGGTGCCGAGAGAGGTGGATAGCCTCTTCTCCATCCGCCAACAGGACCAGGAGCTGCTCCGGGACTACATCACCCGGTTCAAGACCGCGGCCCTGGAGATCTACAGCTTGGACGAGCCCGTCGCCATGCTGGCTTTGAAGCGCGGGCTCAAGACGTCCCGCCTGACCTACTTCCTGGACAAGAAGCCGCCCAGGACGTACTCCGAGCTCCTCCTCCACGCCCACAAGTACATCCAAGCGGAGGAGGCTGACCGCACCCGTCGAGAGTTAGACGGGAAGGCTCCGAAGAAGCCGCTCCCGAGGGATGCCCAAGGAGCTCGGAGGCCCGGGCCGTCTGCCGACCCTCGCCCGAATCCAAGGCCGAGGGGCGAGGCCACTCCCGAGCGGAGGTACACCCCTCTCCTCGCACCTCGAACGAAGATCCTCATGGAAATCGAGGGCGAGCGCTACCTCCGCCGACCTCCTCCTCAGAACCCGAGAGCCGTCCGAGACAAATCGAAGTACTGCCAGTTCCACCGCGAGCACGGACACGACACAGAGGAGTGTCGCCACCTGAAGCGGGAGATCGAGGAGCTGATTAGGAGGGGTTACCTCAGGAAGTTCGTCAAGAACGAGGCCCCCTCCGAAGGATAGCCGCTCGCGGCCTTACCGCCCGTCCCTGCGATCGACAACCGCCCAACGGAGAAGCCCGTGGGCATGATCTCACGCGGGTCCGGTCGAGCGACGAAGAGAACCCGGGAAGTCGGGAACCCGGAGGATGTAATCCCTCCCCGAGGGGGGAGGGAAACGACAATGTAAACAATGATGCCGTGGTGGTCGAGATGACCATCGCGAAGCATCCTGTACATCGAATCATGGTTGATAGTGGAAGCTCGACTGACATACTTTTTTACGACGCTTTCTCCCGCATGAACTTGTCCCACGATCAGCTGAAATCGGTGCACACCCCCCTGGTAGGTTTCACAGGGGACTCCATGGGGGTCGAGGGGGAGATCACTCTCCCGGTCACCGCCGGATCCCCACCCCGGCAGGCGACCATCCTAATAACATTTACCGTCGTCAGGCTCCCCTCGCCTTACAACGCCATCCTCGGGCGTCCCGGGCTCAACCAACTGGACGCCACCATCTTCACAAGAAGGCTGTTGGTACAGTTCCCCACGCCTTCCGGGCTCGGGGAGATGAAGGGGACGACCCAGCCAGTCCCGCTCTGCCTTCAGACGGTCCCGGGCGCCAGGAGCCCGGAGCTCGCCCATGATATCGACGACCTCGATCTGAGAGAGAAGGAATCCAGGGGAGGGCCCGTAGAACGCCTACTGACTTTTCCCCTCGGTTCGGATCCCCTGAGGATGGTGCAAGTCGGGGCCCAGCTCCCTGAGGAAGAACGAACCCGCCTGCTGGAGTTCCTCCGCGCCAACGCTGACGTGTTCGCCTGGTCAGCAGCCGACCTGCCGGGCATCCCGCCCGAGGTCATCATGCATAAGCTGAACGTAGACCCAAATTGCCGCCCGGTCCGCCAGAAGAAGAGAAGCTTCGCCATGGAGAGGCAGAAGGCGATCAACAAGGAAGTGGAGAAGCTCCTCGCCACCGGTTTTGTGCGGGAGGTCCAGTACCCCAGCTGGCTGGCAAACGTGGTCATGGTAAGAAAGAGTAATGGTAAGTGGAGGATCTGTGTGGATTACACCGACCTCAACCGAGCTTGCCCAAAGGACAGCTTCCCTCATCCAAAGATCGACCAGCTGGTCGACACCATCTCAGGGCATCGCCTCCTGTCGTTCATGGATGCCTTCTCCGGATACAACCAGATCCGAATGAGCCCGGAGGACAAAGAGCACACCGCCTTCATAACTGACCACGGAACTTTTTGCTACAGGATGATGCCATTTGGCCTCAAGAATGCGGGGGCAACGTACCATCGCCTGGTCAATAGAATCTTCAAAGACCAGATCGGCCGCAACATGCAGGTGTACGTGGACGACATGCTGGTAATGAGCAAACCCGAGTCGGATCACGTGGCTGACTTGGCGGAGACCTTCGGCAACCTCCGACGCCATCAGATGAAGCTGAACCCGGCGAAGTGCGCCTTTGGCGTCTCCGCCGGGAAATTCCTAGGATTTATGGTGACCCAAAGAGGAATCGAGGCCAACCCGGAGAAGGTCCAGGCCATCCTGGATATAGAGCAGCCCGCCTCTAAGAAGCAAGTGCAGCAACTAACCGGCCGAGTTGCGGCCCTCAGCCATTTTATCTCCAGGTCGGCGGACTACTGCCGTCCCTTCTTCAAGGTACTGAGGAAGATGAATGACTTTGCTTGGACCGAGGAATGCCAGCAGGCCTTCGAGGAGCTGAAGAAGACCCTCGCATCGCCACCATTGCTGTCCAGGCCCAAGGAGGGAGAGGAGCTTATCCTCTATCTAGCGGTTACCCCGGAGGCCGTCAGCTCAGTCTTGGTTCGAACCGATGGCCAGGGGGCCCAGCGGCCGGTGTACTATACCAGCAAACTTCTCCATGACGCGGAGCTCAGGTATTCTCGGCCCGAGAAACTCATTTTTGCGCTAATAGTGTCTGCCCAGCGTCTCAGGCCTTATTTCCAAGCGCACCCCATCGCTTTCCTAACGGATCAACCGCTGAAAGCAGTGCTCAGCCGACCCGACACCTCGGGGCGATTGGCAAAGTGGGCACTGAAACTCAGCGAGTTCGACATTACGTACAGGCCAAGGTCGGCCATGAAGGCACAGGTGCTAGCCGACTTCTTGGTCGAATGTGCAGGCTTGGGCAAGGAGCCCGAAGAAGGCCCCCCAGGCCGGTCGATGGGGATAGGCACTGACGAGCCCGGAGAGGACACCTGGATCCTCCATGTAGACGGAGCCTCAAATTCCGGCGGGAGCGGGGCTGGGCTCATCCTTGCCAACAGCAATAGGGTCGTCGCCGAATGCGCACTCCGTTTCTAATTCCCCGCGACAAATAACCAGGCGGAGTACGAGGCGCTTCTTGCCGGACTGAGAGTCTCCCGCGAGCTGGGCGTAACCAACCTCAAGGCTTTCACTGATTCCCAACTCGTGGCGGGGCAGGTGTCCGGGGAGTACGTCGCACACGACCCCCAAATGGCGAGATACTTGGAGCTCGTCAAAGAGGGCGCGTCCAGATTCCGATGCTTCAACATCTTCCATATCCCCCGCGGGGAGAACGCCCACACGGATGCTCTCTCCCGACTGGCGACCCTGCCGGACACGATGCTGGGACGCGCCTATGTGGAGCGCCTTGAGGTCCTAAGCCTCGAAGCACCGGTGAAGGTCCACCAGGTCGGCCATGAACCCAGCTGGATAGACAAGTATGCCGTATACATCACCAATGGCACCCTGCCGGAGGACCGCGAGGCGGCTCGCCTCATCAGGAAGAAGGCCGTGCGGTTCGTCCTGATGGACGGGCAGTTGTATCGAAGATCCTACTCCTACCCCCTCCTCAAGTGCGTAGGACCCACGGAAGCCAAGCTTGTGCTCCAGGAGATCCACAAAGGCATCTGCGGGAACCACGTGGGGGGCAGGGCATTGGCATACAAGGCCCTCCGTCAGGGCTACTTTTGGGAGACGATGAAGGAAGACGCTGCCGACTTCGTGAAGAAATGCGATCGGTGCCAGCATCACGCCATGGTGCAACGGCAGCCCTCCAACCCAATCTCCGAGCTCTCAGCCCCCTGGCCGTTCGCCCAGTGGGGGATGGACCTCCTGGGCCCATTCCCACCGGCGTCTGGCCAGCGGAAGTTCTTGATAGTGGCCATCGACTACTTCACGAAGTGGGTCAAGGCCGAACCCTTGGCGAGGATCACTGAAGCGAACATCGCCAGGTTCTTCTGGAAGTCCATCGTCTGCCGCTTCGGCCTCCCCCACACCGTGGTCACCGACAACGGGCGCCAGTTCGACTGCCGGGAGTTCGAAGAATTCTGCAGCGACCTCAGCATCAAGCATCGCTTTACCTCGGTGGCGCATCCTCAGACCAATGGGGAGGCCGAAGTCACGAACAGGACCATTCTTCAGGGCCTCCGCACGCGGCTGGACCAGGCCAAGGGCAGGTGGGCCGACGAGCTTCCCAGCATCCTCTGGGCATACCACACCACCCCGAGGACGGCTACCAACGAAACCCCGTTCAATCTCGTCTTCGGAGCCGAGGCAGTTATCCCGATCGAGCTCAGCCTACCCACACTGCGTGTGGAGCAATACGACGAGACAGAAAACCTAGCCAGGATGATGCTCAACCTTGACCTTCTCAAGGAAACGAGGGACAAAGCCCAAATTCGAATGGCGGCATACAGGTAGCGCGTGGCCAGGTATTACAACTCCCGAGTGCGGCCGAAGGTTTTCCGTCCCGGAGACTTGGTCCTCCGGCGCGCCGAAGCTTCCCAGCCACGGGAATGCGGCAAGCTCTCGCCCAACTGGGAAGGCCCATATCAGGTGGCAGAGGCCCTCCCTCATGGCGCATATTACTTGGAGGAATTGGGGGGTGCCAGGCTCCCCCGGACGTGGAACGCTTCGAACCTAAGGATGTACTATCAGTAATGTAAGGTTCCCTGCTCCTGTAATAAAGTTCCCCCGCTTCAAACACTCCCTTCTCACTTCGACAAGCAAGCCCAGAGAACAGCTCAGTAAACCGCGCAAGGCTTGAGAAAGCCTACGGCATCGAGCTCAGTCCGGAGATCCTGGGCTTCAGCCTGGAAGGCGGCGCGGAACCCAGTTCGCCCATGCAAGCCCGGAGAACAGCTCAGTAAACCACGCAAGGCTTGAGAAAGCCTGCGGCATCGAGCTCAGTCCGGAGATCCTGGGCTTCGGCCTGGAAGGCGGCGCGGAACCCAGTTCGCCCACGCAAGCCCGGAGAACAGCTCAGTAAACCGCGCAAGGCTTGAGAAAGCCTGCGGCATTGAGCTCAGTCCGGAGATCCTGGGCTTCGGCCTGGAAGGTGGCACGGAACCCAGTTCGCCCATGCAAGCCCGGAGAACAGCTCAGCAAGCCGTGCAAGGCTTGAGAAAGACTGCGGCATCGAGCTCAGCCCGGAGATCCTGGGCTTCGGCCTGGAAGGTGGCGCGGAACCCAGTTCGCCCATGCAAGCCCGGAGAACAGCTCAGTAAACCGCGCAAGGCTTGAGAAAGCCTGCGGCATCGAGCTCAGTCCGGAGATCCTGGGCTTCGGCCTGGAAGGTGGCGCAGAACCCAGTTCGCCCACACAAGTCCGGGGAACAGCTCAGCAAGCCGCACAAGGCTTGAGAAAGCCTGCGGCATCGAGCTCAGTCCGGAGACCCTGGGCTTCGGCCTGGAAGACGGTGCAGAAACCGCGTCGCCTGCGCAAGTATGAAGGCGGTCCCAAAGATGGGCCCGCTTAAGGCCTGCTCCGCCGCCACGCGACCCGGGAGGCCCCAACCTTCAATTTGAGCAATGGAGGGACCAGGCCTGCAACTGTTTCAAGCATTACATGCCAACATCTCAGAAAGAAGGAAAAAGAAAAGTGAGATAAGACGAACTTGGAATTTTATCAAACTGAAACTTTCATTGATACAAAAATGGATCAGTACAAGCGGGGAGTCCCGACAGGCCGGGAGTCCCCAAAAAGAAGAAAATGCAGAAAAGAAAAGACACTACAACAACAAAGTAAAGAAGGCCCCGGGCTCAGTGGGGTGCAGGGTCAGAGCCCTCTGCCGGGGGCGCAGGCATCGCATCCTCGACTTCTACGACGGCCGGCTCTTGAGGCTGCTCTGGAGCCGCAGCTTCGCCAGTCGACGGTGCCGCAGGAGTTGCGTCGGCCGCTCCAGGAGCCCTGCTCTCGACTCCCTGCCTTCTGCCTCCGATCACCACCTCCCTGAGGTCGAGCTCGGGGAAGAGGGCCCCCACCTTCTCCCGGCACATCTGGAACCCCTTCAAGAAGGAGTCCACGGTGGCCTCCAGGACCTCCGACGTGTACTCGTCAGAAGCCCGGAATTTCGGGATGGCCTTCGGCGCCTCCCGCTTTGTGGCCTCCAGGAGTCCGTTGACGTACGCACTCCTGTCCCTCGCTGCGCTCGCATCTCGCCGGGCCTCCTCCAACTGGCGCTCCAGCCACTGGGAGTGGGCCTGCAGGCGAGCCCTCTCCGCCACGTCCTCCTCCGTGCGGCGTTGGTGGGCGGCCCGCTCCTCCGACAAGGAAGCCTCCAGCTCCTTGTTCCGCCCCTCGGAATGCGCCAGGTCGGACTGGAGGGCCTGTTTGTCGGCTCGCAGCTCGACCCCCTTCTCCATGAGGTCTTTGACGTCGGCCGCGAGCTTACCGAGCTTCTTCTCCTTCTCGGCGTCCCTCTGTGCGTTCCCTACGAGGAAGTTCCTCAGTAGGAGAACGTCGTTCCCGATCTGCGCCAGCAAGAGCAAACCAAGTCAGGATAAAAGGAGTTAGATCTTAAAAGAAAAGGAAGGAAGGAGCTCGGGCTTACCGTGAAAAGCTGCGGGAGGATCCCGAGCAGGGCATCTGCGTAGTCCCAGCCACCCCGAGCTCGGCGGTCCCGGGCGGTGGAGGCGTACTCCATGATCTTCTCCGCGAGCCCTTTGTCGTGGATGACCGAGTCCCGGTGGGTGATCACCGGTGCCGGAGGTGTCAGGCCGGCTCCTGCGCTGGCCGCCCCCTCAGCTGATTCCGCGGCCGACGGGCCGGCGGTGGCCACCGGCTGCACTGAAGAGACGGCGGCGACGACGGGATCAGCGCCGGACGGAGCTGCGGGCGGTGGAGCCCTCTCAGCAGCGGCGCCACCAGGTCGCACGGCCGGGACATCAGCGGCCCCGCCCTGGGGTAGCCTGGGCGGGGGAGCGATGGCAATCGGGCTGCGTGCGGTCGCCGCCACGACCTCCCGGCTCGCCTCAGTTCGAGCCCTCTTCGCCGCGGGCTCGTCCACCTCGGTGACATCTCGCTGGGCTGCGCCCTCCACGAGGTTCTCCAGCGAAAACTTCATCCCTGCAACACAAAGGAACAGAAAGTCAGCCGGCTCGGTCATGAAGAAAAAGGGGGGCAGAAGTCAAAGTGGGCCGAATCTCACCAGTCTCGCGGATGGGACTGATCCCGGCCTCAAAAAGGTTCTGCTCCGAAAGAAGAACGTCGAGTGCCGGGACCACGTCGCTCAGGAGCTGGGAATAGGACTCCTGGTCCGCCGACTCGACCTGAGAATTTCGGTTCGGGGTCCGGTCCGGTTCACTCTAGGCCCAGTCGACATCTTCGACTGAGGCGAAGAAAAACCGGCTCTTCCAGCCCTTCACCGAGGAAGGGATGTCGAACCGGAGACACCTGGGCCGGGGCGAGATATACCACCAGCCGTCATCGGTGGAGCACTTCTTCAGGGTGAACAAGGCCCTGAAGAGGGAGAAACGGGCGACGAACCCATGGAAGTGACAGAAGACAATGAAAGAAAAGATGACCCGGATGGCGTTGGGAGCCAACTGGGCCGGGACAAGCCGGAAATGGCTGAGAAAAGAAAGAAAGAAGGGGTGCAGAGGAAACCGAAGACCCCCAAGGAGGAAGTCTTCGTAGAAGGCTATGCGACCGGGGCCACTCATGGTGACGCGCTCCCCGGACCGCGGAACAAACAAGCGAATGGACCCCGGGATGCCGTAAAAATCCCGGAGCAGAGAAAGATCGCCTTCGGTCATGGTGGAGGCATGACCGGAGGGACCGGCGGGAAGAGAAGGAGGTGCAGGAAGAGCAGGAAGAGCCGGAAGAGAGCGAAGGGGGACGACAGGAGCAACCGGAGGAGGCCGGATCCCCCTAGGGATGCCAATGGTGACACCCCCGGGTTGCAGACGCCGGCGGATCTCCTCCGGGATCGTCTCCTCATCTGAGGAGGAAGAAGATGGAGTCCTCGACCGGGATGGACCGGCCTCATCCGGGTTGGAAGAGACATGGCGACGGCGCGCCATGGAAAAGAGAAGAACGGAGGATCAAAGAGAAAAGAAAAAGGAAGGGAAGGAGGGGAGCCGGAGAAGATGAGGGCACTCACCGAAAATACGCCAGACGAGTGCAAGGCAACAGGAGTTAGTCTGCAGCAAACTGCCCACGAAGCAAGGGGAAAGGCCTCGTTCTGGAAAGTCCCCTCCCTTTCAAACTCAGCCGACAGCGACCGTACCCGTCATTCCGCCTCAGGCCACTGGATGATCGCCACGTGGGCGCACGCCCGACACCAACGCCTCGTTAGCAGAGTAACGGCCTCTGCCTCGAAGTGACGCATTAAATGCGGGCAAGTGGGCGACGCGTGGTGGCTCCCCATAGGTTTTCAGTCGCATCGAGCCACGGCGACGAGGATCGTGGCAATTATGATGCAAGATCATCGCCTCCCCACGTCATGTCCGCCTTTAATCCCGACGTTCCATTCTACGATGCCCCGACGGAACGGCGGGCTGGGGGGCAACTGTTACAGCCGTGACAGTGACGTGGCCAGGCTCAGGTACCGCCAAATACGATCGAGCCACGTGGAGGCTTCTTCGGCCGAGTCAGCACCACGTCTTCAAGACCAGGTTCGACAAGACTACAGCGCCCGGCAATTTTCTAAGGCAAACTCCCTCCGCCGAGGTCGAGCTCGGATCGGAGCTCCTCTACCAACTCGATGGCGCCCAAGCCCGGAGAGATCTGCCAAAGTGAGGTCGGCAAAAGCCAGGAGACCTCCTGCCACCTCACCAGGTGTCCACCCAGGAGGAGTCTGCTTGGGCCGAGGTCGGCCGACCCTTCATCCTTCACCAGGTGGCCTCCCGGAGACGGGCCCACCTCGGCCGAGTCCAGGCGCCCTCCTACCACCTCGCCAGGTGTCCGCCCATGGGGGGTCCACCTGGGCCGAGGTCGGCTGTTCCTTCGCCCCTTTGCCAGGTGGCCTCCCGGAGACGAGCCCACCTCGGCCGAGGCCAGGCGACCTCCTGCCACCTCGCCAGGTGTCCGCCCAGGAGGGGTCCACCTAGGCCGAGGTCGGCTGTTCCTTCGCCCCTTTGTCAGGTGGCCTCCCAGAGACGGGCCCACCTCGGCCGAGGCCAGGCGACCTCCTGCCACCTCGCCAGGTGTCCGCCCAGGAGGGGCCCACCTAGGCCGGGGTCGGCTGTTCCTTCGCCCCTTTGCCAGGTGGCCTCCCGGAGACGGGTCCACCTCGGCTGAGGCCAGGTGACCTCCTGCCACCTCGCCAGGTGTCCGCCCAGGAGGGGCCCACCTAGGCCAGGGTCGGCTGTTCCTTCGTCCTTCGCCAAGTGGCCTCCCGGAGACGGGTCCACCTCGGTTGAGGCCAGGCGACCTCCTGCCACCTCGCCAGGTGTCCGCCCAGGAGGGGTCCACCTAGGCCGAGGTCAGCTGGTCCTTCGCTCTTCGCCAGGCGGCCCCCGGAGACGGGTCCACCTCGGCCGAGGTCAGGCCGCCCGTATAGAGAAGATCTCAAGGAAGAGTCACGGGCCCCGAGGCCATCCCTCGGGCCGTATGAATCCCAGACGGTGCCCCGTACGGAGGGCGGCGGCACGCGGAACATCACTTGCATCGGCCCGACAAGCTTCGCAGCCGAGGGGCACGGTTCTGACAGAACAGGCCCTATAGATGGATGGCGCCCACGCTTGGGAGAGAGAGCGCTCTCGCTGGGCCCGAGGCCTGACCGACCGCCTTGTCAGCGCTGCCCTCCCTTTTTCTCTTCTGCCTTTGCCTTTTCCTTGCTGGGCTCGGTGGACGAGGTCGGAAAGCCGCCTGGCCCCCCTTCACCGAAAAGGGAAAAGAGAAGAAGACAGGGGAGGGGAGTCTCCTAGGAGGAAAAGACAAGCGCACGACGAAAGGAGATAAAGAGGGAGGAATCTGGGGACAACGAAGGTAAGAAAACAAGCCTGGGGACAAAGGAGAAGCAACGGCAAAAGGCCTCGCTCTGGAGAGTGAAAACCAGAGATCCCGAGAGGGAATCACTGGGCGTGAGTTCGGCAAGGAGGCCCAGCCGAGATTTTGGTCCCCAGAGCATCTCTCTCACTAGTAAACTCTCTAAGTCTGGAACCCTCTTGGGGGTCCGTCTGGAGAGTCTGTTCCTTCTCGTCGTCTACTGACTTGACCGTCGGAGCTCCCTCGCCGGGATCCCCGGCCAGGGTCCTCTAACCCCTTTTTCGCAGGTTCGCCGCAGGAAGGGAGGCTCCCTCGCCAGGCGGTCAGGAGGGATCGGCGGATCCATGGCACGGGCGCGGCGACGAGAGTGGCAACACCTATAAACCTATATTTATCTACCCTAGCACTTAATTTATATCCAAAAATATTTTTGACATAAGAAGGACAACCGTAAATCTGAAAATATTTAAGATTTGGCATTTTTTCTTTCCATAATTTATATAGAGTGCTAGTTACTGATTTTGATGGAAACCTATTTAATATATACACAGTTTATAGGACAAATCCCTAGAAGGAAACAAAAAGATCCGTGAAGCTCATCATAGACCGCACCATATCTAATAAGGTATGATTTTTTAGTTCTTCTATACTATTTAATTGTGGTATATAAGAAAGTGTCTATTTAGAGAGAATACCTTTATTTTTAAGATGATTAAGAAATTCACTAGATAAGTATTCTCCTCCTTGATCAAATTGAAGTATTTTAATACTTTTCTCAATTTGTTTCTTAACCATTCTTTGGTGCTCTTTAAATTTATCAAAAGCTTTGGATTTGTATTTCATAAGTTACATATATCCAAACCTTGATAAGTCATCAATGAATGTAATGAAATTACAGTGTCCTTTTCTGGCCTGAGTTGTCACTCTACATACATCTATATGTATAAGACCTAATAACTCGGTTGCCCTTTCTCCATACCTAGTGAACTTGGTCATTTTACCCATGAGATAGGACTCATAAGTTCCTAATGATTTATAATCATAAGGATCAAAAAAATCTTCTTTGTATGACTTCTTTATCCTAGACTCGCTTATATAACCAAGTTGGCAATGCTAAAAAAAAGTGACATTAATATATTCTCTCTTTCTTTTCTTATTTTTAATAAGTAACACTTCATCATTGAGCAAAAGAATTAAAAGATCATCATTGAATAAACCATTTTCAAAGAATTCATTAGAATGATAAATTAAGCAACCATTGCTCTTTACATTAATTTCAAAATCTTGTTGTAATAACAAAGGTATAGAAATAATATTTCTAATGATATTTAAAATAAAATAAAAGTCACTAAATTCTAATATCTTGCTTGAAGGCAATAATAGAAGATTGGTGCCCATTGCTTTTGCTTGAATGACTTCAGCACTCATGCCATACTCGAAGTCACCTTTCTTTAGGCTTCTAATTCTTTATAGTCCCTGAATGACTTGTATATATAAGACCCACAAGTAGTATCCAGTATCCATGAATCAGAAGATGAAGCATTCAATGATAAGTTAGTTTCTATCATGTATAAACCTTTTGATTCTCTGCTTGCATCGTGCTTCAAACTTGCAAGATAAGTCTTGCAGTTCTTCTTCCAGTGTCCCTGCTTCCTGTAATAAAAATAATATCCATTAATAAAGGTCTTCCTAGCTTTCTTCCTCTTGTGGATACTACTACTAGGGTTTTTCTTTCTCTTCAAGCCCTTCTTTTGTAAGAATTATGCCTTGAAAGCCAGTCATAGTTATTATATCAGTGGCATTTTTGTATTCTCCCAACTCAAGATTGATATTAAGGCAATTTCTTGATTCATCATATGCTATGTCTTATGTTTTAGTTACAAGATTACGATGAACCTCATAGGTTAGGACAATGGAATTAGGGTTATGATGGAGATCATAACAGTGATACCTAAATTTCTATAAACCCAAATCTAGAAAATTCATAATCATCGGATCATCGATTCGGGGATCGATGAATCCAGATAGTATAGCACATCTTATGTATGCTCGATGGAGAGGATGATTGGTCTAACGACCACTTGTATAGTGACCCTAATACAGGATGTAGGTGCTCATTAGGTTATGAGTTCACTGAATTGACTTGATAAGGGAACATCTAATGGAAGTCTTACTTATTAAAAAAAATGTTCTCTTAGTGGGGTAGTGCATGTGATCCTTAGACCTGAGACTATTATAGTATTTTGTGCACATGAATCCATGTTTTGTTGCATACTCATTCATGAAAATTAAGTCATGTACAGGATGCTTCTGGATATGGTAGATTGTGCATGAAGGTAATGAGTAGGTCAACAAGAAATCGATCACTCCTAGTAAGAGGAGGACTTATCCCATGTGATCTCTTTAATTATTGACTCAGGAAGTTTTTGATCAAAGCAAGATGAGATTAGATAGGGTTTATAATCTTTCATTAGTCAACTTTTTATTATCGAATTGAGATTCAAAAGGATTAAGTGCTAGGGTTGACATTTATCCATGCCCATCACTTAATCAGGATAAAGAAAGATAGAAGGATTGAATTGCACGGTAACTTTCTACTGAAAGATATTTTGATAATTTTTATCAAATTTTTTATATTTCAAATAGGAATGATATGTTACTAGATGTCAATCATATCTTGTAGGTTTTCATGAATCAAATAGGATGGATTCATGAGTCAATTTGGAAATTGGTCCTAATTGGAAACTTGGGTCAGCTCAATTTAACCTAATTGGGTTAATCAATTTCGATTGGATCAAAATAGCTTAGACCTGGACCTACTATTGGCTAGATATAGAATCCAAAGGGTCACACATATTAGAAAATTGGCCAATAAAGTCAATTAGATTTTAATTAGGGTCATGGGATCCTAATTGGCTAGCTAATTAACATACTAGCATATGTTGGCTAGACTAACTCCTAACCTATTAGGATCGGATCAATTAGCTTGCTATTTAGATTAACCAATTTAAGTAAAACTTAAATTGGGTTGAGTCCTAACTGGTTTTTCCTTAATCAGTATTTATCTAAAATTATTTGGAGCTTTATCTTCGATTTATGATAGAGTCCATGTAGGAAAAGACTCTTGGCACTATATTGGCATGCGCCAAGAATAAGGTTTATAGAAGGACCAAGAGTCCTTTTGCCACTTAATCACAAATACTAGATAAACTCAAGGACCCTCTCCCTTATCTCCATGTCCAATTGGATGGGTATTGACTGGTCAAAAGAAGAAGGAATTGGCGTGGAATTGTGATGCGCATAATGAAGGGTGGTGTCCCTTCATTTTAGCATAGATTTAAAATGCAGCAGCCCTGTTTGAAGGATTCTATTTTCTTTGAGACACCTTTTGGGGTCCCATGCCTCTTAGCCTTTATCTGACTGATAACTTGCCACATGGCAAGTGGAGAAAATGGCTAGAAAAATAAAAAAACACTTATATGTCTCATAAAAAAACACTTATATGTCTCTTGGCACATGAAGTGACATTTCATGATAAGTCTTCCCACCCAAGGGACTCCTACTTGAAGGATCTTATCAAGGGCTGAGAAAAGAACTTATTAGGCACCCCCTCTTTCTCTATAAATAGACATCGATAATCTGATGCCTGTGAGAATCCAAAAATAATCCAAATAGAGGCACTTTCTTTTTTCTCTTTCTTTTAAGACAAGGCTTGTCCTTCCAAGACAAGACTTGTCATTATAGGATAAGAGCCCCCTCTGGTTCGAGTTCGTGGAGATGAAGAAGACCTTGCACGAACATGAAAGTAGGTCTCATCCTGCATGCTCCTCAAAGCAAGATTGGTCCACTCTGCTGACTTCAAGAGCAGAGGAAAAATTAAAAAAAAGGGCAATGAAAAAAAAAGAAAAAATGAAGGTGAAAAAAAAAGAAAATACAGAAAAAAGTATGAAAAAAAGGTTTATTTGAATAAAAAAACTGAAAAAAAAATAATTTGGGCCTGGTTGAACCTAGCCTAAAGGTCATTTCCTAGCGACCAACTGTCCGATCTCCTAGAATAAATATTGATCGGGGGCAAGTTCCCCATCAACTTGGTATCAGAGCCAGGTTCCCCATCAGTGGAGTTTTAAGCCAGGAGAGCCACCCCATAGCTTTCTTTAGTGAAAAGTTAAATGAAGCTAAGATTAAATATTCCATCTATGATAAGGAGCTCTATGCGGTAGTGCAAGCTTTAAGGTATTGGAGACATTATCTTCTACTGCAAGAATTTGTCCTATTCTCTGATCAAGAAACCCTTAGATTTCTTAGTTCCCAAAAAAAGCAGAATCCTATGCATGCCAAATGGGTAGAATACATACAAAAACACTTTTGTCCTAAAGCACCATGCTGGAATTGAGGATAAAGTAGCCGATGCTTTGAGTCGTAGAGCCTTACTTTTAAATTTGATCATCACTGAAGTCGTTGGATTTGAGAGACTTAAGGATGAATATGAAACCTATCCAGACTTTAGTGAGGTTTACCAGGCTTTGATTCAAGGACCATCTAGTGACCATAGTGAGTATACCCTTCTAGATGGTTATCTGTTTAAAGAAAATAAGCTCTGTGTTTCTAAAACTTCTTTGAGAGAATTTCTAGTTTGGGACACCCATGCTGGAGGTCTAGCTGGCCACTTTGGAAGAAATAAAATCATATTAATAGTTGAAGAGAAATTTTACTGGCTAGGCCTTAAGAGACATGTAGCCAATATTGTTGTCCGAAGTAGGATGTGTGTTGTTGCCAAACATCAAAGACAAAACATCAGGTTATACACTCCTTTACCTGTGCCTGAGTGTCCATGGCAAGATCTTAGCATGGACTTTGTTTTAGGATTGCCCATAACCCTTAGGAAGCATGATTCAATCTTTGTAGTGGTTGACGGATTTTCAAAGATGGCCCATTTTATACCCTGTTCTCAGACTTTTGATACCTCTAGGGTAGCCAAGATTTTTCTCGATCAAATAGTCAAATTACATGGGTTACCTAAGACCATTGTTTCTAATAGGGATGTCCGTTTCACGAGTTACTTTTGGAAAACCCTTTGGCACCTACTAGGAACAAAACTAAAATTCTCAACTGCTTACCACCCTCAGACTGATGGACAAACCGAAGTTGTAAATAAAAGTCTAGGAAACTTATTGAGGTGCCTTGTTGGAGAGAGTCTGGAAAACTGGGATTTGCTATTACCTCGTACTGAATTCACTTACAACAGCTCAGTCAATAGGTCTACTAGTAAAAGTCTCTTTGAGATTGTCCATGGTTATAAACCTAGGAGACCTATCGACCTCATTCCATTACCCACACATGCATGAATGTCTGAGTCCATCGAATCATAAGCACAGCATATTAAGGAATTGCATAAGGAGATTAGTAAAAAAATTCAAATGAGCAATGAAGTCTATAAGCATATGGCCAATTCATGTAAACAAATGAAAGAATTCAATGTAGGGGACTCTGTAATGGTTAAACTTAGACCTGAAAGGTTCTCACTGGGAACTATGAAGAAACTACATGCTCGGGGAACTGGACCTTTCAAAGTATTAAAGAGAGTTGGACCTAATGCATACGTGTTTGAGTTACCACTGGATTATGGCATTAGTTCCACATTTAATATTTCTGATCTGAAAGAATACAAAGAACCGGCATTAATTCCTAGTGAGCCTTTTGGACCCTACCCAGCCTTTGAGAGTGAAACCCTACCTGAGTGTCCACCAGTACTTCAGCCAGAACGGAGAGACAGGATTGAAAGTATCTTGGATGACCACGTAATTACCACCAGAAATAAGGGCTATCAACGTTATTTGGTTCGATGACAAGGAAGACCCAAAATCGAGGATTCCTGGATCACCTGAGAGGATTTGCAACAAATCGACCTAGACCTGCTAGAAAGGTACCAAAGTCAAATCAGTCCTTACTCGACAGGGCCGTGTTCCTCCCATCCCGGGAGAACTGGTGCGGGCACCAAAGTTCAAAAGAGGCTTCAGTCCAATTCAGTATGGCTTTAATTCTTTCATTGAACCTATGTCTTGTAAATAGAGTCAGTTTACTTCTTTAATTGAATTTGAGTCATATAATTAGAGTTGGGTTTATTTCAATTTAGTTTCTTTTAAGTCCATTTGGGTTTTTTGAGTCCAATTAGGACCAAATTGGTCTTGTATTTAGTGAGTTTAGAAGTTGGGTCCAAGAGGGGTTTGGAATTGGTTAAATGTAAGAAAGCTCACTTGAAGATAGAATGCACTCAACCACTTCAACAATTTAATCCAAGGAGGATGCCACTTCAGCAAGCCATGTGGGATGCCATGTCAACCTCCCAACCCATATGGAGTACACCTCATCAAGCCACATCACCATATGCCATATCACCAAGAGGGAATTCAAATTCAAAGTGGGTAGCCAAGGAGTTCAACCTTCCACCATTTTAGCTAGCTATTCCCATAAAATCTCCATGTAATTTGAATTCCACCCTTATAGCTAGGAACCTCCCATGAAAAGCTCCTTGTAATTTGAAATTTCAAAGTCCTTGGAGGCTTATAAAATCTACTCCAAGTTCTCTTATAAAGGATGATGATTTGAATGAAAAAAAAAGTGAGTTTCTTTCTTCTTCCATTTTTGTTGTCAAATGTCCTCCGAGAGGGAGTGGGTGAGTGGCCCTTAGCTACTTCAAGAAAAGCATTCTTCATGCCAAGAACCATTAGTCTATCTTCTAACCCATCCAATCACCCCATCCATCATCCAAGGTGCAAGGAAGTCAATCAAAAGGGAGTCGACCAAGCTACTTCCACTCCATCAACTTCTTCTCAACTTCAACCATCATTTCATTAGTTTTCTACCTTTCAATCTCCTTCTAAACTCTACTATGGTTTGTGTAGGCTCCCCTGGATTTCCAGGTTCCAAATAAGAGGGTCTTCCAAGACAAGTAAAAGAGACATGAAGTCCCATCATCTAAAGGGATTTCCTTGTCATCCAAGGGCTTCATCCTTGAGTGTAACCTTTCCAATCTTTGAGATGTTAATGCTTGGATACCATTCTTTCAGTGTTTTTTTAGATCTGAAATTTTAGAGTAATTAAGCCCTATCCTGTGTGGTTTCTTAACCACAAAGATCATTTTCTCTTTACTATTATGAAGGTTCTCAATCAAGTCTAGTTTAACATGCAAATCCCTTCATGATAATTTCTATTCTTCTACATGGAAAAGTAGCCTAGCTTTACTTCATTTTTCATTTAATTGTTATTATCTCTTCTTAGATTGCATCATTCCATTTCATCCCACATCACATCTCCATTATTCCTTCACCACCTCCTTACCAAAAAAAATTAAAAAAAATTAGCGGTACCCTAATCTTCGGTGACTTCTCAGCTCGCTGATGATCCTCCCCTAATCCCATCCCCATCACCAACAAATCTTGTTTTGGCATGGTGAGGTGGCATGGCTGACTAGGCAAAGAGGTTGAGGTGGCACTCCAACAAGGCTTGACTTGGCATATGGAAGGTGAAGTGGTTAGCACCAATCCAATAGGTGGTGTTGATGCTCCTTCACTTAGGTTCAAGCTTCTTCCCATGGTTCATGCCTTGCCTAATTTGAACCCAACTTGACCAACTTGACTAATTACAAGACTAAATTGAAATCAAAATTATTTGACTCTTATTACAGGACTCATGCTGAAAATTAAAACAAAGTTGAAGCCAAAATTGAGTTTGGCTCATTCACTTGTAGTCCATAAGGACTTTGAATTGATTAGATTTGCTTGAAGCCTCCTTTGCATTCTAGTAGCTGCACCAACAGACTGATCAGAAGGCAAGATGGAGGTGATGCAATGGGAGTCTTGGCAAGAAGAATCGATGATGGGAGGGAGATGTTGGTGGTGGCAATGGATTGCTCTGTATAGGGAGAATGACCGGCAGTGGAGGAGAAGGTGGCAGCTCTCGGAATAGTAAGGGGGAAGATGGGCATGGCAATGATGGCAACATGGTATTGGGGATCAGCCAGATTGAGAAAGACAAGGAAGATGGTGGTGGTCATTGGCAGAGGGTGGCTCGGCCAAGGAGGAGCAACGATGAGTGCCAGTAATGGCAGTCAGGAGGAGGCAGGCAGCATGGCCAATGATGGGATAGTTGGAACTTGGCTAGCTATGGGGAAAGAATGATGGTGGAGAGAGGGGATGATGGTGTGATGGTAGGGAAGAATGAGATGACCAATGATGGTGGCATGGAACAGGGAGTGGGTGGGGTGTTAAGAAGCTTCTCCGATCGACGAGGAAGGTGCTGGTGGTGATGGGGAATGGGCAATAGTGTCATCGAGCATAATCCTTTCATGGTCCATGACTTTGAGTCATGGACCAAAAACAATGGCATCTTGTGGACCATTTCAACTTCTATAGACCAAGCAGTCAGTTGGTGGACTGGCTACCTCAAAATCTATGCAAAACTTGATTATAATTGGTTTTCCTTGATTCCAGGTTTATTTCACCTTTGATTTGAGTACCATTTCATCCATTGGACTATACAGATTAAGCTCTTCATGTTAACAAGCTTCTAAATTATAATTATTCTAATTTTCTAGGTTTTTAGGATTCTTAATATTTTTATTAATCTTGATGTACTTGCCAAAGAGGAATAAACATGAATTAAATATTTCATTAAATATTTTAATAGATATGTGGTACTTTGGCATGACATTTACTTTTGATAGTTATGCTCTAATTTTATCTTTTTCAAAGGTATTTAAAAAATTGTTAATTTTGCAAAAAGGTCCATTTTAATTATAAAATTAGGATTTTTAGAAGATGTTAGCACCAATAATTACTTAAAATATCTAAAATAAATGTATAAATAGATGATTTATCATATTATAGGCAACACTCCATTCAAATACTTAGGCCCTTGCTCTAATCTGTTGGTGCCAAAATTTGTCAAGCATCGGAGGAGCTATAGCTATGCTAGAGTAGGCGGTGCAAGCCGTGCTCCAAGGGGTGATACGTACAAAAAAAAAGTTCCGTCGATGGTGGCCCTAGTGATGGTATTCTGACGCTCAATTCAATATTGGTACTAATAGTGGGGAAGTGTAAGTGAAAATGTTCACATATCTTAAGAACTTGCTTGGAATCTTTTGATAGGCTATGATATGCGGGGATAATTTGGTCATGGACAAGATCTTGCTAGATCCTGTAAGAGATAGTAAAGCCTTCCATGCATTATATAGAGCTTTCTTGTCTATTGGTGGCATCCCATCTCTTTAAATGCATTCTTGTTGCTAGTTCACTATGTGGCATACCTCATTAAATGATGGGCTAAAATATAAGGTACTCAGACAAGCCTCCCCCATTTATCCATATCTAATGATGATTGGGTATTTTGGGACATGATAAAGAGCTAGCCACATGGTAGAAGCTGTAGTAATGAATGTTCAGGTGTTATTCTTTTGGTACTTGAGATGGTTATGCTGCTAAGATTTTGCAAGTTGAAGTGCTTGCTAGGTACTTAAGGCCTGGAAACTTATGGCCAAATGCCTCTGGAGTGGTTTATAGGGCTTGTTGATGCCTTGAGGCATAGGAGTTGGCCTCTGCCGATGCCAACTCGAGGTATCCTAGCTAAATGCCTCTAGAATGGTGTACAAAGCTTGCTGATATCTTGGGGCAAAGGATTTGCCTCTATCGATGCCTCTCGGGAGATTATGACTGAATGCCTCCGGAGCAATTGATAGGGCTTATTGATGCCTTGGAGTATAGGAATTGGCATCTACCGATGCCCACCTGGGGGATCATGGCTGTACACCTCCAGAATGGTCAATAAGGCTCACTAATGCCTTGGAGCATAGGAGTTGGCCTCTGCCTATGCTCTCTCGGGAGATCTAACTAAATGCTTCTAGAGTGGTTAACAGAGCTCGCTGATGCTTTAGGACATAGGAGTTGGCCTCTACCGATGCCTGCGGAATGGTTAGCCTGGCTTGCTGATGCCTTAGGGCATAGGAGTTGGCCTTTGCAGGTGCCCGCTCAAGGCATCATGATTGAACACCTTTGGAGCAGTCGATAAGGCTCACTAATACCTTGGGGCATAGGAGTTGGCCTCTACCAGTGCCTGCTTGGGGGATTATGACTGAACACCCCTATAGCAATCGGCCTGACATCACCTGAATGGTCGATCATGCTTCTGCAGTAGCCTTATTCATTTTAAGGTGACCAAATTTTATGTGTGGTCTATAGCTTATTCTAGCAATCAGTCCATCATCCCGTCTTCACTATCATGGGCCCTAGTCTCTAGCCTGACCACATTTCCGACTAACAAATAGTGTTTCTTCATTATGTAACATAAGGACAACATTATTCAAATATGACTATATAGAAATGAAGGGCCAAACTAAACAAGATATTATAGTTTGTTGTATAACAAAAGGCTATAAGTGTCTTAAATGTAAGAGGTATAATTGAGAGTTGCAAGGGATGCAATTGGAAAGGACATTCCTATCCTTGAACTCATAGATGTTTGTTGTATAACACAAGGCTTCTATGAGAGATTAGGATCTCAACCCCACTAAGGAATCAAAGAAATAGCTTCCCATTTACCATAGGTGAGGGCTATGGTATTCGATGAAATAGTGGGAGACATTACTAGACTAAAGACCTCATCTAGTTATAAATGTCTTTGTGAGTGGTCTACTGATCTAATTATTCTTTAATTTAATTTTTTATTTTTACACTCTTTGCATTTTTGTTGATTGGTCTGAACTATGTGGATTTGTTGAGGAACTTACAAATAATATTTGTACAGGAAAAGATCGCATGCATTCTCGATACTCGTGATCCTGATTAAATCAAGGAAGATGCTTTAGAGGAAATTCACATAGAAAAATGTGGTAGACTGGCAATTTAACTATCAAGTCTATTATGTTGGCATTGATATGCAATAAGTTGCATAAGCAACATGAAGAGATGAATCCACTTTTTGTATTTTTTTAAGGAGTTGAATGGAGAGTAGGGTTCAAACTGCTGACATGAAATATCTAAGCAATTGTTTTGAACCAAGTTGACTGGGGGCTCATCCTTTCAGTCTAGTTCTTGATTATTGACTTGATCACTAGATTAAGTCAACTAGATTTTGAAATGAATGGAAAGCTCAGTCAGGATCACATTTTTCAGTCTCTTCCATATTCCTAGTCTAAGTTTGTGATTATCTATCATATGAACAAAATGGATAGTATCCTGCCAAAGCTACTTAATATAATGAAAGTAACAGAGAGCCATATCAAGGGTGATAAAGGCTCAACTCCTTGTGGATAAGAAGAGAGGTAGGTAGGGTTCAAAGAGGATGAACTCTAAGGAAAGCATCTTCAAGAAGAAGAAGGCATAGAATATCCCTTTGGATATTACTTGTTTTCATTATAGCATGTTATACTGATTGAAGCATGAAATGTAAGAGAAAATATAAGAGAGAATATGTGAATATCACATTTCTCTGGGATTGTTGTAAAGAACTATTCCTAGGGGCGACATGCATTTTAAAACTTTTCTAAAGGCATGCAGCAGCGAAAAGCAATAAAACCATTTTATCTCAAGATGTTAATTTAATTAACACAACCCCTTACCCAGATCTAGATGCATCTAGAGTAATGTAAATATGAAATCATGCAAATATTATATGAAAAATAGAACAATTCTAGAAATCACACAATGATGCAGCAAAGATAATTATGTCATACATAAAATAAGCACATGCCTTGATGACGTTCACCAGGAAGAATCGGAAGTTGCTGAAATGCCCACCTCTCAGTCGCGATCCCAGGGATGGCATTGACCTATAAAAAAAATATGTCTCTACAAGCAGCACTCGTGTACCGCCTCTACAGGTGGTTCACACCATGTAGCGTGATTTCTTCTCCTTCCTTCGAGGTGCTAGCCCCTATGGAAACTTTGTCGAGTGGACTCCTTCTTCAACTCCTTGAAGACGAGTGGGACACCTCCAACTCCTTGAAGTGCTAGTTGCTGCAATAGTGCTGGAACAGAATAAGGACTCTCCCAGTTCTCTCTATCCCAAACCTTCAATGGAAGGTATGCACTCAGAGATCCCACCCAAAACTCACTCTACCTTGGAGATCTAATCTCACAATCTCTCAACGATCAAACAATATCTCTAACCAAGGAATATAGCAGAGTCTCAGCCTTGATCCAGATTTCCGGGTGTGGAATGTGAGGAGCATTGAATGTCAACTCTTGACCTTCTTTAGTCCTGCTTTTATAACAGCAGCACTCAAAACAATTAAGAGGACATAATGAGAGATTAATGAGTAGTTTTGGGATCTCTTGAGATTCCAGGAAGGTTAAAAGTCTCCTGAAATTCAGCAACAGCAATTATTAAAACTCAAAACTCCCAGCATTAAATCCCATAACCATTACAGCATTTAATGAAGCATTCTTGAATATCATCAATCTATCAGACGAGTTGACTCATCTCAAGTTGACTCATTCAAAAAGAGTCGGCTCGAATAGAAGTTTGATAACAACTTGTCAAATGAGTTCGGAACGGTTTCCAATCGTTCACATGCCAACAAAGTAAGAAGAAACCCTTGGTGTGTGACTCCATTGGTTCAAACACTAAACTGGTAGCATGGAAATATTTTTAGTACCAGCCAAAGTCACTATCTAGCAATGACACTCAACGTTTGGCTAGGTTGAAGGTTGCAGAGCAACATGAACCTGTCGAATATGGAATAGCATTAAACTTAATCCTTGAACCTGCTAATGCTCCGGGTGGGATAGGGTTAAACTGCCCAACCCTAATCAGTCCAATTTAATATGTCTCAAATAAAGAATCCCTGTAACTTCTTACAAGGAGTGCCTTGGCCAAGGTCTTTCTTAATTGAGGCATATTAAGCATTCAATCCAAACCATTTAAAGAGGTCAATCCTATCTCGATCCTACTACCGCTACACAAGACTTGACTGTACCCAGCAACCTTCCATCATCGGATTAGAAATTTGGATAGTTCGGCACCTAAGCACAGTGAGTTGCTTGTAAGATGCCATAGTGATTTTAAGTTAGAGGAATAATTCATGTCCACATTCTAATGCAAGACTCCTCTTCGGCAGAAAGAGAATCTCACATGAGAGTCATGTTCAGTGAAGTGTCAAACACAACACTTGCATGTCAAACGAATGTCTCCACATTCTTTGGTAAAGAGGATAACTAACCTATATGACATACAACGATCTTTACTTAATACATAGTCATCCTATAACAATGTATCATTCGATCGTGAATAATTTAAGAACTACTCGATATATCCTCTCTATATCAAGTACAAGGAAGTTCTAAGGACTTCATCATACAAGAGTTCATATTAAGGAAAATGTACCTGTGATGAATTGTCAAAAGATAACTTTTATTTATATCAAAATTAATATCCAATATATAAATAGCACAACCATCTATAGTCTAGATGATTGGCTTTGGAAAACAATTTTCAACAACTCCCACTTGGACTAATGCCAATCAGTACAGAATCGCATTCCCATTTTTCAATTATGATCTTTAAACTCTTGAATTCTGACTGCTTTAGTAAAGGAGTCGGCCATATTTTCTTCTCCATCGATTTTCAGAAGGTTGATGTCCCCTCATGCCATAATCTCTCGCATGAGGTGGTAGCGGTGCAAAATGTGCTTGGTGCATTGATGGGACTTTGACTATTTAGCTTGAGCTATGGCTCTAGTGCTATCACAAAATACTGGAATAGGGCCATCCAGGGAAGGTGCCACTCCTAGCTCGTCTAGGAACTTTCACAGCCATACAGCTTCCTTCGCTGCATCTGATGCTGTAATGTATTCTACTTCGCAAACCGAGTCTGCCACTGTGTGTTGCTTGGAACTTTTCTAGTAGATGGCTCCTCCATTTAGGGTAAATACAAAGCCCGACACACTTTTGCTATCATCTCTATCTAATTGACTTGAATCGATATAACCGACAAGTTTTAAGTTAGGCTCTCCATGGATAAGCCATTGGTCTTTAGTATTTCTCAAATACTTTATGATGATTTTTACCACCTTTCAATACACTTCACCTGGGTCAGACTAGTATCTGCTCACTACTCCTAGTGAGTATACCATGTCTGGTCTAGTACATGTCATCGCATACATTATAGATCCCACTATTGAAGCATAGGAACTCTACTCATACGCTCTCTCCTCAGGAGTTGATGCACAATCCTTTTTAGAGATAGTGATTCAATGGCCTATCGAAAGATAGCCTTTCTTGAAATTTTCCATGCTGAACCATTTCAGCACGGTATCAATATACGTTGATTGGAACAGTTCCAGAAGTCTCGAAGATCTATCTTTATAGATCTTCATCCCTAGGATGTAGGAGGCTTCACCCAAGTCCTTCATAGAGAACTGAGATGACAACCAAACTTTTATTTCCTGCAGTGCAGGGATGTCATTCTCGATTAAGAGAATGTTATCCACATACAATACAAGGCATACAACCAAAGAACCATTAGCCCACTTATAAATGCAAGGTTCTTCTCCGTTCTTAACAAAGCCATATGACTTGATACACTTATCAAATCGCATGTTCCAACTTCGAGATGCCTGCTTTAGTCTATAGATAGACCTTTGGAGCTTGCAAACCTTTGACTCCTCTATGGATGTGAACCCTTCAGTGATGGGGACATCAAAACCCATTCGGGTTTTCATTTTTTTTTATCCTAGATTTTCTTTTTATTTTTTATTTTCTTATTCTACCTATTCCGTGTATCCCCGCTATTCCAACTTTATCCTTTTTTATTCCTGATTTATTCCATGTTTATCCCTGTCATTTTTTCCTCCTAGAAAACTCCCAAAACTCCATTTTTTCTCCATTTTTCTTCTCGTTTGTCCTGGATATGCCACGCCCGACCACCAGCACCCCCTCGATGTCCGTCCACCTTCCCCGATGACAATCTTCTCGTTGGAACACCGACAAATCCCACGAACTACCCACGACCGTTTCCCCCCATGCGGCTTTGCCCATTTCGTGCCCCTCTCCGCCACGCCACCGACCGCCACCCCTGCTGCCACCATGTCGTGCCCTCTCCACCGCGCTGCTGATTGCTGCTTGCTCCACCATTGCTCCCTCCCATTCGGAAGACCCATGGCCAAGCCATGCTCATGGCCGGTCTCCACCATCTCTGCCGTCACCATCGGCCGTGCCGCCGCCCTCCACCAGCTACCAGTCATGCCGCCTCCTTCCACCAACCGCCGCCACCAGCAAAGTCTTTCGAAGACCCTCTTCTCCATCCGCCACCCCTGTTCCATGATGACAGAAAGAGTTTTCTTCACAGATCTCAAAGCAGAACAATTTTGCATGATTTCCAAAGTGCACGCTTCTCAAAGCAAGAATTTTCTATGCAATCATCAAGCCTGCATGGATTTCAGAGTAACTCAGCATGGATCTTGATGAATTTGGATTTTATTTTGTTTGTTTTAAATCTGGATGTATGGACCAGTTGGGAAGTTTTTTTAAATTAGTTTTATATTAGGATTAGTTTTATTTTCCACCATGTAGGGAGGATTGTGTTTAGATTTCTACCATGTTTTCAGGCTGCAAACAAAGCAAGTTTAGGATGTCACTTTTTTTTGGGCTGCATGCCTTGTATTCTTTACTTAGACCCCAAGTTTTGTAAGCCTATATAAAGGCACCCTATCTCTTGAATAAAATATGATGATGAATATGAATTTTTGAAAAGTGTGTTCATGGTTCTGCCTCTGTCAGGAATGGGCATGAGGCCCATTTGTCCTTCACCTGCGGGTGTCGAGAGAGGTGAGGCCCCAATTATCTTCTCCCTTGCTGAGTCTCCTCTATGATCTTGGAGCTTCTCCTTCACGACCTCATGTAGTGATTTGGGTGGGATGCCCTAGGCTCCGCATGTAGTGAGATGGGTGGGATGCCCTAGACTACATGTAGTGGGGTGGGTGAGATGCCCTAGAGGTGCGACGTCTCTCCGTGAAGGTAAGTCCCAAGTCTATAGAGTATCCATCTTTCTTGCCCCCACATATTTTTTCTGCCTTTTTTACCCTAATCATAGGAGACTTCTCAGCTCTCTAACGATCCTCCTAGCTACCCCCTTTCATCCTACATCAATTTTGGTATCAGAGCAGGAGAGGATTAGGGTTGGAAAAAAAATGAAAAAAAAGAAAAGAGAAAAAAAAGAAAAAAAAAATAATTGTAGCGAGCCTGACTCGACGGAGTCGAGTTTTTCCCACCCTAGGGGAATAATAGGGACAACAAAACCAATCCTGATTTTTGATTTTTTTATCCCAGATTTTCTTTTTATTTTTTTTCTTATTCCACCTATTCCACGTGCCCCCGCTATTCCAACTTTATCCTTCTTTTATTCCCCACTTATTCCATGTTTATCCCTGTCATCTTCTTCCTCCCAGAAAACTCCCAGAACTCCATTTTTTCTCCTTTTTTTTTCTTGTTCGTCGTGGATCTGCCACACCCGACCACTGGCACCCCCCCGACATCCGTCCACCTTCCCCGGTGACAATCTTCTCGTGAGAATGCCGGTGAATCCCACAAATTGCTCACAACCGTTTCCCTCCATGCGGCTCCACCCATCTCGCGCCCCTTTCCACCGCGCCACCGACCACTGCCCCTGCTGCCACCATGCCTTACGCTCTCCACCGTAATGCTAATCACTGCCCAGCTCCACCGTTGCTCCCTCCCATTCGAAAGACCCATGGCCAAGCCATGCTTATGGTCGGTCTCCACCATCGCCACCGGCCGTGCCATTGCCCTCCACCAGCCATCGATCGTGCCGCCTCCTTCCACCAGCCACCGGCGTCGACGAAGTCTCCCGAAGACCCTCTTCTATGTCCACCACCACTGTTCCATGGTCATAGGAGTTTTCTGCACAGATCTTAGAGCAGAACAATTTTGCATGATTTCCAAAGTGCATGCTTCTTAGAGCAAGAATTTTCTACACAGTCATCAAGCTTGCACGAATTTCAGTGTAACTCAGCATGGATCTTGATGAATTTGGATTTTATTTTATTTATTTTAAATCTGGATGTATGGACAGTTGGGAAGTTTTTTTAAATTCGTTTTAGATTAGGATTAGCTTTATTTTCCACCATATAGGGAGGATTGTGTTTAGATTTTTACCATATTTTCTGGATGCAAATAAAGCAGGTTTGGGATGTCACTTTTTTTTGGGCTGCATGCCTTGTTTTATTTACTTGAACCCCAAGTTTTGTAAGCCTATATAAAGGCACCTCCTCTCTTGAATAAAATATGATGATGAATATGAATTTTTAAAAAGTGTGTTCTTGGTTCTGCCTCTGTCAGGAGTAGGCATGAGGCCCATTTTTCCTTCACCTAGGGTGTCGAGGGGTGTGAGGCCCCAGTTATCCTCTCCCTTTCTGAGTCCCCTCTATGATCTTGGAGCTTCTCCTTCACGGACATAGGTAGCGATTTGGGTGGGATGCCCTAGGCTCCGCATGTAGTGAGATGAGTGGGACACCCTAGACTACATTTAGTGGGATGGGTGAGATGCCCTAAAAGTGCGACGTCTCTCCGTGATGGTAAGTTCCACGTCCATAAAGTATCCATCTTTCTTGCCCCCATATATTTTTTCTGCCTTTTTGACCCTAATCACAGGAGACTTCTCAGCTCTCCAACGATCCTCCTAGCTACCCCCTTTCGTCCTGCATCATTCAGGTTACATCATATGCACCTCCTCTTCCAGCTCACCATTTAGGAAGGCTGTTCAGACATCCATTTGCCAAATTTCATAGTCAAAGTATGCAGCTAAAGCAAGCATAATCCGAATAGATTTGAGCATCGCCACAAGAAAAAATGTCTCATCATAGTCAATACTATAACATTGACGATAGCCCTTGGCAACCAGATGGGCTTTGTAGGTCTCCACCCTTCCATCTGTGCCTCATTTCCTTTTGAAAATCCATCTACAGCCAATGAGTTTTATGCCTTCAAGTGGATCAACTAATGTCCACACATTATTAATCTCCATGGACTCCATTTCAGATTTCATGGCTTCTAGCCACTTATCAGAGTCGATCCTTTGTAGAGCATCCATATAGGTGATCGGATCGTTATTATTTTCATCAAGTTCAATGGGATCTCCATCCTAGACCTAGAAATTGTAGTATCTGTCCAGTTGATATGGTACTCTACCGGATCTCCTTAATGGGTGCTCAATGGGCTCCGGATTTGAATTAGTCAAATCCAATTTTGAGGTGTCTCCTAAATGTGTTGGTTGTTCTACCAGTTGAACTTCACTAAGTTCAATCTTAGTGGCTATAGTTCCTTCACTAAGGAACTCCTTTTCCAAAAAGATAATCTTAAGACTAACAAACAGCTTTTGTTCATCAGGCAAGTAAAAGAAATACCTTTTAGACTTGTTTCCCAAGTGGCTTTCCCAAGAGGGGGATGAATTGGAAATTAAAAAATTTAAGCAATTATGTGCTTTTTGAAATCCCTTTTAAGGTGATAAGTGCTATGACAAAATAATTAATTACAGAAACTAAACCAAATCAAAGGAGCACAATACAAACACACAGCAATTATAGTGGTTCGGAGCAACCCAACTCCTACGTCCACTATCCAAGATTACCACTTGGGATTTTCACTATATCCCCCACCGGAATATAGTTGGATTATTTTCACAGGCTCACAAACCAAACCTCTACACTTTGGTTTTACCGGGATCACCAAAGAAACCCAACTTGGTTTTACCAGGATCACCAATAACCTAATACTTGGTTTTTAACAAAGGCTCACCAAAAACCTATTTGGTTTTTCAACCGGGCTCACCAATAACCTCATAATTCAAAAATGAATTGAAAAGAAAAGCAACAGAATGACAAACAAATTTTAGTCGCATGGTTACCGACGCAGCTCAAGAGAAGCCCACTTGAATGCACTTCAATGCACTTTAATGGCTTCTTTTGCTTCTTTACTAAGTGCTTCAAGCTTCAGATGAAAGTTGGTGAAGACTTAAAGGCTAACTTGAATGCTCTTAGTGCTATTCTCTTTGTTAGTAGGTTTGATATTCAATAAAGCATTAACTCTTTGAAAAACTTTCTAACTCTTTCTTCAACTTCTTTTTTAAAAGTTCAAATCCCTCAAATATATGGCCTTCCATCATTCCAAGGTAGTTTAAGTCATTGTAGACCGTTGGGATGTGATATTTCACCATTGGAGCACTTTTTGGATTCAAATTCTGTGTTCTAGAGCTAGTCGTTGCAAGTCTGAAATCGACCTTCGAGTCGACTCGGATCGCTCGAGTCAGCTCGGATCCTCAGAGGAGTTCTGGTTAAGTCCACTCTCTTCAATCCAGTCGGGTTGCTTGCATAGTATCTTGATTCTTCACTCTGTAAGAGTCGGCTCGCCCTGATTCTGGTCGACTCGGATCCTTAGGCCTTCAACATGTTAGTCTAGACGAGTCAGATAACTTCCATTTTAGTCGACTAGAATGGCTGTTCTTCTCAGAAACCATTTTCTGAACTCTGGAGGAGTCGGCTCGATCTTCTAAAGGGTCGGCTCACCTGTTTGATTCAAGAAACAACACTTTGGACGAGTCGGCTCGGGTCCCTTAGAGTTTGCTCAGATATCTGCGTGCCATGTGCCAGAGTTTGCTCTCTTCTCTTCGAGTCAGCTCGGATGAAAGTTTTAGTGTTTTTTTCAGTCTTTCTCTAGATTTCATCCAGCAAGTCTTCAAGCTTCAAGAAGTCTTCAATTCGAACAAGTTTCTAAGAAACTCAAAGCTTGAAACACATTTAGAAGTAACCTAATTTTATGATCTTAATTTTTCCTTTGGGTTCTTCTTTACAATATTCAATTACAACACAACTCAAAACAAGAAATAAAAATGTAGGAGTTGAAATTTGAACCTTGAGTTCATCCTACAAAAACTTGTAAACCACTTTAAGAGTTGTTAGTAAAACAAATGCAGGCACCAATGTTTGGTTATCATCAAAATACTTATGGGGTCAACAAGACTCTTTCGGATACCCAACGAATAGGCACCGGTCAAACCTAGGTCTTAGTTTATCAGTCTGCAAATGCTTAACATATGCCGGACACCCTCAGATCCTTAGGTGTGAGAGCACCGATTTCTGTTCGAACTATATCTCATATGGAGTCCTATCCACAAACTTGCTAGGATACCTATTAAGAAGATAATAGGTAGTCTCCAGGGCATAACCCCAGAAAGAGATAGGTTTAGTGGAAGAGCCCATCATGGACCGGACCATGTCCACCAAAGTCTTATTCCTACTTTCTGACACACCATTCAGTTCGGGTGTCCCCGGAGGTGTCCATTGAGAGAGAATCCCATTCTTTTGAAGATAAGTCAAAAACTTACTAGAAAGATATTCGCCTCCTTGCTTAGATTGAAGAGTCATTATACTCTTTCCAGTTTGCTTTTCAACTTTATTACGATATCATTTAAATAATTCAAACGATTCAGATTTATGTCTCATGAGGTAGACATAACCGTATCTTGAAAGATCATCTATAAATGTAATAAAATAACTATATCCACCTCTTGCACTGACATTCATAGGTCCACATATATTTGTATATACTAAACATAGAATTTCTTTGGCTCTTTAACCTTTTCCAGAAAAAGATGACTTGGTCATTTTCCCAAGTAAACAAAATTCATAGGTAGGCAATGATTCAAAATCATTTACCTCTAAGAGACCTTGCCTTAACCTATTTATCATGTTCTTATTTATATGACCTAGCCTACAGTGCGAGAGATAAGCATCGCTGACATTATCCATTCTAGGGTGTTTACTTGTCATGTATATTACACTCACAGGCTGTGATAGCAAATAAATGCCATTTACCAAATTTTCATTCATTACAACTGAACCATTCAAAGCAATGTTGCAAACATTTGTCTTTATTGAAAGTTCAAAACATTCTTTGGCCAACAAGCCTACAGAGACAATGTTTATAAGAATTGCAGGACAATAATGGCAGTCATGTACAATGATTTTACAAGATTCAAAAACAAGAGAGAAGTCTCCTAATGCTAGAACTAGAACTCGACTTCCATCTCCAACATTCACAAACCTTTCGCCATCCTCGAATCTCCTACTAATTTGAAGTCCCTACAATTTATTGCAAATATGTTAAGGACTCCCAGTATCAAGTACCTAATTAGTAGTATCACAAAAAGAATAGGTATAGAGATTTATCATATAAATACCTTGAGCAGCAACATCTTGCTACTTCCTCTTCTTCGGCCTATTTGGGTCAAGAGATGCAATATATAGAGGACAATTCCTCTTCCAATGACCCTGCTTCTTACAATAGAAGCACTCTGCCTGACTATGGTTTACCTTTTTCTTCCTAGCCTGACTGGCCCCACCAACACTCTACACCTTTTTGGTCTTTTTCTTTTTATTTTTCTTCTCCTTCCCAAGGGGACGATGCACTGCCCTATTTCCTCCCACCAAGTACACCAACCCCTTATTGAGGTTGTAGTCCTTCTCATAGTTCAGTAGTAACCCCAATAGAATGTGGTAGTTCACTACAAGCCTATGCATCCGGAAGTGATCAAGAAAACCAAGGTAAGAAGGGGGCACATAATTCAATATAGCATCTTTCTCCAGCTTTCATGCAGGGGACATCCGAGTTTGGCCAGGCATTCAAATAACTCGGTCATGTATAATACATGATCAGTTACTGATGCCTTATCTCGTATATGGGTGTTATAGATGGCATAGGAAGTCCTATACCGCTTTACATTATCATGCATGCCAAAGGATTCTCGCAACTTTTGCAAGATTTTCTCCAGTTGGGCCTCCTCGAATTTTCGATTGAACTCGTCGTTCATAGCCGCTAGGATAATGCAACGTATAGTTCTATTAGAAAGCCACTTTTAATAAGTGTCCCTGACAGATGTATGAGCATTGGCTACGGGGACCTTAAGTGCTGGATCCGATACAATATATAGGATCTTTTCATGCTCCAAGATAATCTTAAGCCTTCAATACCAATTATTGAAGTTTGGGCCAGAAAGCATTTAATTATCAAGCAATAAGCAGAGAGACAAGTTGGCAGACATTTTCCTGAAAGGAAAACCATAAGACCAATTACTATATGAATTTCAATTTTAATCCTAAAGACTTGGACTTTAGTCTAAAGGTCCTCCTAGATATTTTATTCAGATTAGTAGCCACCACCTCTACTCCGAGGAATTATACTTAATTTCTTAGTGGGTACTAGAATCCTAAAGGTGCCACATGAGCCCGACTTTGGCCGGCTCACCCATGTGAACCTAAAGGTAGGTTCAATTAACCAATTGCTTCTTCCAAGCAATTTCTAGTATTTCAAATTTTGCCCCAAGAGCACTTCAATCAGCCTTTGGGCTTCCTACTAAAGAAGGATCTGGTTAGGTCCAACCATTAACATGACTAAATTCAGTGCTTCTAACTAATGAATGATCAAGTCCGACTTTGGCCGGCTCACCTAACCACCATTAAGAGAGTTGCACTGAGCCATCATATTATGAATGGAAATTCCAATAGCCTGATGACCACCCGTACTTTGATACTACCGATGATCACCTAACTAAAGGACACATTGCCAATCCAACTTAATGGAAGGCTAAGACTTAGGTTATCACATAACTTAATCTTTTTATGGATCTAATAATTTAGAGGATTTAAAATTTTGTGACATTTGAGATGAAGACATGAACCTTGATCAAAAAAACTTCCACAAAATACTTAGAGGGTTTCTAGATCAATTTGGTCCATGGGCACCTAAAAACTAGTCAGACTGATTAACCTTAGTTGACATGGGTCAACTCAAATCAATAAATAATCTAATTTGATCTGATTTACCACATTAGCTAAGTAAGATCAAGGGATGGGTTATGCCAAGTAAGCCTCTTGCCTTAGACACCAACCATGAGTTGGTCAGGTAAGAGTTTGCCCCAAAGAACCATATCACAACTGTCAAACTTACCTTAGACACCAAGTGGTTTACCAGACTCAATCAGACAACCTAAAGGTCCGAACTCACCACAAAGCCATGAATCAAGTCCATTTAGATGTATGGACTGATCAAACTAACTATTAGAGAGATCTATAGAGGAGAGACCTAATTCAATTTTTGATTAGTCTTTTCTCTATTTAATCGATTCATCTAAACCTAGGTCTAATCGATTTAATGACCCAATTCTAGCTAACCCAATCAACCTATGATTTATGAATTATGACTTCAGATTAGAATCATATCCTAAATCTTAAAATTATACATCTTAATTTTTAATTAAGTGTATCACACTATTTGAAATATTTTCAAAATGAACTGAAATAATTTCATAAAAATTTGAAGCTTAAAATTACTGTTTCATAGTTTTCTAATTGAGTCAGCTTTTGCTGATAGAGATAGCTATTCTAAAACACAAATTTCTAGTTGAGTCAGCTCTTCTGCTCGAGTCGGTTCTTTGAGTCAGCTATTCTGTTCGAGTCGGCTCTTCTAGAATACAGATTTCTGGTCGAGTCAGCTCTTCTAGTTAGCTCTTTTGCTTGAGCCAGCTCTTCCAGAACACAGTTTTTTTCAAACTTCAGTCGTTTCCACTTGAACTTTTTAAAGTTTTAGATCAAACTTCTTTTAGATCTTATCTAAACATACTTATGATCTATAAACCAAAGATTAAAATAATTTTATTTCATTAAATTTTTCACTTTCTTCTTCATAAGGTCATGACGCAGCGACACCCGCACATTGTTGGGAATTGTGTCCCAAAGCCAATCACCTAGGCTGTAGGCGGTTGTGCTTGGTATTATGATTTGTATATGAATTAATAAAACTTAATTTTGGCAGCTCATCACATCATTCATTTTCCTATAATGAACTCTGTTTATGTGATGAAGTCCTTAGGACTGCACTGACTTCGATATAGAGAGGATATATCGAGTGGTCCTTTAACAGGTTCACAACCAAAGGATACATTGTACATGATGGCAATGTATCAAGTGTAGGTTGTTGTGGTTCATATCATTTGGTTGTCCTCTTGACTAAAAGAGTGTGGTGACATTGATGTGATCTAAAAGTGGGATGTGTGACATCTCATTGAACATAACTCCGTGGAGCTCCTTTCTGCCAAAGGATTGCTCGTGATTGGATATGGGTATATGTGTCCCTCCAACCTGAGGTCACCATGGTAGCTTGTAAGCAACTCCCTGTTCTTTGGTACCGGACTACCTGGATTTCTAATCCGGTGATAGAATATTTCTGGGTACAGGCAAGTACTTGTGGAGTAGTGGTAGACCAAGATGAAATTGACCTGTCCAAATTGTTTGGATTGAATGTTTTGCAGTGTCTCAATTTAGCAAATCCTCGACCAGGGTAGTTCTAGTGAGGAGTTACTGGACTTATGAAGTTGAGACATGTTATGGATTGACTCAGTTAGGGTTGGCAGTCTAACCCTAGGTCATCTAGAGCATTGAAGGTTAAAGGAATGAATTATACGGTAACCACATGCCAAAGGTTCGATAGAGTACTCTCACATCTTCGACCTATCCGGATGCCGATATCCATTACTAGATGGTATCGTGTACTGGTACTGAAAGTATTCTAGTGCTACCGTTTAGGTTCGAGCCTATGAGGTCACATGTTATTGAGGATTTCTTCCTAATCTGAGAACCGATCAACGATTGGAAATCATTTCGGTATTTATGTCAAATAGACTGATTGAGCATACATTGGATTTTTCTGGTCTGATTTGGATTGATCAGGATTGGCTTGGGTCAACCAAGGAATTGTTCCTGGTAGACTAGAATTGGACCTGATTTTTCTTCTGGTTTGGGTTTGGTCAGACCAAGGTTTGATGAACCAGTGGCATACTTGTCATGATGTTCTTCTCCCAGACCGGTTTATGTTTTGATGGTTTCCCTTCTCACGGCATTGCCCTGTAATCACCGATTGAATGGGATAAATGCAGCATTAGTTTAAACGCTGCGTGGGATTTCAAATTTATCCATTGCCAGAATTTTGGATGGGACTCTTGGTGTTTATCTCCCGTACGTGTTCCCTTCTCTCAGCCGAAGCCTTCACGGTGATAAAGCCATCTTCGTTCTCTTCCAGCTAGTAGATGTTCCAAGTGTTTTAAAGCGGTCAAGGGCAAATTCAAAGTGTTTGATTTTATCCGGTTTTTCTTCTCACGGTGGTTTCACAGCTTCATGTTTTTTCTTCTCCGCCTCTTATTTATTTTATGGGCTCTCAGACGCCCAGGAATTTCTGGGTTGCAGCCGTGTGATGGGAGAAGGGAGATTGCTTCTCAACCTCTTATTATCTGTTGCTTGGAAGCCGTGAGAGAGAAAGGAGGGAACAAGCTTTCACGGATTTTTCTCCACATGTGTGTGATATGTTTTTGCTAGTCGTGTGATGTGGTGAGGGGAAGAGAGAAAAAGCAACAGGACGTTGAAGTCCATGTGAAGGGAAGAAGGGTAGTAACAAGATGTTGCTGGCCGTGAGAGTGCTTGGTGATTTCCTTGTTTACACGATGGTCTTCCTTTTCTCTTGGTTGATGCCATCACGGGTTTTCTTAGCGCCTCTGTGATTTTCTGGTTTTTGGAAGTCCGTGGCTTGCGGTGTGAAGAAGAAAAATAGGGCATGAGTTTTGTTGGGAAGAAAGATATAAGAGAGGAGCAGAGGGTTTGGGACGAATTTCTAAGTGTAGAAATTCATATAGGTCCTGTGTAATCCTTTCCTGTTTTTGTTTCCACGTGCTCTTGATGGATTTTGGGCAGTCTTGGAGAAGACTGTTCATAAAGATCTCTTTGGTCTTCCCTACTCCACTTTTTCATGACCGATTTATTGGTTTATGGTGGACTAGCATCCATCCGGAAGTCGGATCAGTGAGAGCCCGTGCATGGATACTTTAGAGGGTGGATGCTTGGACACCTCGAGAGGCTGCATCATTCTTCTTCTTCTTGCTATGTTGCAGATCTTATTTGCTATTAAAGGTGTTCAACCGGTTGCTGATCTGTTCAAAAGTTGCGAGGAGTTGACTTTTTTTTTTGCTTCGATCAGGTATATTTTATTTTGGTTATCATATATGCCTAAATCTAGTTATTATCATATGATTTATTATTATTGTACTTGCCTATACATGCCTGTATATTTTGTTACATGCATCATGATATGTTAGATCCTGTGCATGAGTAGGTACTTTCCGCTGCATGCTTAAAAATTTTTAATTATGTAATACCAGCTCCCTAGTGTAGCATGTCTAGGGTAGCCTTCCGCTGCACCAGGTTTTCTTTCAAGTGGTATCAGAGTCACAGGTTCCTATGTAGCATATCATGATTGCATGTATTAGGGATTACTTTTAAAAACCTAGTTGAGACCTTCACCATGGCCGTGTGTCCAGATTAATCAGGGTTTAAAATCCCTAATTTTTAAGGCACGAGACAGTTCATATGTGTTGGCCTTTTCAGAAGGATCCTTAAAGAAAACCTATGGTATTAAAAATATTTTAATCCTGATACATGAATATACATTGGCATGTTTATAATTGTTTAGGCTTGTAATATTATAATTGATATGATGAAACTAGATATGGTGCATGAAACATGTAAAAAAAGTTTTACATGAATTTAATTAAAAATGTTTTAATTAAAAGATGGCTTATAATCTAATAATTGTGAATTGAAAGATTAATTAAATGACAAGTCTAATTAGGGTTTATGAAACCTAATGTCATTTGAATATGCCATCTGGGTTAATTGGGTTAGCTTTCTGATTGGGTCCATTTATTGGGTTAGACCTAAGGTTAGTTGAATTGGACTTAAGAGAACTAATCAAATGTTGATTAAGGACGTTCTCTTTAGTATCTATCTAATAGTTAGATAGATTAGTCCATTCTTCTAAATGGATCTAATTAGTGGCTCTGTGGTAAGCCCGAGTCATTAGGCTGGTCTAATCGAGTTTGGTAAACCGATTGGTATCTTGGCAGGTTTGGCATTTTTGATCATGGTTGCATAAGGCTATCTTTTTCCTGGCCAACTTGGTTGGTGTCTAGGAAAGATGGTTGGCGGATACTCAACCATGATCTCACCTACCTGGCCAATCTGGTCAACCAGAGCTGATTAGAAGAGCTTATTGATTCGAGTTAACCCATGTCACCCAAGTTGATCAGCCTGTCTGATCTTTAGGTGCCCATGGACCAACTTGTTGAATTTAGTTCAACTCTCCTGAGAATTGATTTGATCAATGGGAGGTTGGTCCATGTTCTTCTCTTTATTCTTCTGTCATAATTTAATTAAAATCTTCTAAAATTATTAGGTCTTGAAAAAGACTAAATCAATAAGTTGATGGTGTCTTAGCCTCCCATTGAGTGGATTAGTAATGAGTCCTTTAGCTTGGTGTACATCGACAGTTCCATAGAACGGGTGTGCATCCGGTTACTGGAATTACTCTCCCATGGATGATGGTTCAGTATAACCTTCTTAACAGTGATCAGGTGAGCCGGCCATAGTCGGGCTTGGTCATTCATTAGCTGGAAGTATTGGATTTGTAATATTAATGGTTGGACCTAACCAGAGACCCGCAATAGGAGGCCTCTAGACCGATTAGGGGTTTTGTGGGGCAAAATTTATTACTGGAAGTTGGTTAGGGAAGCAATTGGATAGAAAACCTAACTTTAGACGCGTATGGGTGAGCTGGCCATAGTCGGGCTCATACGTGGTCTATTGGATTTCAGTACCCACTATGAAATGGTGATTTCACGGATTGCAGTTAGAAGCTCCCAATCTGAAAAATTAGTGGGATGGACCTTTAGAATAATGTCCAAGTCTTTTGGTTTAATTGATTAATTCATATACTGATATGGTCTTAGATTTTCCTTCAGATGTCTTCAAACCTTTCGCTCTAGTCACTTCTCGACAGCGAGAAGTTAAAGGGTTCCAATTTCGATAGCTGGTATCGAAGATTGAGGATAGTCTTGGAGCACGAGTGGATCCTTTATGTGATAACGGATCCAGCACCTGAAATCCCTTCTGCCAATGCTCGGAGTTCGGTCAGGGACACTTATTTGAAGTGGATTTCTGATCGGACTACTGTTCGATGCCTGATGTTGGCAACGATGAACGATGAGTTCAGTCACAAAATTCGAGGAGGCCCAGCCAGACGAGATTCTTTAAAAGTTGAAGGAATTTTTTGGCACGCCAGACGATGTGGAGTGGTGCAAAGTGTCTTGTGCCATCTATGATGCGGAATGGCAGTTCAGTCACTGATCATGTATTGTACATGATCGAGATGATCGAACGATTGAGCAAGCTCGGATGTCCCTTGCACAAGCAACTCGACAAGGATGTGATCCTGAATTCTCTACCCTCCTTCTATCTTGATCTTCTCGATCATTATAAAATGATTAACCTGTAGTCAATTACCATGGTTTGATGGGGTTGTTGCAGACTTACGAGAAGGACCACCAACTGATGGTGAATTTAATGGGAGGTCATAGAGGTTATTGTCCCTTTAAGAAATGGAAGAAGAAAGGTAAGGGAAAGAAGGTGCCGAGTGCTCCTGGCCCAAGTCAGGCCAAGAAAGTGAAAGCTGATCAAGCTGGGGCAGAGTGCTTCTAGTATAAGAAGCAGGGACACTGGAAAAGGAACTGCCCTCTTTATCAGGCATCCATAGACCTGGATAGCCCAAGGATGGAAAATGTTAGTAACTTGTATCTATGGCACTGTAGGCTAGGTCATGTTAACCAGAATAAAATAAACTAGTTACGAGGAGATGACCTCCTTGAGGTCAGTGATCCTGACTCACTGCCCACTTGTAAATCCTGTTTGCTTGGTAAAATAACCAAGTCACCTTTTACTGGAAAAGGTGAATGAGCTACATAACTTCTGAGTCTCGTACATGCTAATATATGCGGACCCATGACAATTAGTGCTATAGGTGGATACCGATATTTCATTACATTTATAGACGACCTTTCGAGGTATGGTTATGTCTTCTTGATGAGACATAAATCTGAGTCGTTGAAATGTTCAAACGATATCATAATGAAGTGGAAAACAAACTGGAAAAAATATTAAAATCCTTTGATCTGATCAAGGCGGTGAATACCTATTCGGTGAGTTCATGACATATCTTTAGGAGAATAGGATTCTCTCTCAGTGGACTCCTCTAGGAACACCTCTTTTGAATGGTGTGTCCAAAAGGAAGAATCGACCTTATTGGACATGGTTCGATCCATGATGGGCTTTGCAACTCTGCCATTGTCGTTTTGGGGATATGCACTTGAGATAGCTTGTTATTTGCTGAATAAAGTTTCGAGTAAGTCTGTTGTCTCCACTCCATATGAGTTATGGACTGGATGTAAGCCCTCAATTTCACACCTTCAGGTCTGGGGTTGTCCGGCTTATATAATGCATTTAGACTCAAATAAACTTGGTCCTAGGTCTGATCGGTGCCTAATTATTAGGTACCTTAAGAAAACAAAAGGGTACTTCTTCTACTTGGAAGACGAACATAAAGTGTTCATTACTCTTAGAGCTATCTCTTTTTTGGAAAAGGAGTTCCTTGGAAAAGGAACTGCAGCCTCTAAGATTGAACTTGGTGAAGTTCAATTAGTGGAAGAACCTACATACTCTGAAGACATCATAGAATCGGCTGTGATTAGATCATACCCGAAATCCATTATTAGGAGATCTGGTAGAGTACCGCGTCAGCCGGACAGATACTACGGTTTCTTGGTCCAGGATGGTGATCCCATTGAGCTCGATTAGAACGACGAGGATTCGATCACCTATATGGATGCACTTCAGAGATCTGACTCAGAGGCATGGCTTGGAGCCATGCGATCCAAGATGGAGTCCGTGGAGATCAACAATGTATGGACATTGGTTGATCCACCTGAAGGGATAAAACCCATTGGGTGCAAATGGATTTTCAAAAGAAAAAGGGGCACAGATGGGAAGGTGGAGACCTATAAAGCCTGTCTGGTTGCCAAGGGGTATCATCTGCGATATGGTATCGATTATGATGAAACAATCTCCCCTGTGGAAATACTCAAGTCCATTCAGATCATGCTTGCTTTGGCAACACATTTTGACTATAAGATCTGGCAGATGGATGTCCGAACCATTTTCCTGAATGGGGAGCTGGATGAGGAGGTGTATATGATACAGTCTGAAGGGTTCACATCCATAGATGAGTCAAAAGTGTGCAAATTGCAGAAGTCCATTTATGGACTTAAGCAAGCATCTCGAAGTTGCAACATGCAATTTGATAGGTGTATCAAATCATATGGCTTCGTTAGCAACGGAGAGGAATGTTGCATCTATAAGTGGATTTATGGTTCTATGAATGTATTCCTGGTACTGTATGTTGATGACATTCTCTTAATCAAGAATGACATCGCAGCATTGCAAGGAATAAAGGTCTAATTGTCATCTCAGTTCTTCATGAAGGACTTGGATGAAGCTTCTTTCATACTGGGTATGAAGATCTATAGAGATAGATCTAAGAGGCTTCTTGGATTGTCCCAGTCTATGTACATTGATACCATGCTGAAACGGTTCACCATGTAAAATTCCAAGAAAGGCAATTTTCTGATAGGTTCTGGAATTTCTCTGTTGTTCAAGTGGCTACCCAAGAGGGGGGTGAATTGGGACTTTTAAAAAATTTAAGCAAGTAATGTGCAATTTCAAAATCCTTTGCAAGTGATAGGTGCTGTGATAAAGTTATAGAAAGCATAAGCTAAACAAAATCAAGAGAGTACAATACAAACACACCAAATTTATAGTGGTTCGGAGCAACCCAGCTCCTACATCCACTACCCAAGATACCACTTGGGATTTTCACTATATTCACACCCGAATATAATAGGATTGTTTTACAAGATCACAATCCAAAACCTTTACACTTTGGTTTTATGGGATCACCAAAGAAAACCCAACACCCTTTGGTTTTAAACAGGCTCACCAAAGAAACCCAACTTGGTTTTCACAAGATCACCAAGAATCTATTTGGTTTTTCAATTGGGCTCACCAATAACCCAACAATTCAAAGATTGAATTGAAAATAAATGCAACAAGAAATGACAAACTCAAGTTGTCAGATAGTTGCCGGTGCAGCTCGTTGGAAGTCCACTTGAATGCACTTGGATAAGCTTTAATGGCTTCAGTGGCTTCTTCTCAAAGTTGCTTCAAGCTTTAGATCATAGTTGGTGAAGACTTGAAGACTGACTTTAATACTTTTGTACTCTTTTTCTGTTGGTTGGTAGAATATTCAATGGATGCCTTTTTTCTTTGAAGAACTCTCTTATTAATTTCCTCAAGGAGGTTCAAATCCTTCAAATTTAAAGTCTTCCATCATCCTAAGCCAGTTCTAGCCATTGTAGATCATTGGGGAATGATTTTTGACCATTGGAGCACTTTTGAACATTCAAAAATAAATTTTGGAACTAGTCATTAGATACTTGGAAATGACATTCGAGTCAGCTCGGATCCTTGGAGTCGATGGGTCGAGTCGCCAAATCCTAAATGTGGTTGGCTCTGTGTCTTAGGGCACAAAACAATACTCTGGACGAGTCGGCTCTTTTCATCTTGGGTCGGCTCAAACTTGAATCTTGAACTCGAAGAGTCGGCTCTCTTCAGCTCGTGTCGGCTCTTCTTCTCAGGTTCAGAAAATCTTACTCTGGAAGAGTCGGCTCGAAGCAGTTCGAGTCGGCTCACTTTCTCAGGTGGTCAGAATTAGGTCTGGCGGAGTCGGCTCTTTCTAGTTTGGGTTGGCTTGCTGGTTGTTCTTAGAAAGCTTCAGAAAGTGGACTTTGGGGGAGTCGAATCGGACAGATTCCAATCGACTCGGATTCCTTGGAGTCGGCTCGCTTTCCATTGAATTGGTTCGGATTGGTGCATTCCAGAGTCCTTGTTGCGTGCCAGTAAGTAGAGTCGACTCTTCTTCTCTTGGGGTCGGCTCGAGTGTCTTCTTCAGGATTTTTATAATTTGAACTTAAAAAAAACTTTCACCAACTCTTTTACAATTTAATACAAACCAAATCAAAACAAAATCTAAGGCACACACGCTTATAGAAATAACCCTTTTAGTTTAATTTTATTAGCATTTTTTATTAGGTTCTTCTTTACAATAACACTTACAACATAACTCAAGCAAGAAAATATGAGAGTAGGAGTTGAAGTTTGAACATGAAATTCACCTTACAAAAACTTGTCAAACACTTGAAGAGTTGTCAGAAATAAATATACATGCTCCAATGTTTGGTTATCATCAAAATCACTTATGGGGTCAACAATCTCCCCCTTTTTGATGATGACAAAACACTGGGCATGAAAAATCAATAAGACACTTTACATTTACTTGTGTAATAATATTTGCAAGAGTATATGAACAAGTATAATTAATTGACTTCAAATAGTACTAAACAATAAAAGGAAAATTAGGGCAATGAGAAACAATCTCCCCCTCAATGAAATACTCCATGTTTTGGCTTTCTTTTTATGCAATTTTTAAATTTCAAATTTTCAAAGCTCAAGAACTTTGTGTATCAGAGCTTAGCTAATAAAAATTACAAAGCTTTGTGTATCAGAGCTTAAAAAAAAAAACTTAACGTATTAAACATTCTTTTCAAGTGCCAGAGTTACTTGCATGAAGAATGAGCTTTAGCCTTCTGTATATCATAGCAAATAATATCAGTAATGTCAGAGCAAGTATACTGCTAAACAAGGAAAAGACATTTCAAAGACATTTCAAATACATTTTATTTTTTTCATGCAACATTATACCATTCTCCCCCTTTTTGTCAATCAATCAAAAAGGTGATTTTAAATAAAGCTCACATTTTAAAATAGATTGAGAAAGTCTTTAATATTTGTTTGATATAATTTCACTTTCTTAAACTTATCTTGAAACTCTAATTAAAATATCAGTCATTGTCACAACAGAATAGAGTGTACTTTTCACAACAGAATTGAGATACGCATTTACTTTCACACCAGAATAAAACAATTCAGTGAACCAAAAGAGTGTACTTTTCATTTGCTTGAAGATATTCAATACATGGTACAAAAGGGTAGTACACTTTGTCACTATCTATATCTATTTTAGATCTTGAAGGGTGAGAAGGAATTTGAATTCCTACAGGCATTGAACAAATGGGATCAGATCTAAGATAGGTCCTTGTGCCCTAATGTGGGGATCAGGTTGCCTAGGATGAAAAGATTGAGGTGTAGGTCTAGGAGTAAGATCAGGTGCACTCCTTGCAGCTTGAAGATCTTCAATCTTTCCCATCAACTTCCACAAAAGACTATTCATAGATTTTAATTCAGCTCCAACCTTCTTTACACTTCTAGAAGTAGCTAAGTCTTCTATTCCATCTTTGATTTCTGCTACTTCCTTTTGTAGAGAGAGCATTTCTGAAGCTTGAACATTAGCAAAAGCTTTGGCTGAACCTCTTAACCTTCCAAATTCACTTCTGATTATACATATGCCCTTGGTAAAATCTTCCTCCATCCTTTTTCCTTCTTCAAAAGATCCCATTATGATCCTCAAGTTGTCCATTTCTATTCTGTATGCTTCGAGGATTTGAGTGACTGAATTTTTGGTTGAATCAGAACTGGATGCTATTAATTGGAGTATTGGTTGGATATCAGTTTCATTTATACCAGATGCAGTTTTGGAGCTTTCAAGAGTATCAATTCTTCCTTTTATACTATCTATTTGTTCTCCAAACTGGTTTAGCTTATCATCAATAGATCTTTGAAACACTTCAAACATTTCACTCATTGAAGACTTGATGGATTCAGTCATACTGTTCATCTGTTGTGCCAAGAAGTCTTGTATCATTGAAGTTTCCAAAGTAGGGGTAGTAGCAGCTTGACTTTGACATGGAATGTTAGTAGCCTGATCAAATGTGGGTGTGCTATAGGGTACATCAGGCAAACCAGAGATAGAAATATCTAGGAAGGAAGTATCAAACTCCATCTGAACTGGAGAGTCTTGCTGTGGCTGTGGCTCAGGGATGTGTGAAGTAGTGCCTTCACCAGCCTCTTCTTCTCTTTGTTCTTGGACTTCTTCAGTTTCTTCAATTGTAGGAGGGTCAGACTTCTTCTTCGAGGTACCATCAGTCAGTAAGTACCCCATTCTCTGAAAGGTCTTTGCTGTGTAGGTGTCAGTGTGAAGTAATACACTGTTATCTTCTGCTGTCAACTCAACATTGGCTCTTTGAAAAAAGATTGTGAGAACCATTCTATATGGCAGGCAGGCTTTGACTTTCCTAATTTCCTCTTTCATCTAGCTAATCATAATTACAGGTAAATTGATTTTCTCGCCAATGATTAGGAGTTCCATGAAGCACAAATCTCTTTCACTAACCCAATCAAATCGACCTGTTCTAGGTAAGAAAATACGACTAATGAAGTTATGTAGGACCCTCATTTCAATTGATAGCATACTTTCTTTAAGAATCTCAATCTCATCAACTTCAGTTCTTTCCAAAATAGTTTGCAAAGCCTTGGATCTATTCTTTAGTACAAGATACTCGATTTCTTCGAATGGCATCTCCAAGATACCTCCTAGAATCTCAGTAGAAATGATTATTCTTTTTCCTTTAACTATAGAATCAATGAAATTTTTTCCAAACCTTAGATTCTCGTAGAATATTTTGACTAAATTTGGATAGGTCTTAATATCCAATGAACATAAATTTCTCCAACCTTGATTCTCAATTAAATCCCCAATCACAAAACTGATTTCTTTAAGATATTCAAAAAGAATGCATCGGCCAGTAGTGACTGGTCTCATACCTAGGGATCTTTGCTGGCTAGGAGAAACTGGGCTTGATTTCTCTTCAGACTGTGGCTCATTTCGGGAAACATTATCTTCACAAAATTTGCTTCTTCGTTCCTGTGGAGTTACAACATCACTTCTCCTTAATTTCTTCCCAACCGATCTCTTTGGCGCCATTCCAAGGAAATTGGGTTTAAAGAAGTTTTATGGAAGTTTAAAGAAAATTGGAAAGTTCTTTGGAGGGAGTTGACGAGGGCTTGGAAGTAAGAATGTCACAAACAAAACCCTATGGCTCGAGTTAAAAAGGAACAACTCGACATCCGAGTCGGCTCGATCAACAAATCATCTTCTCGAGTGAGCTCGAGTAAAGGAAGCACAAAAATATTCTTTGGAATTCGATCAAAGCTCAAAAAGTTTGGGATTTGGACCAGAAGGTTGTTTAGATATATTGTCCTTAGAGTTTTGGAAATTCTTCTAGATGGGATCATATAATCCTAATTCAAAAATTTAATCAATGCAAACTTGTCTAAATTCAATGGTTTTGTACAGATATCAGCAAGTTGGTTTTCAATAGGTACATTTTCAAGAATAATAATATTGTTCAAAACATATTTTCTTATAAAATGGTGCCTAATTTTAATGTATTAAGTTCGAGAGAAATTTAGTGCAAATATATACACAATACAAGATATCAGGCCTACTTGCTGTCAAATATAAAAGGGATAAGATCATACCTCTATATAGCGTTTGATCAATATTGGATCCATTTTTATCTTTGTCTAACTTGCAGATAGAACTCATTGGTGTGCTAGCCCCTTTGCTTGTTCCATGCCAAATTTGATTAATTCCTTGATTTACTTGGCTTGACTTATAAAGATACCTTCCTTCAGTTGTTTTGACTTGTAAGCCAAGGAAGTTGTTGAGCTCACCTATAAAGTTCACTTCAAACTCAACCTGTACTAACTCAGTAAATTCTTTACGAAAACCTTCATTAGTTGTACCAAAGATAGTATCATCAATGAATTATTCGTACAACTATCAGATTATTTTCTTTAAGGAGTTTCGTCTACATTTTCTCTTTTAAAATCATTTTTAAGTAGCAACATGCTTATTTTATCATGCCATGTGCTAGATGCTTGTTTCAAACCATGTAAAGTTTTGTTCAATTGAAACACATGATTTGGAAAAGCAAGATTTTCAAAACTTAGTGGCTGTTTTACAAAAACTTGTTCAGAACTAAAAGTACTTTTGAAATTTATTTGAAATAGTTTAAAGTTCATGTAGCAAGAAAATGCACGGGGTAATCTAATGCTCTCAGGATTTGCTACTAGATCATAAGTTTCATCAAAATTGATGTCCTTTTCTTGATTGAATTCATTTGCTACCAGCTTTGCCTTATTCCTTATAACCTTGCCATTTTCATCTACTGTGTTCCTATAAATCCATTTGGTTTCTACTATTGGATGGTTTGTAGATCAACTAACTAGTGTCCATACATTATTCCTTTCAACCAGGTTTAGTTCATCATGCATGGACATCATCCAGTATGGGTCATTTTCTGCTTCTTATAAGGTATGAGACTCTATTTAAGATACAAAGGCTAGGTAATTATGTGTAGTCCTATGTGTAGACCTAGTCCTTATACCTTAAGAAAGATCACCAATAATTAATTCATTAGGATGGGAAGTAGCGTACCTCCATTCAGTCGGTAGATCAGTATGATCCTTATTTACCATTTCTTCTCCTTCTTCAATTGGATTTTCTTGAATACTTAGTTCTTCCATCTCTTTTTGAATGGTACCTACATCATTGTCAATACACTCATCTTTTCTAGATGGTGATGGGTTAGTTTCATCAAATATAACATGCATTGACTCTTCAACAGTGAGAGTCCTTTTATTAAAAATCCTATGCCTTGCTATATAGTGAATAACCAAGGAAAATAGCTTCATCAGATTTAGTATCAGATTTTTCTAGATTATCCTTACCATTATTAAACACAAAGCATTTGCATCCAAATACATGAAAATAATTTATATTGGGTTTTCTTCCATTCCAAAGCTCATAGGGGGTTTTCTTTGAAATTGGGCATATCAAAACACGGTTTAAAATATAACAAGCAGTGTTCACCGCTTCTGTCCAAAAGTACCTTGGAAGATTATCTTCACATAACATTGTTCTTGCCATTTCTTTCAAAGTCCTATTCTTCCTCTCTACAACACCATTTTGTTATGGTGTTCTAGGAGCGGAGAAGTTGTGATCAATGCCGTGCTCAGTGCAATATTCATTAAAGAATTGATTTTGAAATTCAGTTCCATGATCACTTCTTATAGAAATAATGGAAAGATTTTTTTCATTTGAAACTTTCTTGTGAAATTTTTGAAATATATCAAAAGTTTCATCTTTATGTGTGATAAATAATACCCATGTGAATCTAGAAAAGTCATTTACAATCACAAGGCCATATTTCATACCTCCTAGGCTTGTAGTCATAGTTGGTCCAAATAAGTCAGTGTGAAGTAGCTCAAAGGGTCTGGTTGTTGAAATAATATTTTTTGATTTAAAACTCCCCCTAGTTTGTTTGCCTAATTGATAAGCATCACAAACATAATTAAGATCAACTTTAAACTTAGGCATGCCTCTAACAAGATTTTTGGAAATTAACTTGGCAATAGTATGCATGCTAGCATGACCCAATCTTCTATGCCATAATAAGCAAGACTTCTTGGTCTTAGCATTCATTGCAACTAGATTGGAGCTACTTGACATGGCAAGATGATTTAGATCTACCACATAAATATTTCTTAGTCTTTGTCCAATGAATTTGCTGCTAGGATCAAGAATGTTTGTTACTATACACATAGATGATTCGAAGATAACTTTGAAGCCTTTATCACATAATTGACTAATACTCAATAGATTGTGCTTCAACTTATCTACTAGCAATACATTTTCAATGAAAGTACAGGGGGTTATTTTGATCTTACTAATTCCAATTATTTTTCCCTTGCCATTGTCTCCAAATGTAACCATATCTCCTTCTTTCATTTCTAGGGTGATGAATTGATCCTTGTCACCCGTCATATGCCTTGAGTAGCCACTATCAAGATACCATCTTTTCTTTAATTTTTGGGCTACAAGATAATCCTGCAAAACAATCAAGGAGTGATTTAGGTACCCAAGCTTACTTGGTTCCTTTCGGGTTAGTAAAACTAGTTCCCTTTGGAACCCACATGGTTCTTTATTTCAATGCATTGTACATGAAACTTTTCAAAGAATTGCATTGGAAAGATCTATGCCCAAATCTATGACAAGCATAACAAATAATTTTGTCATTTTTGAATGATGCATGCTTTGAGGTTATAGTAGTTGTAGAAATAGAAATACTTGAATTGAAGGATTTTTGCATAGTATTTTTAGGAACATATTTCAAGTCATTTGAAATTGATTTTGATTAAAAAGCTCTTTTAAGTTTAGATTTTGAAACTGAGGCTTTTGAGGGTACAAACTTTGTTGCTGAAATCCCTTTAGCTCTTAAAGCATTAAATCCAATTCCAACTTTACTTTTAGAGTCTTTTTATTCTTTTAAAATTAGCTCAAGCTTGTTAGAATTCAAAGTTAATTTTTCTACTAAAGACTTAAGCTTTTCAGCTTTCTTTTTTTAGATCAACATTTTTGGCAACCAAAATATTGTTTGTCTTATTTAAAACATTTTTTTCATTGTTCAAAACAATAGCATCTTCAGAAAGATTGTTCAATTCTCTTTGCAAAATGTTGTTCTTTCCAACAATTTCATTCTTGTCTTTTAATAATACATCATTTTGTTTCTTCAAGGATTTAATTTTAACCCCAACTTTCTTGAATTTGAAGAGTAAATCATGAAATGCATAATTCAATTCATCATATATAAATTAAGTTTGAAGCTTGGGGGATGATACCTCATTTTCGAGACCCATTAAACAAAGATTCGCATATTTTGGAGCCTCTTCATCTTCAATGGATGAGAAAACTTTGCTGTCGCTCCACGTCGCTACCATTATTTTCTTTTTCTTCTTCTTAAATCCCTTTTTCAATAACGAACAGTCTGGTCTAATATGCCCTGGTCTTTTGCATTCATAGGAGGTGGGCACTTCTTTTTCTTTTTCCTTTTCCTTGTCCTTCTCCTTACTGAATTCTTTGTTCATGTGAAATTTTCTAAAGTTTCTTCCTTTTTTTCTTCCCAAGAACTTTCTAAATTTTCTGACGACCATAGCAACATCTTCATCTTCCATGTTGCTTTCAGTAGAGGAGCTTTCTTCTTCCGATTCTTCACCCTTTTTGGAATCCATAGCAGCTTTAAAAGTGATTGATCTCTTTCTCTTTTGATCATCTTCAGTTCGGTGCTGCATGGTTAGTTCATGTGTGATGAGAGATCCTAACAGTTCATCCAACAGTAAGGTGTTCAAATCTTTTGCTTCCTGGATGGCAGTCACTTTCGGATCCCACTTGTCCGGAAGAGATCTTAGAATCTTTTGCACTAGATCTGCATTAGTATATACCCTACCAAGACTTTTTAAGCCATTAATAATATCAGTGAATCGTTAAAACATGGCAGATATAGTTTCATTCGGTTCCATCTTAAACAATTCATAACTATGTACAAGAAGATTAATCTTAGAAGACTTCACTTGAGAAGTTCCTTCATGGGTCACTTCGAGTTTATCCCAAATTTCTTTTGTCGAGGAGCAAATAGAAATTCGATTAAACTCATTACTATCCAAAGCACAGTATAAGAGATTCATGGCTTTAGCATTTAATTCTCCCATCTTCATATCATATTCGTCCCAATCCTCTTCAGGTTTAAGAACGTCCACTCCATCAATTTTAACCATGAAAATATAAGGACCCTTTAAAATGACCTTCCATAACTGAAAATCAATAGCTTGAATATAAATCTTCATTCTAGCTTTCCAATATGCATAATTTATACCAGTGAAGAGTGGATGTCTGTTTGTTGATTAGCCTTCTGCCAAGGACGTACTCAAGGGATGAGTCATCAATCTTTACTGTAGTATATTCAGAGACTTTGCTCTGATACCAGTTGTTGCCCAGGTGGCTAACCAAAAGGGAGGTGAATTGGGACTTTTAAAAAATTTAAGCAAGTAATGTGCAATTTTAAAATCCTTTGCAAGTGGTAGGTGCTGTGATAAAGTTATAGAAAGTAGAAGCTAAACAAAATCAAGAGAGCACAACACAAACACACTAAATTTATTGTGGTTCAGAGCAACCCAACTCCTACGTCCACTATCCAAGATATCACTTGGGATTTTCACTATATTCACACCTGAATACAGTAGGATTGTTTTACAGGATCACAATCCAAAACCTCTACACTTTGGTTTTATGGGATCACCAATGAAAACCCAACACCCTTTGGTTTTAAACAGGCTCACCAAAGAAACCCAACTTGGTTTTCACAAGATCACCAAGAACCTATTTGGTTTTTCAATCGGGCTCACCAATAACCCAATAATTCAAAGATTGAATTGAAAATAAATGCAACAAGAAATGACAAACTCAAGTTGTTGGATAGTTGCTAGTGCAGCTCGTTGGAAGTCTACTTGAATGCACTTGGATAAGCTTTAATGGCTTCAGTGGATTCTTTTCAAAGTTGCTTCAAGCTTTAGATTATAGTTGGTGAAGACTTTGGTGCGGGCACCAGACTCAGAAGAAGACTTCAGGGCTCCATCTGGATCTCTGATTGACATTGCCCGAAGAATTAGGATTTTCTGGTTTTGTAATAAGGGTTGACTTGGTCAACTCATTTTTAGTTTGAGTCTGTATTTCCCTGCAATTTAAATTTTGTTGAGTCATGTTGACTCAATACAAGTCCTAGTAGCGGTCTAGGTCTTCTCCAAGGTGCCACATTTTCTCCCAGGACCAAGCAAGTGGGTGCCACACTCCCAGCCACACGCCAGAGTCCAGGAGGCGCCACATCTCCATCCAGTGTGCCTTGGTCCCCACACCACAAGAAAGCAGGTCCCTTCTTTCATGCGCCACTTGGGGGAGAAATCTATCAAGATACCTCAATCCAAGGAGGAGCCAACTTCTTTCCTGATAAACCCAAGCCAGGATGGCAAGAATTTTTCTTGAAGAGAGGATCAAGGAGGTGCCCCACAATGTTCCATAAAAATCCAAGTTATAAAAGGGAAGAGAGCATGTCTTGGGGAGAAAATCAAGGAGGCACCCAAAAGTTTCCTAAAGTGCCAAAGCCATGAAAGGAAGAAGCCTAAACTTGTGGAGCAAGACTAGGAGGTGTCCAAAAGAGCCAAACCATGAAGGAAAAATCCTTAATTCATGGAGAGATACTAGGAGACACCCCCATAACCTGCCATTTGGAGCTGATTTTCAAGTTTTCTTGGAGTTTTTGGGCTGCCCACTCATGGAAGGAGTCTTGGGAAGAGAATTTGATGCCTAAAGTGTGGGTTAGTCCTATTAGTCCCACATGGGAAGTGTATGAAATTTTATTTCTTTGTTATGTCTATATATTCAACTCTATGTAACTCTTGAAAAAATGATGAATGAAATCAATTTCTTTGTGAGCAACTTTGTGTTTCTCTCTTCCGCACTTGTATTCAAGTGTTGAGCTCCGTGAGGGAGTAAATCCGGGTTCCCTAGGAACCTTGAGGAGGTGTGAGATCTCCAACCCCAAAACCCTAGCTTAGTCCACCCATCTCTACTCCACCATCACCAAACCCTAATTTTCCATCTACATCCCACGGCCCCTCTCTTCCACATAGAGGCCGGCCACCAGCATCCAGGTTCAGATCAACTGTTTCAACTACAGAGCAAGTTCAAAGAAGAGTCAGATCAGTATCAAGATCTCCGGAACTTCTACATCCAACAATCTTCATTAAGTCCTCAGGTCAGTGTCTTTCTTTGAGTTTCTGGTTCTTTTTTTTTTGTTCTTCTTCTTCCAGATCCTGAGTTCGAGAAGAAGGCCAACCTTGCCATAGGACTACAATCCGAGGATCCATTGCGAAGATACCTCGTCTCCAAGGATCCTACAATCTGTTCGAGAGTGTCCTTCAATTGAAGCAACGAGAGATATCACAGTCAGGTATAAAACCTTCTCTTCTCTCTTCGTCTGTTTCTTGAAAGAGGAGTAAACCCTAGGTCTGGAGGTTTCTCAATCCCCAGCGATCCTACTTCTGAGTTACTCTGATAATCCACTCCTTTTAATTGTGCTTTCTATCATTTCTTAGTTTCTTTCAGCATTAGTTTATCTTTCCTTTAAGTCAAAGCCGACTTCTGAAAATAAATAAATAAATAAAAAATATATTAATTTTAATTTACTTTCGCATCGCATCATCTTTTTGTTCTGTATCAGACTTGAAGATTGACCTTAATACTCTTGTACTCTTTTTCTGTTGGTTGGTAGAATAGTCAATGGATGCCTCTTTTCTTTGAAGAACTCTTGTTTTAATTTCCTCAAGAAGGTTCAAATCCTTCAAATTTAAAGTCTTCCATCATCCCAAGCCAGTTCTAGCCATTATAGACCATTGGAAAATGATTTTTGACCGTTGGAGCACTTTTAAGCATTTAAAAACAAATTCTGGAACTAGCCATTAGATACCTGGAAGCGACATTCGAGTCAGCTCGGATTCCTTCGAGTCGGTTCGGATCCTTCGAGTCGATGTGTTGAGTCGCTAAATTCTCAATGTGGTTGGCTCTGTCTCAGGGTGCAAAACAACACTCTGGACGAGTCGGCTCTTTTCAGCTTGGGTCGGCTCGAACTTGAATCTTGAACTCGAAGAGTCGGCTCTCTTCAGCTCGGGTTGGCTCTTCTTCTCAGGTTCAGAAAATCTTTCGATGGAAGAGTCAGCTTGAAGCAGTTTAGGTTGGCTCGATTTCTCAGGTAGTCAGAATTAGGTCTAGCAGAGTCGGCTCTTTCTGGTTCGGGTCGGCTCTCCTGGCTGTTCTCAGAAAGCTTCAGAAAATGGACTATGGAGGAGTCGGCTCGGATAGATTCCAGTCGACTCGGATTTCCTAGAGTCGGCTCGCTTTCCATCGAGTCGGCTTGGATTGCTACATTCCAGAATCCTTGCTGCGTGCTAGTAAGCAGAGTCGGCTCTTCTTCTCTTAGGGTCGGCTCGAGTGTCTTTTTCAGGATTTTTATAATTTGAACTTAAAGAAAACTCTCACCAACTCTTTTACAATTTCATACAAACCAACTCAAAACAAAATCTAAGACACACACGTTTATAGAAGTAACCCTTTTAGTTGAATTTTCTTAATATTTTTGATTGGGTTCTTCTTTACAATAACACTTACAACACAACTCAAGCAAGAAAATATGAGAGTAGGAGTTGAAGTTTGAACATGAAATTCACCCTACAAAAACTTGTTAAATACTTGAAGAGTTGTTAGAAATAAATGTACATGCTCCAATGTTTGGTTATCATCAAAATCACTTATGGGGTCAACATTCTCTTTCCAAGAAGGATTGCGACAACTCCTGAGGAAGAGAGCGCACGAGCAGAGTTCCTTATGCTTCTGCAGTGGGCTCTATCATATATGCTATGACATGTACTAGACCAGACGTGGCATACTACGTCACCGACCCTCGAGGGCCCAACCTGTTCCCCTTGATTTTCTACGGTTTCTTCCATGACAAAAGAATGAAGCAAGGGAGCAGAAGGAAGATCCTACCTATAGAATAGATTGGTAGTCCAGAACAAGTGAAGTTGGACGAAGGATGAGACTAGGTTGAGGAAGCTTCCTTAGCCGGACCTTCACCCTTTCCCAAAAGAAAAGCAGGGGTCTCTGAAGCCCTACCAGGTTTATTTGACCGCAGGTCACCTAGGGAGGTAACCCGCCTTCAACTAACCACCAGGATGAGGTGCATCCATCATCCAATGGACGAAGGGAAGCTACCGCAACCACCCAAATCTCAACCAACAGATTGGCTTAACCACCGTGCGACGAGAAAAGGAGAGACGGTCCTAGGGCCGCCCGCTTTTTCCTTCCTCCCCAACCTAGGAGTGACAGCTATCCACCGCCTGATTCCAAGATCAACTAGCAGTCATGATGGACAGACCAATCAGAGATCCCGTAATCATCCACTACACTATCTCTTAGGAGGAAAATGACAAAGCATTAATACTCTTACTTCTCGTGGCAATCCTTCGCTTCGAAAATTGAGAGTAGGGGGGCAACTATTGGGATATCCCGGTTCAGCTACGAACCGAACTCCAGTTTGACTGGCCGAAGCCCTTTTTCTCTGAATCATGGACTTCAGACCAGGGAAAGGCTAGGCCAACTGCAGGCAGCCTAAGGCTTCTCATCGGACTACGACATCCGAAGGACAGAACATCGGACGATGTCTTCGGCCTTGATCGAAGACCAAGTTTCTCATCGACTTTCGAATACACACTCTTCGATCCCAGCCGTAGACATAATCTCCGGCCCCGGGGCAAATGCCAAGTCTTCGGCCCATGCAAAGGGAAAATCCAAAGATGGGACCACGATCTAGCTTAAATAGGCAACTGTAACCAACGGTTACAATCGACACTCTCCATGCCATGATCATGGCGTGCAACTCCAGCTACCACGCCTCTGATCTGGCCGGAACCGCTCAATGACAACCCACGATCACCAATCATGGGAGAAATTGACTCCCCATAATCACTAGAAAAAGAGTGGGCTACAGGCCGGAGGCCTCCTTTTAAATGATGGTAAGAAGAATGGCTGGGAGGTAGGCAAACACTCACGGAACCACCCATACTCTAAGAGCTTTTCTCTCATACTCTCGACATTCTTTCTCATTATGTGGCTGGGATCCGTCACTAACTTAGGCATCGGAGTGTCCCCCGCCAGAACAACTCCGACAAAGGACCTGTTTCGCAGGTGAACCAGGGAGCGGTCCTGTGGCACAGTAGCTCCGACCGGCCAATACAGGGACTCCATGCCAATAGATTGGCGTGCCAGGTAGGGGGCATTAACACTCTTTAAGCTCCCTCCTAGACAAGGGGAAGTAAGAAGTTCTTGATGGCAAGAGGAAAGACTCAGATAGCTTCTACAAGCCGTAGTCATGCTCCATCCTAGGGGGGAGCACCCCCGGGGGAGAATGATGTCTCACCTCCCACAGTTATTGTGGGATTACAGCATTTGAAGTCCTCGTGAACCAGGTCACCAACCTCACGGCCATGGTTCAGGACTTCCAGAACAGAGCTTTCCCGATGGGAAATCCACCGGCCGCCTCCAGACATAGCTCTCGATCCCGAAGGAAGAATATCCCATGGGAGGATCCTACACATCTCTCCTGCCGCTCTCGGCCCTCTCCTGAAGGTCAAACTTCAAGATTGCCTAGGTCTGCCGATTCTCCACAGAAAGGGAAAAGGCCTAGGCAAACTCTCTCACCCTCCTCCGAAGACTCCACCTCCGTGGAGAGAGCGCTGAAGCAGACTCCCGATTATGACGGGAGATTTAGAGCCATCGAGTCAGAGATGGCAAAGGTGCAAGAACAGTGAATACGGGATCTAAAGGATCCCGACGATTTGATTGTGGGTGATCTACGCCCACCCTACTCAAACCGTATCATGGCCGAGGTTATTCCTCGGCACTTTAGGGTTCCCCAGATGGAATCCTACGACGGCACCTCCGATCCCCTCGACCACTTGGGCAGTTTCAAGGCCCATATGATGATCCAAGGAGCTTCGGACGTGATGTACTGCTTTGCGTTACTGGCTACCTTGAAGAAAGCTGCTCGGATGTGGTACTCTAGCCTACGCCCAGGTACCATTGACTCTTTTTCCGAGTTAGAAAAACTGTTTGTCTTGCATTTCAGGTCCTGCCGCAAGACTCCATGAAATACAGACACATTGTTCCTCCTTCACCAGAACGAAGGAGAAAGCCTGCGAGACTACATCTCCAGGTTTAATGTGGCCACACTTGAGATCCTTGATCTCAACGAGCACGTGGCCATGTCTGCACTGAAGAAGGGGCTTCATACTTCCAAGCTTACATTTTTCCTGGATAAGAAGTTCCCTAAAAGCTATGCTGAGCTCCTGTCAAGGGCTCAGAAATATGCCGATGCTGAAGAGCAGGTAGTTAATCGATGACTGATCGAAGGGAAACCCCCTTCAAGAAAGAAGAATAACAGGGGACAAGGTCCCCCAACTTCCAATAATAATGGTGGTTGATATACAGACCATCGAAGAAGTCCTCCCAGGCCTAGAGCATCGGGAGGAAGATTCATCTCCTACACCCCCCTCAACCTCCCTCGAGAGAAGATTCTCATGGAGATAGAGAAAGAAAATTATCTCCAACGGCCCCGTCTCATGAAGGCCTCCTCTTCCGTAAATAATAGGAACAAATACTACCGATTTCATCGGGACCACGGCCACAACACTGAGGAGTGCATCCAGCTGAAGGATGCAATTGAGGATCTTATCAAAAGAGGGTATTTGGGATGATACATCGGTCACCAAGGACCTCGGTCGGAAGCTACTGTTCGCCAGCCACCTCCTGAAGAGGCCGAACTGCCAAATCAAAGGCCCATCAACGGAGATGTATGGATGATACACCGACCCACCAACTAGAGAAGGGATGAGGATGATGCCCCAAAGCGACTCAAGGACAACAATGCTTTCCTCTTCTCCAACGACGACCTTGCGGGAGTTCGGCTCCCACATGATGATCCCCTTGTAATCTTGGCCATAATGGCCAATTATGATGTCCAGCAAATCCTTGTTGATAATGGAAGTTCGATTGATGTCTTGATTTATGTTGCATTCTCTAAAATGTGTTTGCCTAGACATCAACTATGAAGATCCCCTATACCGCTCACCGATTTTGGGGGTAATCAAGTTCAAGCCGAGGGAGAGATAGTGTTGCCTGTGACCCTTGGCACTGATCCCGATAAAAGACACTGCCGATCAACTTCACGGTGGTCCGCATCCCCTCAGCATACAACATCATTCTGGGGTGGCTTACCTTGAACAGGTTCCGAACTGTGATCTCTTCTCACTACATCTTGGTACGCTTCCCCACCAGGAACGGTGTCGGAGAAGTTATAGGAGACCAGAGGATAGCACGGTAGTGCCTGATGATCGAAGACAGGCATTCCAATGATTCAACAACTCCAGATCAGCTGGATCTGAGGGATGCAACTGCAAGCCTTGGTGAACCCATGGAGAGGACTGTCCCGGTACCTTTGACAAAGGAAGACCCCTCCAGAGTTGTACAGATTGGGAGTGCACTCTATAAGGAAACCAGAACGGAGTTGGTCCGTTTTCTCAGAAACAATGCCGACGTCTTCGCTTGGTCAGCTTCGGATATGTCAGGGATTCTTGTCGAAGTAATCACTTATCGGCTAGAAGTTACCCCTGGGTACAAGCCAGTGCGGCAAAAGAAAAGGAGCTCGTTCCTGAAAGATAGCAAGCTGTGGACGAAGAAGTCGGCAAGCTCCTTAAAGCAGGGTTCATCCGAGAGGCCCACTACCCCGAGTGGTTGGCCAATGCGGTAATGGTGAAGAAAGCCAACGGCAAGTGGAGGATCTTCATCGATTACACAGACCTCAACAAAGCTTGCTCGAAAGATAGCTTCCCTCTCACAAAGATTGATCAACTGGTCGACGCCACTGCCGGCCACCAGTTGCTAAGCTTCATGGATGCTTTTTCTGGCTACAACCAGAGTAGAATGGATCCACAAGATGAGGAGAAGATGGCTTTCATCACTGATAAAGGTCTCTACTGCTACAAGATGATACCGTTCGGCCTCAAGAATGCCGGAGCAATGTTTCAAAGGCTGATCAATAAGGTGTTCGAAAAGCAACTTGGGAGAAACATGGAGGCCTATGTTGACGACATGATCGTCAAGAGCCTCCTTCGGAAAGATCACATCCATGACTTGGAAGAGTCGTTCAGTTCCCTACAGCGCTACCGCATGAAGCTAAACCTGGCAAAGTGCACCTTCGAGGTCACTTCGGGTATGTTCTTGGGCTTCCTTGTCACTAAACGAGGGATTGAGGCCAACCCTGAGAAGATTCAAGCTCTAAGAGATATGAGACATCCCTCCTGCAAGAAGGAAGTATAGCAGTTAACAGGGAGAATTGCCTCCTTAAGCAGATTCATTTCTCGGTCAACGGAGAAATGTCTTCCATTCTTCAAAGTGCTCCAGCAGTCAAAGGGCTTTGAATGGTCCGAAGACTGTCGCACTGCCTTTGAGGAGCTAAAGAAGTACCTGGAGACCCCGCCATTGCTCTCCAAGCCTCAAGAAGGCGACGTCCTCTATCTATATCTCACTACTTCAGATGAAGCAATCAGTTCGGTTCTTGTTCGAAGAGATGAAGACGGATCCCACAAGACAATCTACTATATCAGCAAGGTCCTGCATGATGCCAAAACATGATATACGAGGATGCAGAAGCTGATCTACTCTCTGGTGATTGCGACAAAGTGACTATAGCAATATTTCCATGCCCACGCTATTGTGGTGCTAATCGATCAACCTCTTAAGGCCATTCTTAGATCTCCGGACACTTTTGGAAGGATAGCCAAGTGGGCTGTAAAGTTAAGTGAGTTCGACATCAGTTTTCTGCCCCGATCGGCTATGAAGGCCCAGGTGCTCTCCAATTTCTTGGCTGAGTGCACCTGGAAGTCTGAAGACGAAGCATCTTCGGTAGAAGACGAAGTCCCGAAGGAGACAAAGTTCGTCTGGGTGCTTCATGTGGACAGAGCTTCCAATGCTACTGGGTGCAGAGCTGGACTCATGCTGGCCGAACCTAACGGTCACACTATAGAGTACGCACTCCGGTTCTCCTTCTATGCCTCTAATAACCAGGCCAAATACGAAGCCTTGCTCACCGGACTTCGGATCGCCAAAGATTTGGGAGTTCAGCAACTTCGAACCTTCTCAGACTCCCAGTTGGTTATAAATCAAGTTAATGGAGAGTATGCAACCAAGGATCCAACCATGGTGCAGTATCTAGAGAAGGTACGGGCTTTATCCTCCCAACTGGAATATTTTGAAATCATCCATGTTCCCCGATTAGAGAACTCTCGGGTGGATGCGTTGTCTCGACTGGCAACTACGGCACCAGAATCTCTTGGGCGCATCTTTGTTGAGCATCTTGAAACTCCAAGCATAGCCGAAGAGGCTGTGGAGGTGCACAAGATCGATGCTGAACCATGCTGGATGGACCCTATCATCAAGTTCCTAAATGAGAGAGAGCTACCAGAGGACAAGGCAGAGGCCAAGAAAATCTGCTAGATGGCATCTCAGTACGTCATCTTAGATGGAACCCTCTATAAGAGATCGTTCTCTCAGCCATTGCTAAAATGCCTTGGACCAACAGATGCAGATTATGCTCTGAGATAGGTCCACAAGGGTATATGTGGTGATCAATTGGGGGGCAAGTCTCTGGCATACAAGATCATTCGACAGGGGTATTACTAGCCCTCCATCCAGAAGGACTCGGCTGATTTTGTGCAAAAGTGCGACTAGTGCCAGAGATACGCCAATGTACAGAGATAGCCTGCGAGTCACCTGACCCAACTGGCAGCCCCATGGCCTTTTGCCCAGTGGGGAATGGACATTCTTGGCCCATTCTCGTTGGCATCAGGGCAAAGAAAGTTTCTCCTTATGGCCATCGACTACTTCACGAAGTGGGTAGAAGCCGAACCACTAGCCCAGATCACAGAAGGCAAGGTAGAAAATTTTGTAAAAAATTTTATCATATTCAGGTTCGGCATCCCACATGTCATTATCACGGACAACAGGAGATAGTTTGACAATCTGAAGTTCAAGGACTTCTGCGCTCGGTACCATATTCAACATCGGCTGACTTCCATTGCTCATCCACAGTCAAACGGAGAAGCCGAAGTCACTAACCGGACCATCCTCTATGGTCTGAAGACAAGGTTGAATACCGCCAAAGGGCTTTGGACTGAAGAGCTGACCTCCATTCTCTGGGCATATCGAACTACCCCGAGAATGGCCACCAGCGAATCTCCGTTCAACCTGGCGTACGATACCGAAGCTATGCTACCTATTGAAGTCTCCCTGCAGTCCCTGAGAATTGACAACTACAAAGAGCTTGGAAACTCCGATCGTAGAAGGATTGATCTAGACCTGCTACCAAGCACCAGACTCCAGGCCCAGATAAGGATGGTGGTGTACCAGCAAAAGGTCGCCAAATACTACAACTCAAGGATGAAAGAGCAGATTTTCTGCACAAGAGACATGGTATTGCGAAGGGCAGAAGTATCCAGGCCAACGAAACAGGGTAAACTCTCCCCCAACTGGGAGGGTCCGTATTAAGTTGAAGAGGTTATTCGACCGGGAGCATATCGACTCAAGACCTTGGATGGAAAAACTCTATCCCGGCAGTGGAATGTACAAAACCTTCGCAAATATTATCAATAAACAAGTTCCTAAATTTCCTGTGCAAAGTTGCGCAATCCTGCTCAACTCAGAACGACTGGTTGCTTCGACTGAATGATAATAGCCTAAATGACCTGATCTGAAAAATCGGTCAACTACGCAAACGAGAGTCTGATCCACTCACCTTATCGGTATGCCCGACGAGCGCAACGGATGGCCTAACCTGGCCACCAAGAAGATCAATGGTACAGGGATGGTTTTTGTAACCTACCCTACGATAAATCCGAAGATGCACCGGGACGGGCCTGAATAGCCTACCTTGATCATGACAGAAAAGCACAGGGACGATGTAGACACCTTACCCTACGGTAAATCCGAAAACATGTATAAAAGGACCACTATCATCCTTTTTGTCGACAACAAACATTCCAAGAACGGTCCAACTGACCTCACTTCTTTCCTATAGACTGAAAATGGTCTGTGGAGTCTACATGCCAGACAAAACATGATACAACATGTCGCAAAAAATGCATGGAAAGAGGTAAAGAAAAGATGCTTCATATCTTTTTTTTGATTTTTTACAAAAAAAGAAGAAAAAGAAAAGAAAGAAAAAACTCTCACAAAGAGAGAACAAAAAGAAAAGACTCTCAAAAAGAGAGAGAAAAAAAAAAGAGTAGCATCGATAAGATGTGGAAAATTTTCAATAACCTCCTACCGGGTTTTTCCCGTACCGGCGGGGGGAGATCTGGAGGGATGATGAAGGGCCCCCGGGGTTCCCGTCCGAACCAGAATCCGACCCCTCATCGGAGTCGGAATCAAATTTATGTCCGGGAATAGGAATGGAGGGCTTGATGTTGTCCAGGCCCTTCAAGTTGTAAAACTTGAAGGCCTTCCTCCTACATTCCCAGAACCCCTGGTGGAAGGAGTCTAGAGCTGCCTCGACAACTTCCTCCTTGAAGGTAGCAGACACCCTGAAGTCCGAGACGGCTTCACCGCCTTCCTCTTGGCCTCTTCTACCTTTGTGGCTACCACCGTGACCTGGGCCCGAGCCTCCCTCAGTTGGGCCTCCAACAGGTGGACCTTCTTCTCCAAACGGTTCACGAGAGGCTCCTCATCATTCCCCGGCTCGAAGTACTCCGGGCTCCTCTTCCTTTTTGGATCAACTGCCCTTCTCTTTGCGGCTCGGCGGAGCTCAGAAGTGCTGAACCTCATTTTCAATGGAAAGAAGGAGTCTACAAGAATGATAGCGCTCGACAACAGAAGGCAGGGTCCTATTTATAGAGACCCCGCACCCACGACCGACTGCGGGGAGGCATGCTCCACGTCCTTTCCCAGCTGCATCAGAAAGTGCCACATATCCGGGCCATGCTTCGAGAACCAGAAGGTCGCTCGGGGGTCATTCCCAGGACAACAACTGCCATTGCTTTGAATCCGGAGAAATTCTCATCGTGCGACGGCAACATTAATGGCTTTTTTTTGGAAAAAGGAGACCTGGCGGCATACAAGGCGCAAGAAATCATGACTGTACGAATATCGATGTGCCACATGGACAACAAAAATCATAATCAAACTTTCCTAATCACTGGTTGACGGGGAGTTGATGCCTGTTCGCCCCAATGGATAGATTTGACATCAAAAGGAAGGTGACACCGGCCTGACCAATCGTAGACGGTGTTCGACAATGGAGTTCTAATCCATTCCAGAGTTCGTCTTCGTTAACTATCAACTAAACGGCCTTTGGCGACGACTATTCGACCAAGTAGAAGAAAGAACGATAAAACCAGTTCAAGCCACATATGAAACACAACATTGCATATGTAAAGGAGGAAGAAGCCATTTCAAAATCTGGAAAGATTATCATACAAAATCCAACAACAATACGACAGAGAAATGAAGAAAATAAATCCAAAGTGACTCGAGTCACTCAATGTCAACAGGAGGAGATCCCACACCGCACGACTGAAGCAATCTGTCAACCTATGCTGAGAGGACCTCATCAATCTGGGCTGGGACCGGAGAACCTTCGGCTTGGATTCCCCCAGCCTGAACTTCCTCTTGAAACAGAATCGGAGTCGGGGTCACCCCCAGATTTTCGACTAAGGCAGTGGTCCCCTCACCCGGGCATGGCACTTCTTCGGCCTCTACTATGGCTTCGGCCTCCTCCACTCCTTCTTCTTCTTCGGCTATGTTGAAGGGAGGGATGCCGGAAAGATCAAGATGAGGGAAGGCCTCCTTTACCTTGGAAAGTCCATCATTAAAGCCATGCTGGTAGCCGTACAAGGATGCTTCATTCATTTCCTCTTGGAATTGTGAGGACATTTTGAAGTCTGCTATAGCATCGTCTACCCGCTTCCTCAAAGACACGGACTCTCTCTTGGCAGCTTCGGACTCCAGAATCGCCTCTTCGGCCCTCCTAGAAGCCACCTCCACCACCTTGGTCAAGTTTTTTATTTTCTCCTGACTCTCCCTAGCAGCTTGCTCCAAGGAGTCGACTTGTTTCCTGCTCTTTCTCCACCCTACCCCCTGCTCCGCCATTGTCAGATGGGCACTTTTCAGTTCGTCCTTCAGTTCATGAACTTCATCGTTCACCCGGATGAGGTGGTCCTCCATAGACTGCCTCAACTCTTTAGCTACTTCCTTGGTGGCCCTGGCAATATGAAACTCCTCCTTGAGAGGCTGTCGACGTTCCCCAGGCCCTCCTCCATAAAAGTAAGATCGTAGACCAGCTGCGTCAAGAATGCAGGGTCACGGATCGAACAATTCTTAAGATAAAGGGGATGCCAAGGATCATACCTGTTGTAGGGCGGAGAAGGCAGAATCGGACACCTTGGAAAGGTTTCGATTCCGAAGAACCGCCAAGTCATGAGGCAACAGCGTACCCTTCAACGCCTCTCTAGCTACGGCAGGGACCAGTAGTCCCCCCATTGGTGAAAGCTCTGAAGAGTTCGCCGAACGGCTTCCAGCTAGGGAAGCCCCGCAGGCGAACTCTCCCTCGACTTGCCACGCTTTGCCCCTATCAACTGCAGGGGGCAAAATGGTGGCTCATCCACCGCTTGAGGCGGACTCCCCGTTGTACGAATCGGGAAGGTAGCCGCCGGTGGAGCATCAACTGGACAAGGTCTCGATGGGGCCCCTTCCACGGGTGCTGCATCTTCCCATGAAGTTCTTCGGGAAGACGAAGTGCTTCGGTCCCCCTCTGGCCGTCCCTTCGAGCCTTCTTCCGAATCGCCGACCTGGTGAGAGGGGCCTGTGCTACCCTCTTCTCCGAAGTATGACGGAGCCAACTCACACTGGGCTTCATCCCGCCACCTACAAACAAAAGAGTTCATTTCAATTGACCGAACTACAACAAAACCGGGAAGGGGGAGCAAAAATTCCCATCACTATACCTAATGTAGGGAATTTGCTAATTCCCGCAAGATGGAGATTTCTCTCCTTCAACAATTCCCGGATGGGGGCAACTTCAGAATTGACCAAGAGATCATAATCCGACTGATCAGCTGCCAAGACCTTCCCATCGTTGGTAGTTAGACGAGGCTTCTTTCACACAGTGTCGAAGCCCCATGGATCAAAAGACAACATAAATACAAAACGGGTTTCCACCCGTGGATGGCACTGGGCATGTCCTTGATGACCATGTGGCCTGATCCAGGGCCAATCACCCACCATCCGTTGCTGTGGAAATCCCTCTTGAGAACGAAAAGGGCCATGAACAAATTAGTCCTAGGTTTTACGTTTGCGGTGCTGCACATGACCAGGAATCCGCAGATGTTCTGGATGCTGTTCGGGGTCAACTGCGCCGGCATCACTTGGTACAAGTGGAAGATATTGATGAAGAAAGGGTACAGGAGAAACCGAAGACCAGCTTTCAAATGATTTTCATACACGGCTAGACACCCAGGGGGAGGTTTGTTCACTCGTTCCTCGAGTGAGGGGAGGACGAAGAGGAACTCCTCGGGAATGTGATAGCATTCCCAAAGAAGAGCCGCCCTATCCTGAGAAACTGAACTGGAAATCGACTCTGGACCTACTACGTCACCGGCCCCTGAGGGCCCAACCTGTTTCCCTTGACTTTCAATGGTTTCTTCCATAACAAAAGAATGAAGCAAGGGAGCAGAAGGAAGATCCTACCTGCAGAATAGACTGGTAATCCAGAACAAGAAAAGTTGGACGAATGATGAGACGAGGTTGAAGAAGCTTCCTTAGTCGGACCTTCACCCTTTCCCAAAAGAAAAGCAGGGGTCTCTGAAGCCCTACTAGGTTGATTTGATCCCAGGTTACCCAGGGAGGTAACCCGCCTTCAACTAACCACCGGGATGAGGCGCATCCATCATCCAACGGACGAAGGGAAGCCGCGACAACCACCCAAATCTCAACCAATAGATTGGCTTAACCATCGTGCGACGAGAAAAGAAGAGACAGTCCCAAGGCCACCCGCTTTTTCCTTCCTCCCCAACCTGGGAGTGACAGCTGTCCACCGCCTGATTCCCAAATCAACTAGCAGTCATGATGGACAATCCAATCAGAGATCTTGTAATCATCCACTACACTATCTCCTGGGAGGAAAACGACAAAGCATTAATGCTCTCACTTCTCGAGACAAACCTCTGCTTCGAAAACTGAGAGTAGAGGGCAACTGTTGGGATATCCCGGTTCAGCTACAAATCGAACTCCAGTTTGACTGGCCGAAGCCCTTTTTCTCTGAATCATGGACTTCGGACCAGGAAAAGGCCAGGCCAACTGCAGGCAGCCTAAGACTTCTCACCGGACTATGACATCCGAAGGACAGAACTTCGGACGACGTCTTCGGCCCTGACCGAAGACCAAGTTTCTCATTGACTTCCGAAGACACGTTCTTCGGTCCCAGCCGTAGATACAATCTCCGGCCCCAGGGCAAACACCAAGTCTTCGGCCCATGCAAAGGGAAAATCCGAAGATGGGACCACGATATGGCCCAAATATGCAACTATAACCAACGATTACAATCGACACTCTCCATAACACGATCATGGCGCGCAACTCCAGCTGCCACACCTTCGATCTGGCCGGAATCGCTCAATGACAATCCACGATCGCCAATCATGGAAGAAATTGACCCCCCATAATCACCGGAAAAAGAGCGGGCCGCAGGCCAGAGGCCTCCTTTTAAATAATGGTAAGAAGAATGGCTGGGAGGTAGGCAAACACTTACAGAACCACCCATACTCTAAGAGCTTTTCTCTTATACTCTCGACATTCTTCCCTATTCTGTGGCTGGAATCCGCCACTGACTTAGATATCGGAGTGTCTTCTGCTGGAATAACTCCGGCAAGGGACCTGTTTTGCAGGTGAACCAGGAAGCGGTCCTACGGTGCAGCAGTTCCGATCGGTTGATACAAGGACTCCATGCCAACAGGACTCTTGGTGTTTATCTCTCATACGTGTTCCCTTCTCTCGGCCGAAGCCTTCACGGTGATAGAGCCATCTTCGTTCTCTTCCAGCTAGCAGATGTTCAAGTGTTTTAAACCGGTCAGGGAAAAATTCCAAGTGTTTGATTTTATCCGGTTTATCTTCTCACGGTGGTTTCACAGCTACACGTTTTTTCTTCTTCGCCTCTTATTTATTTTATGCTCTCAGCCGCTTTAGGAATTTCTGTGTTGCATCCGTGTGATTGGAGAAGGGAGATCGCTGGTTGTCAACCTCTTATTTATCTGTTGCTTGGAAGCCGTGAGAGAGAAAGGAAGGAACAAGCTTTTACGGATTTTTCTCCACATGCGTGTGATATGTTTTTGCTGGTCATGTGATGTGGTGAGGGAAAGAGAGAAAAAGGAATAGGACGTTGAAGTCCGTGTGAATGGAAGAAGGGTTGTAACAGGATGTTGTTGGCCGTGAGAGTGCTTGGTGATTTCTTTACACGGTGGTCTTCCTTTTCTCTTGGTTGATGCTATCACGGGTTTTCTTAGTAACTCTGTGATTTTCTGGTTTTTGGAAGTCCGTGGCTTGCTGTGTGAAGAAGAAAAACAGGGCATGAGTTTTGTTGAGAAGAAAGATATAAGAGAGGAGCAGAGGGTTCGGGACGAATTTCTAAGCGTAGAAATTCATATAGGTCCTGTGTAATCCTTCCCTGTTTTTGTTTCTGTTTTGTGTGCTCTTGGTGAATTTTGGGCAATCTTGGAGAAGACTGTTCATGAAGATCTCTTTAGCCTTTCCTGCTCCACCTATCCGTGATCGATTTATTGATTTTTGGTGGACTAGCATCCATCCGAAAGTCAGATCAGTGAGATCCCGTGCATGGATACTCTAGAGGGTGGACGCTTGGATACCTCGAGATGCTGCATCATTCTTCTTCTTCTTGCTGTGTTGCAGATCTTATTTGCTATTGAACGAGTTCAACCAGTTGCTGATCTGTTCAAAAGTTGCGAGGAGTTGACTTTTTTTCTGCTTCGGTCAGGTATATTTTATTTTGGTTATCATGTATACCTAGATCTAGTTGTTATCATATGATTTATTATTATCGCACTTGCCTATACATGCCTATATATTTTGTTATATGCATCATGATATGTTAGATCCTGTGCATGAGTAGGTACTTTCTACTGCATGCTTAAAAATTTTTAATTATGCAATACCTGCTCCCTAGTGTAGAATGTCTAGGGTAGGCTTCCGCTACACCAGGTTTTCCTTCATACACACCATAGGAGAATCCCTTGGAATGAGAAGAGATGGTCTTTAAACCATGCCTCTCTCCTATGACCGGATGGCCATGGCGAATCCACCTTAATTAGAGTACTACGTGAAGGAAATCAAACCAATTTCATAAAAAACATTAAACGAGATGCATACACAACCTGGCTCTGATACCACTGTAAAGAACTATTCCTAGGGGCGACACATGCGATTTAAAACTTTTCTAAAGTCTTGCAACAGTAGAAAGCAATAAAATCATTTTATCTCAAAATGTTAATCTAATTAACATAATCCCCTTACCAGGATCTAGATTCATCTAGAGTAATATAAATATAAAATCATGCAAACATTATATGAAAAATAGAACAATTCTAGAAATCACACAATGATGCAGCAAAGATAATTATGTCATACATAAAATAAGAACATGCCTTGGTGATGTTCACTGGGAAGAACCGGAAGTTGCAAAAATGCCCGCCTCTCAGTCACGATCCCAGGGACGGCATTGACCTATGGAAAAAATCCAGCTCTACTAGCAGCACTCGTGTATCGTCTCTACGGGTGGTTCACATCATATAGCGCAATTTCTTCTCCTTCCTTCGAGGTGCTAGCCCTTATGAAAACTTTGTCAAGTGGACTCCTTCTTCAACTCCTTGAAGATGAGTAGGACACCTCTAACTCCTTGAAGTGCTGGTTGCTGCAATAGTGCTGGAACAGAATAAGGACTCTCCCAGTTCTATCTATCCAAACCTTCAATAGAAGGTGTGCACTCAGAGATCCTACCAAAAGCTCACTCTACCCTAGAGATCCAATCTCATAATCTCTCAAGGATCAAACAAGATCTCTAACCAAAAAATATGGTAGAGTCTCAGCCTTAGATCCAGATTTCTGGGTGTGGAATTTGAGGAGCATTGAATGTCAACTCTTGACCTTCTTTAGTCCTGCTTTTATAACAGCAGCCCTCAGAACAATTAAGAGGATATAATGAGAGATTAATGAGCAGTTTTGGCGTCTCTTGAGATTCCAGGAAGGTTAGAAGTCCTTTGGAATTCAGCAATAGCAATTATTAAAACTCAAAACTCCCAGCATTAAATCCCATAACCATTATAGCATTTAATGAAGCATTTTCAAATTTCAGCGGTCCATCAAACGAGTCAACTCAACCATTCTCAAATTATCGAGTACAAGGAAGTTCTAAGGACTTCATCACACAAGAGTTCACATTAAAGAAAATGCATCTTTGATGAACTGCCAAAAGATAACTTTTATTTATATCAAAATTCATATATAATATACAAATAGCATAACCATCCATAGCCTAGATGATTGGCTTTGGGACTCAATTCCCAATAATTATCACTTATGTCATTTTAGCGAGTCAAGCATAAACAAGTAATAAAAAGTTGAATTCTTTGACCCTTATGATTTTGAATCGTATGGGACTTATGAATCATGTCTCATGGAAATGATAACCAAAACTCCATTCTCTATATATGGAGAAAGGGCAATTGAGTTGTTAGCCCTAGTACTATCAGATGTATGTGGGTCTATGACAACTCAAGGTAGAGGAGGATACTTCTAGTTCATTTTCATAATAGATGTTTTATTTAGGTTTGGATTGTATGTATTTGATGAAATATAAATACAAAACCTTTCGATAAACTGAATGAGTATCATCATATGGTCAAGAAATAAACTAGAAATAGTATCAAGGTTTTTTAATTTATTTAAGAAAATGAATACTTGTCTAGTGAATTTCTTTATCATCAGTTATTCTTCCTAAATAGACACCTCCTAAACTACCTTGGTAGTATGGTGTGTTGAAACAGAGGAATCGCACTCTATTGTATAAGGTGTGGTCTATAATATGTTTCATTATTTTTTAATATCATTCTAGGGTTTTGCCCTAGAAATTTTTACTTCGATAAAATAAGATGCCTTCAAGGATTATTACTAGCACTCCATATGAGATATAGAAAGGATAAAAGGACAAGCCTCAAATATCTTAAGGTTTGAGAATGTCCTTCTCATGTCAAAAGTGATTTTGGATATAAGTTAAGTGCTAGATTCGAGAAGTAATAGTTTATAGGTTATTCAAAGAAGAGTATTATATACTATATTCTACCATCATATTTAATAATAGGTATTTGTTAGTAGGTATGCTTCTTAAAAAGTTATTTTATCCTAGGAGGAGATAGTGGGAGAATAATTTAAACTTGTAGAAATTCAATACCTATAAACCATTCCTCTATGACCTGTGAATGGTTCACATGGTGGTCCTCAACCAAAAGTATCCAAGGATGGGGTACATCCATAATACGCACTTCCTCTCTGTAGGCAGATAGAGTGCACTAGGCACCTCTAAGATATGGGTTTGTCATTAGGAATGACATTGAAACCTAAATCATTTAGGATGATGATCTACTGATTTATACCGAAGTTTCCATGAGTTGAAACTCTAACAAATGGCTAGAAGCCATATAATCTAAGATGGACTCCATGTAAATCAACCTAGTGTGGATTTTGGTTGATCTGCCTATGGGTGTGACCCCAATAGAATATTAGTTGGTCTTTAAGATGAAAATTAGAGTAGATTGCCAACTTGCAACCTACACGGTTAGGTTAGTGGTGATTGGTTTCAGGCAAAGGCAAAAGAATTATCTTTGAATAAATCTTTTTACCTATGGCAATGCTAAAGTCTATTTAGATTATGCTTACTAAAGTTGCATACTTTGATCTGGCAATTGGATGTCAAAGCCTCTTACCTTAAAAAGTATTTTGAGGATAAGGTTTACTTGACTTGACCATAGAGGTTTGTCGATAGTGGGAGGATAATTTAAGTATGCAATTTGAAAATATATTTATGGATTGGAGTAAGCTTTGAGGAGTTGGAACATCCATTCTAATGTGATAGTCAAAGGAGTTTGGCTTCATCAAAAGGTGAATGAACCATATGTGTAGAAGAAGATAAGTGGGAGTACTGTTATCTTCCTAGTTTTGTTTGATGATGGGGTATGATATCCCAATGTTTCAAATCAGTCATGACTTGGCTATCTAAGATGTTTTTCATAAAAGACATGGGTAAAGCATCCTATATACTAGGTACATATATTGACTGCCGACCTCTAATAACAATAACGACAAATATATAGACCGCCGAAGAAGTCCTCCCAGGCTTAGAGCATTGGGAGGAAGATTCGGCTCCAACACAACACCCCCCTCAACCTCCCTCGAGAAAAGATCCTCATGGAGATAGAGAAAGAAAATTATCTCCAACGGCCCCGTCCCATGAAGGATTCCTCTTCTGTGAGGAATAGGAACAAATATTGCCGATTCCACCGGGACCACGACCACAACACTGAAGAGTGCATCCAGCTGAAGGATGCGATTGAGGATCTCATCAAGAGAGGGTATTTGGGGTGGTACATTGGTCGCCAAGGACCTCGGTCGGAAGCTACTATTGACGGGGGACAAGTACGTAGGATCGTTGGTGAGCCTAGAAGTCACATAGATTAGGGTACCACTATTTTTTTTTGTATTTTTTTAAGGGTAAAGGGTGGCGAAGGAATAGTGGGGTTGGATGACAGGGTTTGGAACTCATGAACTTTGGGACTCACCCTAACGAAGAGACCTCTCACCTCTAGGACATTACACCCTCCTTGATACTTGGAGGTGCTAGGATGAATTTCAAAGGTCACGAGGGGATAAAGAAGATGGAATGGGAAGGGGGATAACTAGGGCATCACGCCCATGCCCGAAGGCGAAGGGCAGAAGAATCACTCTTCTAAAAAACTCAAATTTTTTTTCCAAAAACTTTTTACAAAGGACTGAGGGTGGTATTTATAGACCTATCCAACCCTCGTTTGAATTTGAATACAGGATAAAAAGATAGGGATGACTAAAATTCAAATACAATATAGGATAAGATAAGCCTATCCATATCTAAATCCTAACCAACCAAATCCTAATTCAAATTTCAAATAAAAAGATAAATCCTAAATTTATTCTGGATATACTCCGAGATTCGCATGACTCCAAGATTCGTGCTTGTTCTAGGATCCGTGCTGGTGAGGTCCCCATCATTTCCCTGAGGTGGGAAGAACTCGACTCCGTCGAGTCAGGCTGGCTTCAGGATTCACATGGCCTGTAAAATACTTTTTTAGCTTTGCTCTGAAATCTATGCACTTTGAAGAGTATATAGCTTTGAAGGTCGTGCACTTTGAAACTCGTGCAGATGTGAAATTGGCAACAGGGAATAGGCATCTTGCTTCAAGAAACGTGTAAAGGGAGTCATGCTTTGAAATTCTTGCACTTTCACGTTCGTGCGCATCTTCTCTATCCACGGATCAACTGATGCAGGGGAGGTCTTTCGAGGGCAGATCTGGCAGGTTCTCGCTGGAGGCGATGATGGACTGAAGGTGGCAGCATGGCGTGTTGATTCTGGTAGATGGCACGGGTGGCGGCATAGCGCGTTGATTCCCGTAGATGGCACGATGATGCGACATTTCCATTTCCGCCTTCGACGGAGGGGGCTCTAGCTAGGGAGACGGAAGGGGCAGCAGTGGAAGTGAGCTTGGGGACGTGGATGTCGAACTTCTGGCCGATGCCGTAGTGGCCCGGGAAGCTGCAGATGAAGAAGTAGTGGCCCCGGCTCTTGATCGTGAAGGAATCGTTGCCGAAGGTGTGGGTGGATCGTGGGGACCCGCCGTTGCATGCCCTGTAGTCTTCCTTGCTCACCTCCAACATGTTGTGGAACTTTATGTTGTACACAAACAAGATGATATCTCCAACTTGGAAGTTCATAGTAGAAGCCCAGGCGGTGTAGTTCACGTTGCCTATGGTCGTCCACCCAGCTTTATCTCCAACTGTATAGACCACCCTTGAGGAAAACTCCACGGAAGCCAAGGCCATGAGGGCAGCAATGACCACGGCCTTCTCCATGGCAGCACGAAAGAAAAAGAGCAGCACTTCAGGGAGAGAGGAAAGAGAAACAGGGGAAAAGGATGCCTCCTTTTCTTTCTCCGTTGTCCTTCCACTTTTCTCCATGGATGGAAACTAGGAACAGGGATGTCTTGCGGATGGGTTTCGCCGGCGATAGTGGCAGCAGGAGGAGTTGAGGGCGGTCTTGAATGGCGACAATGGAGGAGGCTCGTGGGGAGGAAGGAGATGTAGAGCCAGTGGAGGGTGGTGAACGAGAGCTTGAGGGCGAAGAGGAGACCGACGGAGATGAGGAGGAGACTCCAAGGTGACTGGGCTCGGAGGGTCTCAAGGCAAGCGCCAAGTGCCATTTTTTTTCGCCCGATTTTCTCTGCTCGGCTTCGGATTTGCACTTTATAGAATAAAATGGGCCAAGGGTGGCACAGTTGCTGGGGGAAAAGGATAGGAGGTCGCGGACATCTCAGATGCGGGCGGTGCGTTTCCTTCGACGGGCGAGCAGCAGGCGGATGATGTGGGAGCCATTGATGCTGGTGTGGGAAGCGGCGGTGGAGCAGCTGGAGGAGCGGCAAAGGGACTGGGCCTACTCAAGGCCCGTCGTCTTCCTCGATATTCTAGCATTCGTGGCAGCGACGGCGGGGGTTCTGGTGTTGAGCTAGGAGGAGAGGCCGTCCATGCCGCTGAGGCCATAGATCGGAGGGTATGCGCTGTAGTGCGACGCGTGCGGAGATGGGGCTTGAATCTGGGTGGAGGGGACGATCGCGGGCTCCTAACGGGGTTGGCCGGTGGTAGTAGTGGCGGTGACGACGTCGATCTCCGGCACAGCGGGTTGAAGACTCGAGGTCGTAGAGGATAGTGAAGTGCTTTGTGAGGAAGCCTAGCTGGGGGAAGGCAATCTCGCCACAGGGGTCGATCCGGAAGGAGAACTTGATCTTGGCAAGGCGGTCGAATAGGCGGCAGAAGATCCTGTGGAAGAACACCGAGCTGTCGTTGTCGAACTTCAACATCACCTTGATCGCCGGCTGGGGGACAGAGAAGAAGCACAGGCCAGAAGAAGGGGGCAGCAATGCCATTGCTCGGGAGTTGCCGGCGGGGCTGGATGGAAACAAGATCAGAGATGAAGGGATCAGCGACGGGAAGTGGAGGGAGTCACCGGGACCGGTGGGAAAGAAGGGGAATCTGGGTACCCTAATTTTTTCTAGCTCTGATATCAAAAATAATGGGGGACAAGTACGTAGGATCGTTGGTGAGCCTAGAAGTCACCTAGATTAGGGTACCACTATTTTTTTTAATGATGGGGACCTCCCCAGCACGGATCCCAGAACAAGCACGAATCTTGGAGTCATGCGAATCTCGGAGCATATCCAGAATAAATTTAGGATTTATCTTTTTATTTGAAATTTGAATTAGGATTTGGTTGGTTAGGATTTAGATATGGATAGGCTTATCTTATCCTATCTTGTATTTGAATTTGAGTCATCCCTATCTTTTTATCCTGTATTCAAATTCAAACGAGGGTTGGATAGGTCTATAAATACCACCCTCAGTCCTTTGTAAAAAGTTTTTGGAAAAAAAATTTGAGTTTTTTAGAAGAGTGATTCTTCTGTCCTTCGCCTTCGGGCATGGGCGTGATGCCCTAGTTATCCCCCTTCCCATTCCATCTTCTTTATCCCCTCGTGACCTTTGAAATTCATCCTAGTACCTCCAAGTATCGAGGAGGGTGTAATGCCCTAAAGGTGAGAGGTCTCTTCGTTAGGGTGAGTCCCAAAGTTCATGAGTTCCAAACCCTGTCTTCCAACCCCACTATTCCTTCGCCACCCTTTACCCTTAAAAAATACAAAAAGAAATAGTGGTTCTCTAATCTAGGTGACTTATAGGCTCACCAACGATCCTACGTACTTGTCCCCCATCATTTTTGGTATCAGAGCTTTAGTTCAGATTAGGATACATTTCTTTCCCAAACCCAGATTCCTCCCACCGGTTCTGCCATTCTCCGTATTCCCTGTTCTTACTCCACTGCTCACAGCCACCATCGGATCTCACCGGATCTATTATGGCCGAGCCTTCGCTCGACCTTCTACTCGTCCGTCCGCCATCTTAGCCCAAGTCGACACCAATGAAACCCCTCCTTGGAGCAGTCCGTCTTCCCCTTCGCCAGCTGTTTAAGATCGCCGCCATGCTCGGGCGCCTCTTCGCCTCCATCATTAGCCCCTTGCTCCTACCGTCGGGAATGCACTAGTTCCTTCGCACCGCCCCGATCGACTCCGCCCAGTTTGTGCCCTCACAACCCTCATGCAAGCCTTCGGTGGTACCGCCCTCATGCACATCCGTCCGGAAGACTTTCGCCGCCTGTAGCCACCAAGACACCGACTCCCCTGAAGCTTGCCCAGGTCGGTGCTAGCCACATCGTGCCCATGGAAAATTGGCCTTGCCATCGCCCTTGCAACCAATCCTCCCTGCCCCCTGCTGCCACCGCCCGGAACCGCCTCCACCGCCCGTAACAGCCGTGGATCGCAATGCCTAGCCCTTGTACTGCAGACCTCCATGCATTGCCTCTAACTGGGACTCCTCTCACTGGAGACATCTTCGTCCCAAAGAAGAACCTCCACTGCAACGCCCGAATCCTACTTCTTCCGTCCGCTGCCGCCCGTGAAGTCTCCTCAGCCGCCGGCCTCCATCCTCAATCCCAGTCACAGGCCGAGGAAGAAGAAGCCCCCTACCCCCCCCGCCCCCCCCGCACCCGTCTCCCAGATCTCCGCATCTCCCAGATCTTCCATCTGGGCTCCATAGAATTGTTGTGTGTAAGCCAAGAATCAGGGGCCACTGATGCAGATGAGGTACTGCAGCGAACTTCTGCCCGCCATAACTGAAACAACTTCGAGAGCTTTGCTGACTCTGACGCCTCCAAGCTCCAATTGCCCATCTCCACCGCCCATCACTGGTTCTCCAACTTCCTTAAATCCCCCACATCCGTCACTGCTATCGACTGCCACCACCCCAACCCCGATCCGACGACCCTCGCGACCGCCCATACCCGGTGCCCATCTATCGCAAGTCCCAATTTGCCTTCCATGAGAAGCCATTGGAACTCTCCGTGCACCTGCTGCCATTGCCAACCACCTCTGCCGTCCGAGCCACCGTCTCCGCCCCAGCACCACCACCGGCGAATGCCCCGCCGGACTGCCCTCCGAAGACCTCCCCTGTTCCCTGTTTTTGATCCGTGAGGAAGGAATGGCATTCGCACGAACATGAATGCAAAGTATTCTACATGTTTCTTAAAGCATAGCCGGTTTATCCTCTGCCGTCTTTGGAATAAATGTAGAAAATAAAAAAAAGAAGAGAAGAAAATATGAGAAAAAAATAAAAAAAAGTATGGCAAAAAAAAATAATTAAAAAAATAATAATTTGGGATAGTTTCCAGAGTTGCACGATTTTCAGTACGATTCTCGGAGCCGAACAGATCACAGGGCAGAGCCCCTTTGATTGATTGGATTCTATATCCCCTCGTGACCTTTGAGATCCATCCTAGCACCTCCAAGTATCGAGGAGGGTATAATGCCCTAGAGGTGAGAGGTCTCTTCGTTAGGATGAGTCCTAAAGTCCATGAGATCCAGATCCCTATCTTACATCCCCACTATTCCTTCGCCACCCCTAGAGAAAAAAAAATACCAAAAAAAAATAATACCCTAATTTAGGTGACTTCTAGGCTCACCAACGGTCCTACTCATCTGTCCCTCATCAACTATTCCCCAGCCACCTCCTGAAGTGGCCGAACTGCCAAATCAAAGGCCTACCAACGGAGGTGTAGGGATGATACACCGGCATATCGACTGGCGAAGGGACGAGGATGATGCCCCAAAGAGACTCAAGGATAATAATGCTATTCTCTTCTCTGATGACGACCTTGCGGGAGTCCGGCTCCTGCATGATGATCCCCTTGTAATCTCGGCCATTGTGGCCAACTATGATGTATAGCAAATCCTTGTTGATAATGAAAGTTCGACTGATGTCTTGATTTACGATGCATTCTCTAAAATGTGCTTGCCTAGACATCAACTGCAGAGATCCCCCATACCACTCACTGGCTTTGGGGGTAATCAAGTTCATACTAAAGGAGAAATAGTGTTGCCTGTAACTCTTGGCACTGAACCTTGACAAAAAATACTGCCGATCAACTTCACGGTAGTCCGGACCCCCTCGGCTTACAACATTATTTTGGGGCGGCCCGCCTTGAACAAGTTTCGAACCGTGATGTCCTCTTATTATCTCCCGGTATGCTTCCCCACCAGGAATGGTGTCAGAGAAGTTAGAGGAGACTAGAGAGTAGCACGGTAGTGCCTGATGATTCAAGACAAACACTTCAACGATTCTGCAACTCCGGATCAACCATATCCGAGGGATACAACTACAAGCTCTGGTGAACCCATGGAAAGAACTGTCTTGGTACCTTTGACAAAGGAAGACCCCACCAGAGTTGTGCAGATCGGGAGTACACTTGATGAGAAAACTAGAACGGAGCTGATCCGATTCCTCCGAGACAACGTGAATGTCTTCACCTGGTCGGCTTCGGATATGCCGGGAATTCCTGCCGAAGTAATCACTCATCGGTTAGAAGTTACCCCTGGGTATAAACCAGTACGGCAGAAGAGAAGGAGCTTCACTCTTGAAAGACAGAAAGCCGTGGACGAGGAAGTCAGCAAACTCCTTAGAGCAGGGTTCATCTGGGCGGCCCACTACCCCGAATGGTTGGCCAATGTGGAAATGGTGAAGAAAGCTTGCAGCAAGTGGAGGATCTGTATCGATTACACAGACCTCAACAAGGCTTGCCTAAAAGATAGCTTCCCTTTCCCAAAGATTGATCAGCTGGTCGATGCCACCGCCGGCCACCAACTGCTGAGCTTCATGGATGCTTTTTTTGGCCATAATCAGATTAGGATGGATCCACAAGATGAGGAGAAGACGGCTTTCATCATCGACAAAGGTCTCTACTGCTACAAGATAATGCCATTCGGCCTGAAGAACGCTGGGACAACATTTCAAAGACTAATCAACAAGGTGTTCGAAAAGCAACTGGGAAGAAACATGGAGACCTACGTTGATGACATGATCATCAAAATCCTCCTCTGAAAAGATCATATCCATGACTTGGAAGAGTCATTCAGTGCTCTGCGATGCTACCGCATGAAGCTAAACCTGGCAAAGTACGCCTTCGGGGTCACTTCAGGAAAGTTCTTGGGCTTTCTTATCACCGAACGAGGGATTGAGGCAAATCCCGAGAAGATCCAAGCCCTAAAAGATTTGTGACATCCCTCCTACAAAAAAGAAGTCCAGCAGTTAACAGGGAGAATCGCCTCCCTAAGCAGGTTCATTTCTCGGTCAGCCGAAAAATATCTCCCATTCTTCAAGATACTTCGGCAGTCAAAGGGCTTCGAATGGTCCGAAGACTGTCGTACTACTTTTGAAGAACTTATGAAATACCTAGAAACTCTGCCTCTGCTCTCCAAACCTCAAGAAGGTGAGGCACTTTATCTATACCTCTCTGCTTCAAATGAAGCAATTAGTTTGGTCCTTGTCCGGAGAGATGAAGACGGATCCCACAAGCCGATCTACTACATCAGCAAAGTTCTACATGATGCTGAAACACGATATGCGAGGATGCAGAAGCTGATGTACTCTCTGGTGATTGCGATGAAATGACTACGGCCATACTTCCATGCCCACACTATTGTAGTGCTGACCGATCAGCCCCTCAAGGCCATTCTCCGATCTCCGGACACTTCTGGAAGGATAGCCAAGTGGGCTGTAAAGTTGAGTGAATTCGACATTAGCTTTCAGCCCCGATCGGCTATGAAGGCCTAGGTGCTCTCTGATTTCTTGGCAAAATGCACCTAGAGGTTCGAGGATGAGGCATCTTCGACAAAAGATGAAGTCCCGAAAGAGATGAAGTCCATTTGGGTACTCCATGTTGACGGAACTTCCAATGCTACTAGATGCGGGGCCAGCCTTATGCTAGCGAAACCTGATGGCCATACCATAGAGTACATACTTCGGTTCTCCTTCCATGCTTCTAATAACCATGCCGAATACGAAGCCTTGCTCGCTGGACTTCGAATTGCCAAAAATTTGGGAGTTCAGCAACTCCGGGCCTTCTCTGACTCCCAACTGGTTGTGAATCAAGTTAAAGGAGAATATGAAGCCAGGGATCCGACCATGATGCCTACCTAGAAAAGGTATGGGCCTTATCCTTTCAACTGGAACATTTTGAGATTATCCATGTCCCACGATCAGAGAACTCCTGGGCGGACGCATTGTCTCGACTGGCTACTACAACACCGGAATCTCTCGGGCGCACCTTTATTGAATATCTTGAAACTTCAAGTATAGCCGAAGAGGCTGTGGAGGTGCGCCAGATCGATGCCGAGCCAAGCTGAATGGATCCTATCATCAAATTTCTAAATGAGGGCGTGCTACCAGAAGACAAGGCAGAGGCCAAGAAAATTCGCTGGATGGCATCCCAGTATATCATCTTAGACGGAACCCTCTATAAGAGATCATTTTCTCAACCACTGCTAAAATGCTTGGGACCAACAGATGCAGATTATACCCTGAGAGAGGTCCACGAGGGCATATGCAGTGATCACTTGGAAGGTAGGTCCTTGGCATACAAGATCATTCGATAGGGGTATTACTGACCCTCCATCCAGAAAGATTCAGCTGACTTTTTGCGAAGGTGTGACCAGTGCCAGAGGTTCGCCAATGTTCAGAGGCAACCTGCAAGTCACTTGACTCAACTGACAGCTCCTTGGCCTTTTGCCCAATGGGGAATGGATATTCTTGGCCCGTTCCTGCCGGCTTCTGGACAAAGGAAGTTTCTCCTTGTGGCCATCGACTACTTCACAAAGTGGGTAGAAGCCGAACCACTGGCCCATATCACAGAGGGCAAGGTAGAGAATTTTGTAAAAAATTCTATCATATTCCGGTTTGGCATCCCACATGTCATATTCACAGACAACGGGAGACAGTTCGACAATCTGAAGTTCAAGGACTTCTGCGCTCGGTATCATGTTCAGCATCGGCTGACCTCCGTTGCCCACCCACAGTCCAACGGGGAAGCCGAAGCCACTAATCGGACCATTCTCCATGGTCTGAAGACGAGGTTGAATGCCGCCAAAGGGCTTTGGGCTGAAGAGCTGGCCTCCATTCTCTGGGCATACTGAACTACCCCAAGAATGGCCACCGGCAAGTCTCTGTTCAACCTAGCATACGGTACCGAAGCCGTACTACTTATTGAAGTCTCTTTGCAATCTCTGAGAATTGACAACTACGAAGAGCGTGGGAACTCTGATCGTAGAAGGATCGACCTGGATCTACTACCAAGCACCAGACTTCAAGCCCAAATAAGAATGGCAGGGTACCAACAGAAGGTTGCCAAATACTACAACTCAAGAGTGAAGGAGCAGATTTTCCATACAGGGGACATGGTATTGTGAAGGATAGAAGTATCTAGGCTAATAGAACAGGGTAAACTCTCCTCCAACTAGGAAGGTCCATATCAAGTCGAAGAAGTTATTCGACCAGGAGCATATCGACTCAAGTCCCTGGATGGGAAGACTTGAAGCAAGATTTGTACAGAAGCAATGTCCTTGGTGTAGTTCCTATGTGGATCACCATTGGAAGATGAACATTTGTGCATCTACGAGATAAGTCTCAATAACCTCTTATGATATATGTTCTTTGATTGTATTGTCAAGGTGAATCTTGGGCATTAGAGTTTCAGTGTATTAGGATGTTTTGAATAAAAAATCTTAAACACCTGTGCTTCCACTACACCTACCGAAACCCAATATATCATTCTTGGTTGAGAGCAATGGTCATAAGGTATGGATAACTCATTAATATTTTTAGTTTTAGGTATCTCCACCAGTTTCCTAGACCTAAATATTCTCAATTGATCAAACTAGTCTTCTTGTTTGGGTACTGGACCATTCTGGGCTTTAGGATCAACCTTGAGTTGGCTTGGCAATATATCATCTTCTTGTTTGTTGAAGATATTGATTAACTAACTCAGTTGTATTTCTAGATAGGCAATAGCTTGGGTATTGGAAGTTATAAGTTGGCCCATGTTCTGCATGAAATTATTTAGGATGGTTGTATTATCTAAGGTTGATTGTTTCAATACTTTTAAAATCTTTTCTCAAGATCTTAATCTAATTCATTATTTAGTGCTTGGTTAGGCCTTAGGTAAGGCTGACCAACAATATAAGATCCTAATGTTGCATCTTATGACCATGCAAAATTGAAATGATTTTCCTATCCTGGGTTATAGATTGTTGGTGCATAAGGTACAATCATATATCTTTTTGTAGCTGCACTCCTTTGTGTGAACCCATTTTGGATTAGAAGCATCAAGTAAGAACATTACTTCTCAACATGATCTATTGCATCACATGCAATGCACATGGGTGTTGGCCTCATCAAAAAAGGACAATCCTTTACAACATGATCTGGTGCATCACATATAGTGTATACAAGTGCTGGCACATTATTTAATTGGGTATTTCCTTTACATTCAAGGGTTTCAATCTTATAGGTCAAAGTTGCAAATACATCTTCTTTTGACTCCCTTGTATAATTGTATGCATCTTCGAATCTAGTGAATTTAGGATGCATGTCAATTGGTTGAGGTCGATTCATAAAATTATTAGCTAGGAATCTAATTCTAGATGGTTGGATAGAGTCAATTGGATATCAATAGTCCCTTAGGATTTTAGGTCATATATTGGAATCTATTTCTCCTTTAGGATACCAATAGTCCCTTAGAGTTTTAGTGTAAACCATGGAATCCATTTCTCCTTTAAGGAGTCCCTTTAGGTTTTGGGTTGTACATTGGAATCCATTTCTTTCATAGTGACCTTAAAGTCTTATATGGCTTAAATTGTATCTGACCAATCATCATTTTGTTTTAGCAAGAATTTTTTTAAAAAAATTATTCTTATTTTTATTTTTTTGAACAAGAGAGGAGAAACGAAGAAAGCAGAAAGATAGAGAAGAGTTTTAAAGAAGAGAATGTAAGAAATCCTAAAACTAAGAGATGATAGAGAAGAATTAATTAAGGTTTAATGTTAATTACAAATAAATTAGCATATAATCGACTCTCTATCCTAGGGTTAACCTATATCTAGATAATTTCTAATTGCTAAGGTCATCTTGGAGCCTTCCAAATCAGAAACTAACTAGCTAACTAACCAGATAAGGGTAAGGTCAGCATGGGTCCCCCAATTGCTTTCCTTAAACATCAAATAAATTAGCTAGATTAGTCAAAGAAACCAATTAAAGAACCACCATCCTTCAAGGCTACATCATCCTTAAAACCCTTTCCTAGGCACCAGTCAACAAGCTAATCCTAACCCGATCCAACTCTTTTGAGTGCCTTGTCCTAATGAGCTCAAGTATCCTAGGGCCGATATTTAATTAATTTTAAATTAAGGTCTAGGTTAATGTAATATATAGGATGGTGGTTTGTGGATCAAGGGTGATCAAATCCCTACCTTATCTTGTTTACGGATTAATGCCATTAGAGTGTTTTATGAGATATTCAATGTAAATAAAATAAGGTATCCAAATAGGTAAAAGTTTTTAAGGTTCTCAATTTATTTCTTTAAATTAATTAAATATTACAAAAAAGATGCCTTTCTTTTTTAAATATTTAAGGTGGTCAAACAAAAAAAATTAAATTTGGTTAGGAGTCAACTTGTAAATAAAAAAAGCAAATATTTATATTTTTTTTCTTTTTTTCTAATAAGAAAACAAGGTAATCTTAAAAATAAGATAATTAACATAATATAATAATAATTAAAGTAATAAACTAAGAAGGTAATTAACTTAAAGAAAGTAGTAAATAGAATATAATTTTTTTTAATTTTTTTGAAAAATAATCATGTCTAGATCTCGAACAACGGTGCCAGAATTTTTATTGCTTATCATAGGATAGTCAAAAATAAAAACCTAACTCACTACTATATAGTTAGGGTTTGTAGATATCATATCCTTAGAAATCTATGGTAATTATTTCATGAAGAAAATAATAAAAGAGATTTGTTTATGAATTTCTAGAAACTAATAAGCATAATAAGATAATTAGGCTAACACATATCATAGTTTAAAAATCTATTCTTCTTATTAATAGATTTCGGGATTTATTCATCCAAAGGACTTGTGATTAACTGGTTTTGAGACTAACTTATCTCTATTTGAGTATGAACCGTATTTCATGGATCACGACCTATCCCTTTATAAGCATAGATTATCCCAAATCTAAGTAAAAGAAAAAAAATAACTTTAAGATAATTTATCTCTTTTTCGAGTACAAACCATATCTTGTTAAGATCATAGCGTATCTCCTTGGGATTGTTAAGTTAAATTCATTCAAGAAAACATAATACAAGCATAAACTAAGAGAATAAGAAATCTTATTAATATTGCATAAAAGAAATACATAAGATAGTAAAAAGAAAATAAATCTACTTCAAGAAGAATTTCATCCTCTTCCCGAGATGGATGAGCTTAGCTGCACATGGGTTGAGTTGATAAAATATTCTTCCTCCTCATCTCAAACCCTCAAAAAAATAAACTAAAAGAAAATAAAGAAATAAATATTTTTCTATGGCTGCTCACTGCTTTGGTTCACTCCTATGGCTCCTTTTAAATAAGCTTCGAGGGAATCCGGTTCCCATTTGAATCAGAAGAATCAGTTTTGAAATCAAATAAAACACCCCCTATTGTTCGATCGAATGAGGAAGGTCAAAAATCTCTTTGTTGAATGCCTAGAGTTGGTTGGAGTATTTGTTGGCCATTGAATCTGTCATTTGAGTTACGGCAAACCTTTTTATGGTGGATAAAAGGGTGTTAAACACACTACAGATTCCTTTGCAAAATGGTGTCCTCTTCCAATCATCAGATCAATGCTGGGATAACTGTCGCCCATATAATGGCACATAGAGGCAGTGCCCAGCATCCTCCTATAGAATTTAATAATTTAATGGATTTGATAAAAGTGTGCACCATGTGAAGAAGTCTTGGAGAATTTATAGGGAGCCATGTGGGAATTTAATTTGATGTTAAAACTCTCATGTGAAAAACCACTTGGAGCTTTTGCACAGCACCTCATTTTCCCCACGTTTTAATGCCCATGCAGCCATATTAAATTATGGGTGGAAAGTGGACCACATAAAAAATTGTTGACCACATGAAATAGACCGGCGCCCCTCCAAACTTTGTGTGCTCCCATGAACTTGGCTTCCTTTACTTTATATACCAATACCATGCAAACAATTTCATTTGAACTCTATTTTAAATTACATTTCCATCCTTTAAATTCACAAGTCCACCTCTTTTATCTACGATTGTCTTTCCTGCAAAACACAAGTCAAAGCATCAATTCTTAAAAAATAAAATTAATTAATATTTTTCTTGATGCTTTTATTGGGATATTTATTAGACTTATTAAGTGGTGAAGGTCTCTCTTAGATCATCCATATGATTCTTGGAGGTATTTGGCTCTTAACCAATATATCGTCGACATGCACCTCCATATTGCACCCAATTTGGTCCTTAAAGACTTTGTTTACCAATCGCTGGTAGGTGACCCTCGCTTTGTTTAGACCGAAAAGCATCACCCTCTCTAATGAATCCTGTGTCGATCAGCATTTGTACTTCTTTAGCTATATACTTTTGCCACTTTGGGACAAAGCTTCTTTTCCTTTGTTTTGCTAGTTGATGATTCGGATTCATCTTTAGGTGGTGCATCATCACCTCAAGGTTGATTTCAAGCATATCTACTAGGGACCAAGCAAAAATATCGATATTTTTCTATAAAAAGGTCATTAGTTGTTTAGTATCCTCATCCAATTTTGAACTAATTTGGATAGTGTGCTGAGGGTTCCCATCATGCAAAGGGATGGCCATAAGATCCTTGTTGGGTTCTCCTCTCTCTTCGGTTAATTCATCCCTGGAGTCTAGCCCTTCAACCAAAAAGGCATTTGGAGGCTCAATTTGGTGGACCACCAGGTAACATTACATTAGCAGGGCTTGATTCCCATGCACTTTTCCTACTCCTTGTGCGGTAGGGAACCTCATGAGTAGATATTAAGTGGACACTATCGTGTGAAGAGCATTTAGCCCAGGTTAGCCAAAAAAACATTGTAGGCCAAAGGGGTTTTCATAACTATAAAAGTAAGGTGCACCTAGGATCGTTGAGGAGCACTTCTTGTTATTATAGGTAAGGCAATAGTTCCTTCAATAGGAATTCACTTCCTCAAAAATCTTGTTATTGGTACATCCCTCTTGTTCAGCCATTCAAGAGAGATACTCATCTTTACAAGGGTGTCATAAAATAATACATCTATGGAGCTTCTAGTATCTACAAGTACATGGTGCACATTACAATCATCAATATTAAGTGTCATAATGATGGGATCATGATGAGGGTATTACCCCCCCTCTTCATCGGCTCAAGTGAAGGCAATAACTTCTTGAAAGTTCCATGCTCCATTTGTTTTGATTTCTGCTTCCGATCCTCTAGTAATGATGTTGACATTGGGTTGGTTCTTCTACCCTAGATAGTGGTGCTCCTAGTGAGGTTTCTGGCAAGCTTGGAGCCAAGGAATCATTCTTCTCCCTCATGTCTCGAAGGAACCTATTTAATCCCCATGGTTAATGAGTTTCTCAACTTCATCTTAGAGCTGAATGCACTCTTCTATATCATGACCATGGTCATGGTGATAAAGATAATATTTATATTTGTTGCACCTATCTGGCTTTATCAGCATCTTTCTAGCTTTTAGAAATTGATCCTAATTTGTATCAAAACATGAGCATATAGGGCACTCAAAAAAGTATATTGACCAAATTGTTGTGGAGGTAAGGTCTTTGGCTGGCTTAGACTTTGAGGGTGCTGGATTCGAAGGGGAGTTCTTTAGCACCTTATGGGTGATTGGCTCTTGGGCCTTTTCCTGCACTCCTCTCTCCTTAGCTGAAATTCCCAAGTCAAGGATGGGTATCCGAGTGTGGGAGCAGATAATGGGGTGGAAGGTAGAGTAAGTGGTAGAGTGGAGGGGGAAATAGGTGATGGAGTGGGGGATGAAACAATTAGTGAGGTGGAAGGGATTGTTGGGAGAACATGGTGCCATACCCTTCTTCAACACATGCATACTTCTCTACTTTGGTAAGCATTTTGGAGAAGTCTATCACTGATCCTTTTTCTAGGCAAAAGACAAAAGGATATTGCTGAATACCACTTTTAAGAGCAGTCATCACAACTGAATGATCCAGGTTATAGACCTCTAGGGCTGCTTTATTGAACCGGCTCGTATAAGAACTAAGGGGTTCTCCGTTCCTTTGCTTGATATGGATCAAGAAGTTGAAACTTCGATTTAATCTTCTACTACTAGCAATGTGGAAAACAAAGGACCAACCCTACCAATAGAAAGAATGAATAGAACCTAGCTTTAGAATGGAATACTAGTATTGGGTAGATTTTTGGAGGGTAGAGCTGAAGGTTGGACATAATATCTCATCAGTGGCCCCAAAAAAAAGCATCAATGAATTTAAAGCTTTCCAAATGATCCAGTGGGTTGGTAGTCCTATCATACATTTCTAACTGCGGCATCTTAAAATGCTTTGGCAATGGCTCTTGCATAATTCGAGCTCCAAAATATGGTTCAATAATGAAGCCTAAGCCCTCATCTCTAGGTGGAGCTAGTCCTCGCAAAGCTTCAACGCATCATGTTAGCTCTTGAAGCTTTCAATCTACCTTGGCTTTTTTATTATCATGTACTTCAAAAGGTTATGGGGGTGAATGAACTGGTGTCGATCATTCATCTAATCAAGGTGAAGGAGAACACCTCCTTGCATCCATGGGACTTTCTGGTGTAGCTGGAGGAATTTGTTCATGCCATTCAATGCCTCATAGAAGAGAAATTCTTCACAGGTCCAAGTGCACTCCCACCAAAGGTGTAAGGGTTTGTGGTGGTATGGCTTGGCCCACCTGAGGTTGCAGTGTGATCGCCATGCCATAGATTCTATCGGGCACTTGATAGATTGGACCACCTTTACCAATGCCTGTACATGCTGAGAGAGACATTCCAGGTGGTCAAGTTGACCTCCTTGTGGAGTATCACCAGTTTGAAGCTTTGGAGGAGGACCTTCGATAGGTTGACTATCTCGAGAAGAGGTGGTGGCACCAGAATGTCGAGTCGATATACCTTTGGGTGGCATGTAATCTCCACTCGATATTCCTTTAAAGAAGTGAGCGAACAGTAAGGCCCTTCTCTCTGATAGTGCTAAAATATGCTTGGTCGCCAGAGTATGCTAAAGGATGTGGTGTCCATGGTCTATACCTGTAAAAAAGAACCATACCGGAGGTAGCTCCGGCAAAGGCACTCTGATGCTCAAGTCAATATTATGCCACAATGAAAATGGAGTGGAGATATAAAAAAGTTCTTGAGACCATACCTGGGGAGTTCCTTAAGAGCTCCCTTTTATATTGGGCATCCATGACATTTTTGGTATAGACCATATGTTGTAGTGCATTGGTGAGGTTTGACTGGCTATCTAATCTTACCATAATTCTAGAATGAGGAATCATTCTATTTGACTTGTTTGCACAGGGATGTCCATCTTCCATTTAATAGGATTTGTCTTATTCATGTAAGTAGTCATTTTCCTTTGTTGCAATTAAGATTGTAGCCTAGAATAGATCACATTCCCTTAATTGTAGGGATTTACTATGGATTATAGAATTTGGTTGTTTGTCCATACTTAAGATGTGCATGCAAGTAATCATCGGCAAGCTTTTTCCTTTGAACAATTTGTAGGATGCCATCAAAGAGCTTGGTGCACCTTTTAGTTCAAAGAGTTAGGGTTGGTCTATTAATTATCAGTAGGACTGGAGATCCATAGGGCTATGGGTCCCGATTAATCAAAGATTTAGCAGGTTAAAGAATCTTCAGTATGATTTGGTATATTCTAGAGGGGGGATTATATGGCTTAAGGAAGCCTTTGTGGGTTGAAGAGACTTCATAAATGTGAAAGTCCTTTGGGGTGGTTGATTTATTTACCCAAGGGTCTTGTTGGTGTAGGGTTATGTTAGCGTAGTGGAAATTTCAAAAATTTTTATTAATGAAACCCTAGTCAACTAAAACCCTAGACCCAAGATCCCATGATTATAGCAATTAATTGGGATCATCAAGTAGGGATTTAGAAGAATACCTATAAGGCCGAATCCTTATTTTTCTATAGGCATACAAGTGCATGTTCTCCAGAGGTGATCCACATGAAAATCATGCCAAGAATAGGGTTCCTTCCAAAAATCTTGTTGAAGAGTTCTAATCTATGGAACACGATTTGACCTAACCTGATCAAACCCACTCTAGACATGGAGTTGGACTTCTAAACCTTCTGTTCCTAACTCTAATTTCCTCACAATTATCTTCCTAAACTCTTGACTTAATTAGGTAGACTTATCTTAATATTAAGACCTTGTCTTAACAAGAGGAGGAAGAAAATTGATTTGATAGAGTTGGAATGGCATGAACCCTATCTACTGCCCCTTATTTATAGTAATAGGAGAGGCACCAAATGGCTGAGATACACTAGTCTCAAAGCCACATAAATCAGCATGTCATAAATTAAAAGACTTATTTGAGAAGGACACTTAATTTTGTGATGCATCAATTCAGCCTCCTCCCATGTGCATGCAGAAATAAGGATACATTAGATGCCCTTCCATAAAATAGAAAATTCATGATTTTGGCAAGTAGAAATCCTTTTAAATTAAGATTCGAATGGCTCTAATCTGACCTTAAATTTCATTTTCTTCTATCCAAAATAGAAGAAACATCATGTGTCACTTCACATGATTCCCTATCATGCTAAACTTCAAAGGATGTTTCACACCCCTTCAAGCCAACTCACATATTAAAACAAGTGCTAGGGAGATAGACGACTTAGAGGGCTGCCACATGGGTCTAAAAATTCTAAGGAAACCTTTCTCAAATAAAACTCTAAGTTGCACAAAGCAATCAGCCTTTTCATTAGTGCTAAGCCAAGTAAACTTGGACTCTATAATTGACACCATAAATTGCTAAAAAAGGTCCAATAAAATCTAGATAAAATCAGTCCAAGTTAGAGGCTAACCCAATTTAATTAATAACTCAATTAGGTTAATCAATTAAATAAGATTTTGATCAAATCAAACTGATAAAGGAGCTAAAGTTTATGTCACATGTGCTAGCATGTTTCCTAGGTACCCTAATTGGTTCCTTTGGTCCAACCAACTAACCAAAACTTGTTCTTGGTTAGTTTTTTTTGTGAGTGTAGCCCTATGATTTCATATCTAAATAGCAGTAGGTCTAAGTGCATGTTGATCTAATTTGATTAAAACCCGACAAATCAAATTTGGTCAGACTCATGTCAACCCAAATTATCAAATTAGAACTTCTTCCTAATTGACTCATGAATTAATCACTTTAATTCATGAAAACCTACAAGACATAATTGACATCTAGCAACATGTCATGCCTATACAGAAGATGTGGAATTTGATAGAAGTTATCAAAATACCATTCTGTGGCAAGTTACCATGCAATTCAATCCTTCGATCATCCTTTCTTTCAAATAAATAATTGCTATGAAATTTTGTTAAACCCTAATACATTATCCACTTGAATCTCAATCATATAATGAAGACTCAGTCAATGAATGATTAGAAACCATTTTTAATTTCATCCTGCTTTGATCAAAGACTTCTTGAGTCATCATATGATGAATTACATAGGATAAAATCTTTCTCTTACTAGGAGTGATCGATTTCTTATTGACCTGCTTGTAACCTTCATATACAATCCACCATATCCAAGAACACCCCATAGATGACTTAGTCATGAATTCATCATAACCCTAAATCCATTATCCTAATCAATAAAATTTTTCATAATCTTAAGGCAAAGAGTATAAGGCACAATAAATGATAAAACATAAATATCTCTTTATTAATAAATGTCATACATGAATATGAAGAATTTATAGATAAGTCCCTATCATATATGAAATGTGATTAGCTTGTAGAGTACTATTATTTCAATCTCCTACTTGCACTAAAGCCAATCGCCCTTGTATTTAATTCCTATACAGTCTAAATGGTGATCAAACTACTATTGAGGAAGGGCCTTCATAAATGGGTCTGCTATGTTGTTTTTTGTATCTACTCATTCTATAACCACATTTTATCTTTTAATGATTTCACAAATGAGATGAAAGTGCCTTAGGATGTGCTTGGATTTTTTATAAGACCTTGGTTCCTTAGCTTGTGCAATAGTTCCAATATTATCATAATAAAGTGGAACCAATCGTTGTTTCTAAGGAACTATACCGAATTCCATGATAAATTTGTTCATTCAAATAGCTTCCTCAGAGGCTTCACTTGTAGCAATTTACTTAGCCTTAGTAATTGAATCAACTATTGTTTGCTACTTAATACTTTTTCAACTTATTGTACCACCATATAGAGTAAATATATATCCTAATCTGGATTTACTATCATCAAGATTTGATTGAAAACTAGAATCAGTATAGCCTTCTAGTTTTAAATCTGATCCTCCATATATAAGAAAAATATCTTTAATCTTTTTCAGGTACTTAAGAATATTTTTCATTACTTTCCAATGATCCTCTCGTAGATCAACTTGCTAGAGCATAAGCAATATCAGGCTTGGTATATAACATGGCATACATGATTGATCCTACAATCGAAGTATAAGAAATTTTATTCATTCTTTATCTCTTCAGATGTCTAAGAAGACATCTTATTAGAGAGATGTATGCCTTGACTCATGGGCCAGCAACCCCTTTTACTTCTCTCTATGTTAAATTTTTTCAACACTAAGTCAATATACTTGGATTGGAAAAAGTCGAGCATCCTTTTAGATCTCTCTCTATAAATCTTTATACCTAATATATAGGATGCTTTTTCAAAATCCTTTATAGAAAACTTTTTAGATAGTGAAGCTTTAACCAATTGTAACATTAGGATATCATTTTCAATAATAAGTATGTCATCAACATATAAGATTAAGAAGATAATAGCACTTCCACTTATCTTCTTATCACACATGGTCCATCCATATTTTTGATGAAACCAAATTCCTTGATTATTTTATCAAAGTGAATGTTCCAACTCCATGAAGCTTGCTTCAATCGATAAATAAATTTCTTTAGCTTATATACTTGATTCGGTCTCCCACTTGAGATAAATCGCTCTTGCTGTGATATACAAACTTCTTCCTTAAGATATCCATTGAAAAAGGTAGTTTGTATATCCATTTGCCATATTTCATAATCATAATATGCAGCTATAGCATTTAAAATCTGAATGGACTTTAACATAGCTACAAGTATAAAAGTTTCATCATAGTCAATTCCATGTCATTGTTTAAAACCTTTTGATATTAGCCCAGCCTTATGGGTTTCTACTTGGCCATCTGGTCCAATCTTCTTCTTGAATATCCATTTGCACCATATTGGGTCAACTCCCTCAGGTGGATCAACCAAGGTTCAAACTTGGTTGGAGTATATGGAGTCCATTTCAGATTTCATTGCTTCATGCCATTCGATAGAGTCTTTACTCTCAATAGCTTTTGTATTGGTCACAGGATCTTCATCATGAATGATACTGACTTCGTTACCATTTTGAATGACAAAGCCATATCTAAGAGGTTCAACCTCCCACTCTCTCTGACCTATAGAGAGAAGGTGTGTGTTGTGGTTGTACCTAATTGTTAGAAACTTGTGGTTAAGGAATTTCTTATGGAATGTCTATAGGATCTTGATGAGTAGCTTGTAGGTCCTCAACTTTTCCAAGTTAATTATCCTCCCACTTCCTCTTGCTTAGATAAATTCCTTCTCCAAGATAGTTGCATACCTACAAACAAAAACTTTTTATTTAGTAGGATGATAAAAAAGGTATCCAACGGTCTCTTGAGATAACCTATAAACCTATATTTATCTACCCTAGCACTTAATTTATATCCAAAAATATTTTTGACATAAGCAGGACAACTATAAATATGAAAATATTTAAGATTTGGCATTTTTCCTTTCCATAATTTATATAGAGTACTAGTTACTGATTTTGATGGAAACCTACTTAATATATACACAGTTTATAGGACAAATCCCTAGAAGGAAACAGAAAGATCTATGAACTTCATCATAGACCGCACCATATCTAATAAGGTATGATTTTTTAGTTTTGCTATACTATTTAATTGTGGTATATAAGAAAGTGTCTATTTAGAGAGAATACCTTTATTTTTAAGATGATTAAGAAATTTACTAGATAAGTATTCTCCTCTTTGATCAAATTGAAGTATTTTAATACTTTTCTCAGTTTGTTTCTTAACCATTCTTTGATGCTCTTTAAATTTATCAAAAGCTTTGGATTTGTATTTCATAAGTTACATATATCCAAACCGTGATAAGTCATCAATGAATGTAATGAAATTACAGTGTCCTTTTCTGGCCTGAGTTGTCACTCCACATACATCTATATGTATAAGAACTAATAACTTAGTTGCCCTTTCTCCATATCTAGTGACCTTGGTCATTTTACCCATGAGATAGGACTCATAAGTTCCTAAGGATTTATAATCATAAGGATCAAAAAAATCTTCTTTGTATGACTTCTTTATCCTAGACTCGCTTATATAACCAAGTTGGCAATGCTAAAAAAAAGTGACATTAACATCTTCTCTCTTTCTTTTCTTATTTTTAATAAGTAACACTTCATCATTGAGCAAAAGAATTAAAAGATCATCATTGAATAAACCATTTTCAAAGAATTCATTAGAATGATAAATTAAGCAACCATTGCTCTTTACATTAATTTCAAAATCTTGTTGTAATAACAAAGGTGTAGAAATAATATTTCTAATGATATTTAAAATAAAATAAAAGTCACTAAATTCTAATATCTTGCTAGAAGGCAATAATAGAAGATTCGTGCCCATTGCTTTTGCTTGAATGACTTCACCACTCATGCCATCTCGAAGTCACCTTTTTTTAAGCTTCTAATTCTTTATAGTCCCTGAATGACTTGCATATATAATACCTACAAGTAGTATCCAGTATCCATGAATCAGAATATAAAGCACTCAATGATAAGTTAGTTTCTATCATGTATAAACCTTTTGATTCTGTGCTTGCATCGTGCTTCAAACTTGCAAGATAAGTCTTGCAGTTCTTCTTCCAGTATCCCTACTTCCTGTAATAAAAATAATATCCATTAATAAAGGGCTTCCTAGCTTTCTTCCTCTTGTGGATGCTACTACTAGGGTTTTTCTTTCTCTTCAAGCCCTTCTTTTGAAAGAATTGTGCCTTGAAAGCCAGTCATAGTTATTGTATCTGTGGCATTTTTGTATTCTCCCAACTCAAGATTGATATTAAGGCAATTTCTTGAGTCATCATATGCTATGTCTTATGCTTTAGTTACAAGATTACGATGAACCTAATAGGTTAGGATAATGGAATTAGGGTTATGATGGAGATCATAACAGTGATAACTAAATTCCTATAAACCCTAATCTAGAAAATTCATAATCATCGGATCATCGATTCGGGGATCGATGAATCCAGATAGTCTAGCACATCTTATATATGCTCGATGGAGAGGATGGTTGGTCTTACGACCACTTGTATAGTGACCCTAATACAGGATGTGGGTGCTCATTAGGTTATGAATTCACTGAATTGACTTGATAAAGGAACATCTAATGGAAGTCTTACTTGTTAAAAAAAAATATTCTCTTAGTGGGAGTAGTGCATGTGATCCTTAGACCTGAGACTATTATAGTATCTTGTGCACATGAATCCATGTTTTGGTGCATACTCATTCATGGCAATTAAGTCATGCACGGAGTGCTTCTGGATATGGTAGATTGTGTATGAAGGTAATGAGTAGGTCAACAAGAAATCGATCACTCCTAGTAAGAGGAAGACTTATCCCATGTGATCTCTTTGATTATTGACTCAGGAAGTCTTTGATCAAAGCAAGATGAGATTAGATAGGGTTTATAATCTTTCATTAGTCAACTTTTCATTATCAAATTGAGATTCAAAAGGATTAAGTGCTAGGGCTGACATTTAACCATGCCCATCATTAATCAGGATAAAGAAAGATCGAAGGATTGAATTGCACGGTAACTTTTTATTGAAAGATATTTTGGTATTTTTTATCAAATTTTTTATGTTTCAGGTAGGAATGACATGTTGCTAGATGTGAATCATATCTTGTAGGTTTTCATGAATCAAATAGGATGGATTCATGAGTCAATTTGGAAATTGATCCTAATTGGTAACTTGGGTCAGCTCAATTTGGCCTAATTGGGTTAATCAATTTCGATTGGATCAAAATAGCTTAGACCTGGACCTACTATTGGCTAGATATGGAACCTAAAGGGTCACACGCATTAGAAAATTGGCCAATAAAGTCAATTAGATTTTAATTAGGGTCATGGGATCCTAATTGGCTAGCTAATTAACATACTAGCATATGTTGGCTAGCCTAACTCCTAACCTATTAGGATTGGATCAATTAGCTTGCTATTTGGACTATCCAATTTAAGTAAAACTTAAATTGGGTCGAGTCCTAACTGATTTTGCCTTAATCAGTATTTATCTAAAATTATTTTGAGCTTTATCTTCGATTTATGATAGAGTCCATGTAGGAAAGGACTCTTGGCACTATATTGGCATGCGCCAAGAATAAGGTTTGTAGAAGGACCAAGAGTCCTTCTACCACTTAATTTCAAATACTAGATAAACTCAAGGACCCTCTCCCTTATCTCCATGTCCAATTGGATGGGTATTGACCGGTCAAAAGAAGAAGGAATTGGTGTGGAATTATGACGCGCATAATGAAGGGTGGCGTCCCTTCATTTTAGCATAGATTTAAAATGCAGGAGTCCTGTTTGAAGGCTTCTATTTTCTCTGAGACACCTTTTGGGGTCCCATGCCTTTTAGCCTTTATCTGACTGATAACTTGCCACATGGCAAGTGGAGAAAATGGCTAGAAAAACAAACAAATGCTTATATGTCTCTTGGCACATGAAGTGACATTTCATGATAAGTCTTCCCACCCAAGGGACTCCTACTTGAAGGATCTTATCAAGGGCTGAGAAAAGAACTTATTAGGCACCCCCTCTTTCTCTATAAATAGACATCGATAATCTGATGCCTGTGAGAATCCAAAAATAATCCAAATAGAGGTACTTTCTTTTTTCTCTTTCCTTCAAGACAAGGCTTGTCCTTTCAAGACAAGACTTGTCATTGTAAGATAAGAGCCTAGGAAGAGATATAAAAGGGATAATCAGATTTTGAAAGAGGATTCAGAGAGATCTCTGAGTGCCCTACAGGAGGGTAGGCATTCCAGCAAAGGGAAAGGAAGAAAGGCTGCCTGGAAGAGTCCTTATTAAATAACAAAGCTTGGTGGGAGTGCTTCCATGGTCTGATTCCTATGTGGATCATCTTTGGAGGGCATACACTTGTGTGCCTTTTGAAGATTAAAAAGTATAGTGCTCTAGGTATTCCTCTATAATCCTAAAGTTATGATTTATTAGTTATTATGGTCAAGTGGTCCTAGGGTTTAAGGTTCCGGTCGATTAGGATTTCAATAATGAAAAATTTGAAACCCAGCCTTCTGTTGCAGCTGCAAGAAACCCAACATCTTGATTACCATTTTTTCTTTCCATCTACTAGAAAAAGATGAGCCTTTTCTCCTTTAAAATAGTTCTTGACTATCTTAAGCATGTTAAGTAGCTCTAGCAGTGAAATGTTTAGTTTGTTCATATGGTAATTAATGACAAACTATAAGAATGAATCTAGGAGTGATTGCAGGACCAAGTCTTGACTGAGCTCTCCATCCATGACAAACTCTAATTGATTTAATCCATCCATGATTAATCCTAATTAACCTAATCAATTGATTAAGTCAATCATCTTAAGCACATGGATTTGTATGGATGTGCCCTCACTCATTCTTGCATGGAACAACTGCTTCGATATCTCATACCAAACAATTCTACTTTGCTCTCCATATAACTCTTTGAAATTGAGTAGTATGGACTGAGGTATGATGTCCTTATATTGCCTCTGCAATTCAGTACTCACTGAGGCTAACATGATATAGTTGACAGTTAGGTTGTCATTTTGCAACATTCTATATATGGCCCTTTCCTCCTCCAAAGCATCCTCTCTAATTGGCTTAGTATCAGAAGAGTCTAGGATATAGGAGACTCTCTCCTATGTTAAGACAATCCTTAAGTTCCTTAACAAATCCACATAATTGGGATTGGTCAATTTGTTGGCATCTAAAATACCTTGCAAAGATAATGTAGAAGTCATTAAATTAACCTACATAAAAAATTAAGGAACAATATACAAGCAGAGCACTCAAGATGACATGCACAACTAGTGAGGACATATAAATATAATTGTATCCCCTACTATGTTATTGTGAATACCATTGCCCTCACCTATGCTAAGTGACAATCCTACCATGGTTTCTTTAGTGGGGTTAAGATCTCCATTCCTTACAAATACCTTGTGTTACATAATAAACACTCATGAGTTCAAGGATAAGAAATTTCTTTTCTAATTGCAACCCATGCAACTCTCAACATAACTACTACCCTAAGACACTTATAGTCTTGTGTTATACAATAAACTATAATGTCTTAGTTTAGTCAGACCCTTTATTTTTATATAGTCATGTTTGAATAATGATGTCCTTGTGTTAAGCAACAAAGCAACACCATCAAACATGCTATAAAGTATTAGACGCACCAAGATAATTTCACATCAATCCTTATAGAAAACCTTATGTTATATAACAAACCTTCTATAGTTTTTGACATGATTTTGGCTTAGCATGAAGGCATTTGCAATGCTTTAATCATTAAGCATTTTCAATTCAAGATTTAAATCAATTGAATTAGCCAAGTGGGAGAAAGATGGGAGGCCCCCCATGCTTGCCATAGAGATTAAAAGATTGGCCAGGTAAGCAATGGATCCAATTGAAAACCACATTCTCTTTGCCTTCCTAGAACTACTTTCCTAGACATCAATTGACCAATCACATCCTAAATGGATTTGTATTATGATTTCCAACACTATGACTAAATATATTTTTAAGAGGGCTTTCATTATCTCAAACACATCCTAATACAACAAACTATCATATAAGCACATGCAATCATAACAAAATGTGCCAAGTATGAAGCAGTTATATCATCATTCTAGGACCACCTTATTTTAGAATGATGACTTACTAATTTAAACATATGTCTAATATCAATTGGGGTTTAGGTGAAACACCTAATTAGCGGCATTCACAAAGCAATGCAAGCAACAGCTATCATGCTAGTTATATTAAATCACATTTAAATATACATATCATATAATTGACCATTAATTGAATTAATCAAGGTGGCTTTGATACCATAGTAGGTTTACGATAGCATAATGGAAGGTTGGATTTCAAAAATTTTTATTAATGAAACCCTAGTCAACCAAAACCACAAACTTAGGTCCCCTTTATTATAGCAATTAAATAGAAAAATCAAGTAAGGATTTAGAAGAATACCTATAATGCTAAATCTTTATTTTTTCATAAGTACACAAGTACATGCCCTCAGGAGGTAATCCACATGAAAATCACACTAAGAATAAGGCTCCTTTGTCTGGAAACATTGTTGAAGAGTTCTAATCTATGGAACTCGGTTTGACCTGACCTAATCAAACCCACTCTAGACCTAGACTTGGACTCTCTTAGACTTAGATCTAGAATTCAAAACCCTCTTTTCCTAATTTTGATTTTCTCACAATTATCTTCCTAAACTCTTGTCTTAAATAGGTAGATTTGTCTTAATATTAAGACCTTATCTTAACAAGGGAATGAAGAAAATTGGTTAGATAGAGTTGGAATGGCCTAAACCCTACCTACTACCCCCTATTTATAGTAATAGAAGAGATGCCAAATGGTGTAGATATACCAGTCTCAAAGCCACATAAATCAACATATCAAAAATTAAGAGACTTATTTGAGAAGGACTCTTAATTTTGTGATATGTCGATTCAGCCTTCTCCTATGCATGCATAGAAATGAGGATGCATTAGATGCCCTTCCATAAATCTGAAAAATCCTGATTTTAGCATGTAGAAAGCCCTCTAAATCAAGATCTTTATGGCTTTTATCTCACCTTAAAATTTGTATCTTTCTACCCAAAATAGAAGAAACATCATGCATCACTTTGCTTGATTCCCTATCATGCATGCTAAAATTCAAGGGATATTTCACTCCCCTTTAGGCCAACTCACACATTAAAATGTGTGCTATGGAGATAGAGGACTCAGAGGGCTGCCACATGGATTTGAAAAATATAAGAAAACATTTTCAAATAAAAGTCCAAGTTGCACAAAACAATTAGCCTTATCCTTAGCACTAAGCATGATAGAGTCTAAGTCAACTTGAACTCTAAAATTATGCCATAAATTACTGTAAAACATCTAATAAAATCTAGATAAAATCAGTCTAAGTTAGATGCTAAGCTAATTTAATTAATAACTCAATTTAGCTAATTAATTCAACAAGACTTTGATCAAATCAACTCAATTAAAGAGCTAAGGTTTATGCCACATGTGCTAGCATGTTTCTTGGGTACCCTAATTGGTTCCTTTGGTCCAACCAACCAACCAAAACTTGTTCTTGGTTAATTTTTTTGTGCGTGACCCTATGGGTTCCACATCTAGCCAATAGTAGGTCTATGAAAATGTCAATCTAGTTTGATTAGAACCTTACTAATCAAATTAAGTCAAACTCATGTCAACCCAAGTTGTCAAATTAGAACTTCTTCCTAATAGACTCACTAATTAATCACTTTAGTTCATGAAAACCTACAAGACATGATCGACATCTAGCAATGTATCATGCATATCCAAAAGAAGTATAATTTGATAAAAATTATTAAAATACCCTTAGTGGTAAGTTATCGTGCAATTCAATCTTTTGATCACCCTTTATCCTGAATAAGTGATGGGTATGAGATTTTGTTAAATCCTAACATTTTATTCATTTGAATCTCAATCCTATAATGAAAAACTGACTAATGAAAGATTAGAAACTGTTTCTAATTTTATCCTGCTTTAATCAAAGACTTCCCGAGTCATCATGTGATAAGATTATATGGGATAAAATTCTTCTCTTTCTAGGAATGATCGATTCCTTGTTGACCTACTCATAACCTTCATACATAATCCACCATATCTAAGAACATCCCATATATGACTCAGTCATGAATGAGTATGAACCAAAACATGGATTCATATGCATAAGGCATCATTGTGATCTCAGGTCTAAGGATCACTTGCATAACTGCCACTTAGAGAACCATCTTTTAACAAGTAAGACTCTATAAAATATTCTCATAGGGGATCAATTCAGTGAACTCATTTTCAAATGAGCACCCACATCCTTGTATTAGAGTCTCTACAAAAGTGGTTGTGAGACCAGCCGATCACTTATTGCAAGATGGTCAAAGTTAATTAATAATGACTAACTACTCCATAAAGTAGGATGAGTCAGGTCGATTTCTTACAGACCTTGGGCTAAGTCTTGCTCAAAAAAAAGAAAAAAACTTAATATAAAAACTACAAGAAATTATGCAAGAAAAGTGAAGTGAAATCTAACTAAATTAAGAAAGTTATTAAGTAGAAAGAACACCATGAGAATCTAGAATCTATCTTGTAAAACTAGATTTTTGTATTCTCTTTATGGTGAAAATAGAAGCTTGTCATTAGAATCTTGGTAGAGCTTATTTCTATTGAGTATGAACCATACCCTTGGATCATGGCTCGTCTCTTTAGAGTATAGGTTATCCTAAAATGAATATCATAAGTCTAAAGTAAAGGTTCTAAGTTCAGAAACAACCTATCTCTCTTGAGCACATAATATATCCTTGGATCATGATACATCTCCATGGAGCATAGATTGTTCAGAAGTTAAGATCAATCTATAAAATATTATCTATTAACTATGCATAAGTAATGAAAAGAAATGACATATTTATTTATTTGCATAAGAAATGGGCTACAAAATAAAGTGTAAGAATATAAGCACAAATCTGTTTTACAGGACTTCTCCTTCCTAAGATGGAGGAGCCTAGCCAACCATACTTGTTGAAATCTTCATGGCTCATGCCCTCCTTGACTTTAAATCTATATCTACTTTTTAGGATAGGTAGATGGAGGATGAATGGAAGGGATGTGGTGGCAACAAGGTGTTAGGAATTATGTCCTAAAGTCAATCATCTAGGCTATAGATGGTTGTACAACTCATTTATTGTATATGAATTATTGAATTGAATAAAAAGTTTATTCTGATTGTTCATCACATGTCATCTTCCTAATTAAACTCTTGTATAATGATGTCCTTTGAGCTACCTTATATGCAATGTAGAGAAGATGCATCATGTAGTTCATAAACTGGTTCACGACCAAATGATACGATGTTATATGATGATGCTATATCGAGAGTAGGTCATTGATGTCATATCTGTTGGTTGTCCTCTTAACCAAGTAGCATGGAGATGCTGCTGCGATATCAGGTGTTGTGTTTGACACCTCACTGAACATGTCTCTCATGTGAGATTCTCTTTCTACTGAAGAGGAGACTTGCATTAAAATGTGGACATGAATTATTTCTCTAACTTGATATCACTATCACAGCTTGCAAGCAACTCAATGTGCTAAGGTGCTGGACTACCCGGATTTATAATCCGGTGATGGAAGTTGCTGGGTATAGTAAAGTACAAGTATAGTGGTAGTAGGATCGAGATAGGATTGACCTCTCCAAATGGTTTGGATTGAATGCTTAATATGTCTCAATTGAAAAAGACCTTGGCCAAGGCATTCCTTGTAAGGAGTTACAGGGATTCTTTGTTTGAGACATATTGAGATGGATTAATTAGGGTTGGAAAGTTTAACCCTAAGCCATCTATAGCATTAGGAGGTTCAAGGAATAAGTTCAGTACTATTCCATATTCAACAGGTTCATATTACTCTGCAACCTTCAACCTATCCGGATGCTGGGTGTCATTGCTAGATGACGACTTTGGCTGGTACTGGAAATATTTCCGTGCTACTGGTTTAGTGTTTGAACCTATGAAGTCTCATACCGAGGGTTTCTTCTTGTTTTGTTAGCATGCGAATGATTGAAAATTATTCTGGACTAGTTTGACAAGAGTTGTCAAAACTGCTCAAGCCGGCTCATTTCGATGATTTGACTCAAGTCATCCGAGTCGACTCCACTAACGGGCTCCAGCAAAAATCGAAACTGCTTCATTAATCACTACAATCATTGTGGATATCAATGAAGGGGGTTTCTATTTTTTATGTTGTGTGGTTGATGAAATCCAAAGGTCCCAGGAATCCCAAGAGACTCAAAACTCCATATTAATCTCTCATTAGTCCTCTTAATGGTTTGGGGGACTATTTATTTCTACTGGGCAGATTATTCGTTGAGATGGTAGATCAGATTTCCTGTTCCACCAGTTCTAAGGTCGAGACTCTCTCCATTCCTCGAGTTGGAGGTTTTCTAAGACCTTTGAGAGATTGAGAGACTGGATCTCAGGGTTGATTGAGTTTTGGGTGGGATCTCTGAGTGCATACATTCTATTGAAGGTTTGGGACTGAGTGTTGGGAAGGTGATGCGGGATGACTCTAAGATTGCTAATCATGTAGAAATAATAGTAAACTAATTTTTTTTTGTGATTTTTTTATAATTAAGGTTTGTTGGGTAAAATTCCAAATAGAAGAAAGAACTAGCAGATAAAGTAGCAATGCAAAGAATCATCATATCTCAAGCAAACTCATGCAAAATAATAAATAACCAGGACCCAAGAATTGAGAAACTCCCAAATTAGGATAGCTTATCTTCATCAAATCAGAAATTAAAAGAAGGGAATGATGTTACCAATCAGTGATTTGAATAACTTTTGATGAAGAGATCACACAGCTCTCAGATTGGAACCTGGATGATGAAGCTCGGTTTCCTTGGATTAGATGACTGATTTGGGTGGTCCTCGAGGCAAGGAAAGTCTCCTCTAGGGAGGTGAAACACCTCGGGGATCCTGCAAAACATCAAGGGTCAATCAAAACAGCAAGTAAGTAAAAGAAAGGGAACTAGGTTTAGAAGGAATCAGGTTAGGGTTTAGAAGCGGGGTGGCTTGAAGCTTGATGAAGATCTCCTTGCTTGGCGGCCTAGGGCACTCCTTCTTAGACATGTGAAAGCTTGGATGGCAGTGAGTTAGGGCATGGAAGGATGCTAGGGCAGCAAGGAATTCGAGCAAGCAAGAGAACATAAACACAAACCAAAGAACCAAAAGAACAAAGTAACACAAGCTTGCAAGCTCAAAATAAATTCACCAAGGTTTTGATATCATAAATAAAAGTTGATTACAAGAGGGGAGGGGTGGGGTTAATATAGAGCTCCCATGCCCTCTAACAAGGGTTACATACTTGAGTTAAAATAACCATTCCTAGCTAGGTTAGAAAAACAAATCCCCATTAGATTAGGAATTGAACAAGTCTTCTCCTCTTTCCTCTCCCCACTTGGCTTTGGACCAAGTCAACATGTGAGGATGCCTAAGCTCTCTTGGAATGGCATGTTGGGCTTCATGGGCAGCAAGTGGGCCATTTAAGGGGGGCTTGGGCACTTGGGCCTTGGGTTGGGTGCATGGGCTTTGGGCCCTGGAAACTGGGATGGCCTGATAAGGGAATATTCTTGGAATTTTGCTTCTTAATGGATCTGGGCTTGGTGCTAGGACTTGATTTCCTTGGGCTAGGATGCAGATGGACCTATGGAATCATGGATGCCCTGGTTTGAAAATATGCTATGGCATTTGGACTGGAATCTGGGCATCTAGAATGAATCAGGGTTTCTGGAAGCATCTTGGATCTTGGGTTGTCACACAAAATCCACTATGCTGATGTAGTGGCCTCTAACTCTTGGATGTGGCCTGGTAAAACTCCAAAATAGGGTGACCTCCTCTCTTGTACAAAAATTGGGCTCATACTGGACTCATAATTGATGTACAGGACTCAAAATACTAACTAGGTTGAGGGTTAAGACAAATCAACTAACCTCAACTTATTACAGGACTCAATCCTGATTGATTACAAAATTTTCAAAATTTTGACACATGACTAATTAAACCATGTAGGATCTATGGATCTGTGTCTGATCCTGGTGTCCCCACCAGAAGGGTTCTCAAGAGTCTTTGCACAGCACTACTACACAACCGAGACTTGAAGGAGTTGAAGATCTAGTTCGCCGCTATCGACATTGTTTCTAGAGGGGCTAGCACCTCGAAGGAAGGAGAAGAAATTGTGCTATGCAGTGTGAACCACCTATAGAGGCGGTATGTGTGCACTGCTTGCAAAGCAGGACCTTTTCCAAAGGTTAGTGTCATCCCTGGGATCGCGATTGAGAGGCACCCATTCCTGCAACTTCCGCTTCTTCCTGGTGAACATCATCAAGGTATGTGTTTTTTATGTATGAAATAGATATGTTCACCGTATCATTGTATGATTTCTAGAATGGTTCTCCTTTTCATACAATGTTTGCATGATTCCATATGTATATTATTCTAGATGCATCAAGATCCTGGTAGGGGCTCGTGTTAATTAGATTAACATCTACAGATAAAATAGTTTTATCATTTTTCATTGCTGCATGCCTTTAGAAAAGTTTTAAAATATATGCATCACCCCTAGGAACGGTTCCTTTCAATGGTATCAAAGCATCCAGGTTGTGTATGCATCTAGTTTAATATTTTTTACGAAATCGGTTTGATTACCTTTTCCTAGTACTCAGGTTAAGGTGGATTTGCCATGGCCATCCAGTCATAGGAGAGAAGCATAGTTTAAAAACCATCTCTTTCCATTCCAAGGGGTTCTCCTATGGCATGTAGGGGTGCCACTACATCATGACCTTATGAAGAAGAAAGTGAAAAATTTAATGGATTAAAATTAGTTTAATCTATGATTTACAGATCATAACTATGTTTAGATAAGATCTAAAAGAAGTTTGATCTAAAACTTTGAAAAGTTCAAGTGGAAATAACTAATGTTTAAAAAAAACTATATTCTGAAAGAGTTGGCTCGAGCAAAAGAGCCAACTCGAAGAGCTCGCTCGAGCAGAAGAGCTGACTCAACCAGAAATCTATGTTCTGAAAGAGCCGACTTGAGCAAACGAGCTGACTCAAAGAGTCGACTCAAGCAGAAGAGCTGACTTGACCAGAAAACTATAAAACAGTAATTTTAAGTTTCAGATTTTTATGAAATTGTTTCATTTAATTTTGAAAATATTTCAAATAGTGTAATACACTTAATTGGAAATTAAGATGTATAATTTTAAGATTTAGGATATGATTCTAATCTTAAAATCATGATTCATAAATCATGGGTTGATTGGGTTAGCTAGAATTGGGTCCTTAAATAGGTTAGACCTAGGTTTAGATGAATAGATTAAATAGAGAAAAGACTAATCAAAAGTTGAATTAGGTCTCTCCTCTATAGATCTCTCTAATAGTTAGTTAGATCAGTCCATACATCTAAATGGACTTGATTCATAGCTTCGTGGTGAGCCCGGGTCTTTAGGTTAGTTTAATTGAGTCTAGTGAACCACTTAGTGTCTAAGGTAAGTTTGAAAGTTGTGATCAAGGTTCTTTGGGGCTAACTCTTACCTGGCCAACTCATGGTTGGTGTCTAAGGCAAGAGGCTTACCAGGCATAACCCATCCCTTGATCTTACTTACCTGGCTAATGTGGTGAATTAGATCATATTAGACTATCTATTGATTCGAGTTGACCCATGTCAACTAAGGTTAATTAGTCTGACTGGTTTATATGTGCCCATGGATCAAATTGATCTTGAAACCCTCTAAGAGTTTGGCGAGAGTTTGCTTGATCAAGGTCCATGTCTTCCTTTCAAATGTCACAAAATTGAGATCCTTTAAATTATTAGGTTTATAAAAAGACTAAGTTATGTGATAGCCTAAGTCTTAGCCTCCTATTAAGTTGGATTGGTAATGAGTCCATAAGTTGGGTGATCATCGGTAGTTCCAAAAAATGGGTGGTCATCAGTCGAGTGGGATTGCAATTCAACATATGATGGCTCAGTGCGACTATCTTAACACGTGGTCGGTGGGCGGATCAAAGTCGGACTTGATCATGGGTTAGTTAGAAGCATTGAATTTGATCATGTTAATGGTTGGACCTAACCAGGACCTTCAATAGGAGGCCCAAAGACCGATTGTGAGGACCCCTGGAGCAAAATAATTACTGGGAAATGCTTGGAGAAGCATTTGGTATTGTACCTACCTTTAGATATATTTGGGTTGGCCAGCCAAAATCGGGTTCATATGTCGTCTATTGGATCCTAGTACCCATTAAAGGATAAATGTTATTCTTTGGATTGGGGTATAGAGGCTACCAATCCGAATAAAATAGTGGGAGAAAACTTTAGACTAAAATCCATGTCTTTAGGATTTTTTAAAATAATTCATATACCGATAGGTCTTGTTCTCATTTTTTAGATAATGCCGACCACTTTGTCGCTCTGGTCATTATTAGATAATGACAAATTATCTAGACCCAACTTTGATAGCTGGTATCGAAAGCTCAGGATAGTCCTGGAGCATGAGCGGATCCTCTATGTGATAATGGATCCAGCACCTGAGATCCTAGCCCCCAATGCTCGTGGCATTATCAGGGACACTTACCAGAAGTGGATCTCTGACCGCACCATGGTGCGCTGCATAATATTGGCTACGATGAATGACTAGTTCAGTTGCAAGTTTAAGGAGGCCCAACTAGAGGAGATTCTTCAAAAGTTGAAGGAATCTTTTGGCACTCCGAATGATATGGAGAGATATCGGATCTCTTTCGCCATCTATAACACGTGTATGCATGATGGAGCTATGGTGATTGATCATGTAATGTACATGATCGAGTTATTTGAGCATTTGGGCAAAATCGAATGTCCTTTGCATAAGCAGCTTGGCAAGGACATGATTTTGAATTCTTTGACCCCTTCCTACCAGGTCTTTCTTGATAATTTTAAAATGAATAGGCATGCAGTAAACTATCATGAGATTTTAGGGTTACTGTAGACTTATGAGAAAGACCACAACCTCAACAAGGGGTTGGTGAATCTGGTGGGAGGTTCTAGAGCAGGATGTCATCCCTTTAGGAAAGGGAAGAAGAAGGAAAAGAATAAGAAGGTGCTTAGTGCAGGGCCAAGTCAAACTAGGAGGATAAAGGCTGACAAGAGTAAGGCAGAGTGCTTCTTCTGCAAGAAGCTGGGTCACTAAAAATGGAACTTTTCTGCTTACCTTGCAACTCTGGACCCGAACAAGGAAAGTAAGGCAGAGTGCTTCTTTTGCAAGAAGCCGGCTCACTAAAAATGGAACTATTCTACTTACCTTGCAACTCTGGACCCGAACAAGCAAAAGAAGGGAAAGCAGTAAGGTGTTGCTGGTCAAGGTATTTATATGAATAATCCTTGTAGTTTCTCTATTTATGATACTACTAGATGGGTATTGGATACCGAAAGTCCTTACCACATTTGTAATTCTTTATAGGGACTTCAAGTTAGTAGGAGATTCAGAAGCGGTGAGAGATTTCTGAACATTGGGAATGGAAGTCAAGCTCCAGTTCTGGTGTTGGGAACTGTTTCTTTGTATTTCGAGTCTTGTATTGTCATTCTTCATGAATGCCATTTTTGTCCTTTTTTTCAGTAAATATCATTTCTATAGGCCTATTGGTCAATGATGGTTATGAATTATCAATAAAGAAAGATATTTGTTACATCACTTTGAATGGTTCTAAAGTGATGAATGGATAACTGAAGAATGGCTTATATGTACTGTCACAGCCCATTATTGTATTGTACACTGCTAATAAACATTTTAGGATAGATAAGGTCAGTGATATTTATCTCTAGAACTGTAGGCTAGGTCATAAAACTAAGAATAGGATAAATAAGTTGGTAGGAGAAGGTCTCCTAGATCTCACTAAGAGTGAATCCTTGCCGACTTGTGAATCTTGTCTTCTTGGAAAAATGACCAAGTCACCTTTTGCGAGAAAGGGTGAAAGAGCTAGTGATATTCTATGTCTGGTACATACTAATGTATGTGGACCTGTGAATATCAATGCAAGAGGTGGATATAGTTATTTCATTACATTTACAAACAATTTTTTGAGATACAGTTATGTCTATCTCATGAGACATAAATCTGATGCATTTGAAATGTTCAAACATTATAGTAATGAAGTTGAAAAACAAACTAGGAAGTTTGTTAAAACCCTTCGATCATATCGAGGTGGTGAATATCTTTTCGGTGAGTTGTATCTTAAAAGGAATGGTATTCTCTCTCAATGGATCCCTTTGAGGACACCTCAGTTAAATAGTATGTCTGAAAGGAGGAATCGAACTCTGTTGGACATTGTTCGATCCATGATTGGCTTAGCAAGTCTGCCTAAATTCGTTTGGGGATTTTCTCTTGAGTCAGCATCCTACCTTCTGAATAAGGTTCCAAGTAAGTTCATTGATAAAACACCATATAAGATATGGACTGGATGGAAGCTGACTCTCTCTCACCTTCAAGTTTGGAGATGTCCGGCTTATGTCAGACATTTGGAGATGGATAAACTAGGACCTAAGTCTGATAGGTGTCTTTTTGTTAAGTATCCTAAAGAATCCAAAGGGTATTATTTTTATCTGCCTGAGGAACAAAAGTTGTTCGTCGATCTTAGAGCAACCTTTTTGGAAAGGGAGTACCTTGGTGAAGGCACTCAAGCTACTGAGGTTGAACCTAGAGAAGTTCTACAGATAGAAAAACCTTCTCAATCTAAGGCCACTATAGAACTGGATTTGATTAGATTAGATCTAGAGCCCATAGTGCAGCCATTAAAAAGATCTGGTAGAGTACCACATCAACCGGATAGATACTACAGTTTCTTAGTCTAGGATGGTGATCCTGTTGAACTCGATGAGAACAATGAGGGTCCAATTAGCTATATGGATTCAATGACAAGGTCTGATTCTGAGTCATGGCTGGGAGCCATGAAATCCGAAATGGAGTCCATGGAAATCAATAATGTAAGGACATTGGTTGATTCACTTGAAGGGATAAAATCCATTGGATGTAAATGGATCTTCAAGCAGAAGCAGGGCGCAGATGGGTAGGTGGAGACCTATAAAGCCCGTATAGTTGCCAAAGGGTATCATCAGCATTATGGTATTGACTATAACGAGATGTTTTATCCTGTGGAAATGTTCAAGTCCATTCGGATTATGCTTGCTTTGGCAGCACACTTAGATTATGAAATTTGGCAAATGGATGTCGGAATAACTTTCCTAAATGGTGAGCTAGATGAGGAGGTGTATATGATACAACTTGAAGGGTTCACATCCACAGATGACTTTAAAGTGTGCAAGCTTCAAAGGTCCATCTGTGGACTGAAGCAGGCTTCTCGGAGTTGGAACATGCACTTTGATAAGTGTATCAAGATGTATGGCTTTCGTTAGGAACCGAGAGGAACCTTGTATATATAAATGGGAAAATGGTTTTGTAGTTGTATTTCTTATTGTATATGTAGGTGACATTCTCCTAATCGGGAATGACATTCCAGCATTACAAGGAATAAAGGTCTGGCTTTCATCTCAATTATGTATGAAAGACTTGGGTGAAGCCTCATTCATACTGGGTTTGAAGATTTATAGAGATAGATCTAAGAGGCTTCTAAGACTGTCCCAATCTATGTACATAGATACCGTGCTAAAGTGGTTCAGCATGGAGAATTCCAAAAGAGGCTATCTTCCGATAGGTCATGAAATTACTCTTTCCAAGAAGTATTGTGCAACAACTCCTGAAGAAAGAGAGCATATGAGTAGGATTCAATATGCTTTAATAGTGGGTTCTATTAGGTATGCTATGCTATGACTAGACCAGACGTGGCATACTCACTAGGGATACTGAGTAGATATCAGTCTGACCCAGGTGAAGCTCATTGGAAAGTTGTTAAGAACATCGTTAAGTATTTGAGAAATATGAAGGACCAATAGGTTATTTATGGAGATTTTGACTTAAAACTTATGTGGTACACTAACTCCAGTTTTTAATCAAATAGAGATGATAACAAGAGTGTGTCTAGTTTTGTGTTTACCCTTAATGGTGGAGTTGCCTACTAGAAAAGTTCCAAGTAGCATGTAGTGGCTGATTCTATTTACAAGGCAGAGTATATTGTAGCATCGGATGCAGCAAAGGAGGATGTGTGGTTGTGAAAACTCCTAGGCAAGCTGGGAGTGGCACCCTCCTTGGATGGCCCTATTCCAATGTATTGTGACAACACTGGAGCCATAGCTCAAGCCAAAGAGTCGAAGTCAGATCAGTGGACCAAACATATTCTGCATCATTATCACCTTGTCTGGGAGTTCATTGAACGAGGTAACATCGAGCTTCTGAAGATCGATGGAAAGAAGAACTTGGCCAACCCCTTCACTAAAGCCATTGGAATTCAAGAGTTCGACAACTGCAAATGGAAGATGGGAATTAGATTTTATTATGATTGGCTTTAGTCAAGGTGGGAGTTGTTGGGAATTATGTCCCAAAACCAATCATCAAGGCTATTGATGGTTGTGTAACTCATATATTGTATATGAATTATTGAATTGAATAAAAAGTTTATTCTGGTTGTTCATCATATGTCATCTTCCTAATTGAACTCTTATGTGATGATGTCCTTTGTCCTACCTTGTATACGATGTAGAGAGGATGCATCATGTAGTTCATAAACTGGTTCGCGACCAAATGATATGATGTTATAGGATGATGGTGTATCGAGAGTAGGTCATTGATGTGATATCTGTTGGTTGTCATCTTAACCAAGTAGCATGGAGATGCTGGTACGACATCAGGTGTTGTGTTTGACACCTCACTAAATGTGACAATCATGCAAGATTTTTTTTCTACCAAAGAGGAGTCTTGCATTAGAATGTGGACATGAATTATTTCTTTGACTTGAGATCACTATCATGGCTTGCAAGAAACTCACTGTGCTTAGGTGCCGGACTACCCGGATTTCTAATTCGGTGATGAAAGGTTGCTGGGTACAGTCAAGTACTTGAGTAGCGATAATAGGATCGAAATAGGATTGACCTCTCCAAACGGTTTGGATTGAATGCTTAATATGCCTTAATTGAGAAAGACCTTGGCTAGGGCATTCCTTGTAAGGAGTTACAGGAATTCTTTGTTTAAGACATATTGAGATGGATTGGCTAGGGTTGGGTAGTTTAACCCTAAGCCATCTAGAGCATTAGAAGATTCAAGAAATAAGTTCAGTACTATTCCATATTCGATAGGTTCATGTTGCTCTGTAACCTTCATCCTATCCGGACACCGGGTGTCATTACTAGATGGCAACTTTGGCTGGTACTGGAAATGTTCCTATGCTACTGATTTAGTGTTTGAACCTATGGAGTCATACACTGAGGGTTTCTTCTTGTTTTGTTGGCATGTAAATGATTGAAAATCATTCTGGACTAGTTTGAAAAATGTTGTCAAAACTGCTCGAGTCAGCTCATTTGGATGAGTCGACTCAAGTCATCCGAGTCGACTCGATTGATGGGAAATTGCTTCATTAATCACTGCAATCGTTGTGGACATTAATGAAGGGGGTTTCTATTTTTTATGCTGGGTGGTTGCTGAAACCCAAAGGGCCCAGGAATCCCAAGAGACTCAAAACTCTACATTAATCTTTCATTAGTCTTCTTAATGGTTATGGGGTCTATTTATTTTTATTGGGCAGATTGTTCGTTGAGATGGTAGATCGTATTTCCTATTCCACCAGTTCTGAGGTCGAGACTCTCTCCATTCCTTGGGTTGGAGATCTTCTAATACCTCTGAGAGATTGAGAGATTGGATCTCAGGGTTGATTGAGTTTTGGATGGGATCTTTGAGTGCATACCTTCTATTGTAGGTTTGGGACAGAGTGTTGGGAAGGGTTCTCAAGAGTCTTTGTTCCAGCACTGCTACAGCAACAAAGACTTCAAGGTGTTGAAGATCTAGTTCGTCACTGTCGACATTGTTTCCGAAGGGGCTAGCACATCGTAGGAAGGAGAAGAAATTGTGCTACATGGTGTGAACCACCCATAGAGGCGGTATGTGTGTGCTGCTTGCAGAGCAGGACCTTTTCTATAGGTCAGTGCCATCCCTGGGATCACGATTGAGAGGCACCCATTTCTGCAACTTCCGCTTCTTCCAGGTGAACATCACCGAGGTATGTGTTTATTTTATGTATGACATAGTTATCTTTACTGCATCATTTTGTGATTTTTAGAATGGTTCTCCTTTTCATACAATGTTTGCATGATTCCATATTTACATTATTTTAGATGCTTCAAGATCCTAGTAGGGGCTAGTGTTAATTAGATTAACATCTATAGATAAAATAGTTTTATCATTTTCCACTGCTGCATGCCTTTAGAAAAGTTTTAAAATGCATGCATCTCCCCTAGGAACGATTCCTTTCACAAGGTTCGAGGAAAAAGGAAAGCAATAGCTATTAAGGCATGGAAAAAGAGGGATGATGGCTTGGTTGGGGCATGGCAGAGAAGGAGAGGGAGAAAGGGTGGCTACATGAAGGCATGGCTTAATATTTTTAAGAGGGGGTGGCACAATGGTTTAAATAGATGCTTCTAAGGTTTCATAAGGAGAGGCACCATTAATCGCATCCCTTGGGTCCTTTGTGGTGATGTTCCAACCCTTGATAAGTTTTTGAATCCATATGAAAAGGCATCTTGAAATCTTAGCCATGAGACCTTTCTTGAATGCTTAAAAGTCCATGATTAGAGTATTGCCTTTTCATCCTGGGTCTATGAGAAATGTGGCACCTAGTATTATGGCCCTTGGATTTTCATAGGTAGTGCCCCAAGCCTTACTTGCCTATGTTGATGCCTTGTTTGCTCCCCTTGCTTATTTTGGTCTCCTAATCACCTATCTACTTTGGCATGGGCATGTACTTGACTTGGGGTTGCTTATGGTCTTGTGGTAGGCTCATAGTGGCTTGTGGCTACTTGTAACAGGATCATGGTGGCTTGTGGTTACCACCAACTTTTCCGTATATACTTTAATTACCTTAGGTTCAAGCTTGGCTATATTAGTTGGGTTAAGTTCTTGCAATTATTGGACTAAGTGCAATACCTAAAACAAGACAAAAAGCATCAAATTCTAATTAATAAACATCAATTAATAAAATATTTGATGTTTCTAGTACATAAATTGTGTTTTTCACACATCCCAACTTATATTTTGCTCATTCTCGAGTAAAATAGAAAAAATTAGTGGTGGATATTGACTCATCCTTAAATTAACATTGTATTAGGCATTCCTAAGGATAGTTGATACCCAGTCAGATTGTTAAAGAGGTATTTCATTGGATCACCGAGTCAATCTAGATAGGAGCTAAGTGTTAGCCATAGAAATTTTAAAGTCTTCCTTCACCAACTCCCCAACTTACTCTCTAGGTTTTCTAACTTGATGTGAGTTGGGTTTATTATCTTTTTACATTTTAGTCCACTTATTATCTCTTTCTTTTCCTTTTTTTTACTAGGAGTCTAGCGAAATGTCTTATCCTCTTAAGTATTTCCATCTCCATCTTTTGATACGAACCACATTGCTTACTTAGGTGAAGAGGCCCGGTTACTTAATAAGAGTCCAAAAAAAATTGCGAGGTAAGATTGGCTCTCTAATAGGTTTTTTGGCATCCCCACCTTTTGACATGAACCATATCACTTACTTAGGCAAAGGAGCCGTAAGGAAACGTTATGTAGGCAATAGTCATGCAAGACTATTATAAGACTATTCAAAATGACATTATAAGACTCGAAAACTAGCTTGATAACTCCCTACGCCAGGACTGGAACTTGGCTTCAATTTCCCATGTTCAAGAATTTCTCACCATCCTCAAATCTCCTACTAACTTGAAGCCCCTAAAAAGAATCATGAATATGAATAAGACTTTTAGTATCCAATACCTAATTTGTAGTATCACGTATAGAGAAATTATAAGGTGTTCTCATATAATTACCTTGTGTAGCAATAGCTTGCTGCTTTCTCTTCTTTGGCATGTTCGGGTCAAGAGTAGCAAGGTATGCAGGACCATTCCTCCTCCAATGACCCTGCTTCTTGCAATAGAAGTACTATGCCTTACTCTGATCAGCCTTCTTCCTTGTATGACCAGGCCCAACACTTTGCACCTTGGATTTATTCTTTTTCTTTTTCCCTTTCCCAAAGGGGCGACATCCTATCGCACTACCTCCCACTAGGTTCACCAACCCTTTATTGAGCTGATGATCTTTCTCGTAGGTTTGCAATAAACCCAACTAATCATGGTAGTTTACTACAGGCCTATTCAATCTATAGTGATCGAGAAAGTCCAAGTAGGAGGGAGGCAAGGAATTCAAAATTGCATCTTTTCCTAACTGCTCATGCAAGAAAAATCCAAGCTTGCCTAAATGCTCAATCAACTCGATCATGTAGAGTACATGATCAGTGATTGATGCTTTATCATGCATCCGAGTGCTGAAAATGGCAGAGAAAATCCTGTACCGCTCAACATCATCAGGTGTGCCAAAAGACTCCTTCAACTTTTGAAGGATCTTCTCTAGCTGGGCTTCCTCAAACTTGTGACTGAACTCATCATTCATTGCCACAAACATAATACATCGCACTGTAGTACGGTCAGAGAAACACTTCTGATAAGTATCCCTAACTACAGTATAGGCATTGGTAGCAGGTTCCTCAGGTGCAGGATCCACTATCACATATAGGATCCTTTCATGCTCCAAAACTATTCTGAGTCTTCGATACCAGTTATTGAAGTTGAGACTCATAAGTTTATCATTATCAAGCAATCTCCGAAGTGACAGACTGGTAGATATCATATAAAAGGAAAAACCCCCTAAAAAAATATTGGTGTATATGAGTTATTAACATCCTAAAGAAATGGATTTTAGTCTAATGGTTTCTCCCACTATTTTGTATAGACTGGTAACCTCTACACTCCAATCCAAAGAATAACACTTACTCCTTAGTAGGTACTAGAATCCAATAGATTACACATGAGCCTGATTTTGGCCGGCCAATCCATGTGCATCTAAAGGTAGGTTCATAACCAATTACTTCTCGAAGCAATTTCTAGTAAATAATTTTTTGCCTTAGGGTGCCAATCAATTGACCTTTGGGCCTCTAATTGAAGGTCCTGGTTAGGTCTAACCATTAACATGACCAACTTCAATGCTTTCAATTGACGAATGATTAAGCCCGACTTTGGTCGACTAACCTGACCACTTGTTAAGATAGTTACAGTGAGCTGTCATATTATGAATGGCAATTCCACCAGCCTGATGACCACCTGATCCTTGGATCTACTGATGATCACCCTACTAATGGACTCATTACCATCCACTTAATGGAAGGCTAAGACTAGATTACCCTGTAACATTATCTTTTAAATGACCTAATAATTTAGAAAACTTAATTCATTGTGACACATTAAGAGAAGACATGGACCTAATCAGGAAACCTCGCACTATCTCACAGAGGGGTTCATGATAAATTGCTACTTGGGCACCTAATAACCAGTCATGACTGAATTACCTTAGTTGACATGGGTTAACTCGAATCAACAAGTTATCCAATAAATTCTGGTTCACCACATTGGCTAGGTAAGTGAGATCAAGGGATGGGTTGCACCAAGTAAGCCTCTTGCCTTTGACACCAACTTTGAGTTGGCTAGGTAAGAGTTAACCCCAAAGAACCTTGATCAAGATGCTAGATTTACCTTAAACACCAATTGGTTTACCAGACTCAATTGGACTAACCTAAACAAACGAGCTCACCACAAAGCCAAAATCCAAGTCCATTTAGATGTATGGACCGATCAAACTAACTAATTAGAGTGATCCGTAGAGAAGAGACCTTATACAATTTTTAATTAGACTTATTCTCTATTTAATCTATTTCATCTAAACTTAGGTCTAACCCAATTAAGAACTTAATCATAGCTAACCCAATTAACCCAAGTTTATGATCATGTCTTAAGATTTTGAATCACATTCCTAAATCTTAAAAGGTTATTAGACAATTTAATTCATAGTTAAGTTTATCAATTCTAAAAGAAACATTTTCAATTAATTACTTATTATTTGAAATAATTTCAAATATGTGAAACAATTTTACAAAAATTCAAATATTTTCACTAAACTTTTTAGTGAATTTAGATCATATCATTGTATTAGATCACATTTACATAAATTAAAGATCTAACATACATGATTAAAACTATTTTAATTTACTAAACCTTTAACTTTTCTTCTTCATAAGATCATGATGCAAGTGGCACCCCTACACGCCATAGGAGATCCCATTGAATGGAAAGAGAGGGCCTTTAAACCCTACTTCTCTCCTATGACTGGATGGCCATGGCGAGTTCACCTTAATCCAAGTACTTCCTATGTGAAAGGAAACTAAGATTTCATATCTACATGTAAAATAATCATACAAACGAACCTTGCTCTGATACCACTATCAGGTAACGTTATGTAGACAGTAGTCATGCAACTTTAAAATTTTTTCAACCTTGCATCATAGCGAAAGACTAGATTAATCATATTAATCAACATATAATATTATGACATTTCTAATATAGGCCTACAAATAGGATCATGTATGAATTTTTACATGCAAATGAAAGAACATGTAAGCACAAAATGTCTCGCATCACATAGAACCACTCTATGTTTGATGCACATGCTAAAGTACACTTCTTTAGCAAACTCACCAAGAACCTTACCTTTAATCCGATGCGACACTCGCGGGGTTGACAAAAAGCTCACAAAGAAAGACAATCACTTTGGATACCGCACATGTGTTTAGCCTCTGCAGGTAGTCCACACTAGAGTTCTTCCTTGACCTTCTTCCTTTGAAGTGTTAGCTTCACCGGAAGGAAATGGCTTATGGACTCTTCTTCTTCTTCTTCGCAGAGACACTCTAGGAGATGAAGAAGTACTATGGAGGATCTAGGAAGTGCACTCAAGAACCCTTCCCAAGACACTCTTCTCAAGCCTAGAACACTAGGCAGCACACACCCAAATGCAAACCTTTCTTCCCCACACAAAGGTCTCAAAATCTTCTAGCCTTTTCTCCCTCTTTTTAAAGGGTTTTTTTCAGCAAAAGCTTTCAAAAATCTCTCTTCTTGAAATCCTCATTCAGCCCCCAAAAATACAGGTAAGTGGGGAGAGAAGAAAAGGGAAGAGTTACAAAACAAAGGGGGTTACATAAGTTATGGAATTACATAATTATGGGGGGTTACATGACATTTAAGGCCATGGGAGTTACATCCTTTTAAATTCAAAATAAATTCTGAATTTAAATGCCAAATCAAAATTTGAATTCATAATTTAAATTTAAATCTGAAATAGGATGCAATGATTTAGCCCAATCACATTGGACCTAACCCGAGCCTAAATCGAATCACATTCGATTTGACCCAAACTTAATTTCTCAATCAAATTAAGTTAATCAAGCAATAACAATGCCACTAACCCTCCATATAATTACCAACATTTAGTGATTAAAACCTTTGTCACAACATTTGTAACATGATGTGTCAACACTTGACAAATCATCAAATTCTTACAAACAAGTTGATTCATGAGTCAACTCTGAAATGTAGATGGATAATCAAATTATTTAAAGAGTCCAAAAAAAATGATTTCCAATCATTCAACAGCCATTAGGTCAATCTAAAACTCCTATGATGTGTGACCTCATGGGTTCGAACACTAAGCCGATAGTACTAGAACACTTCCAGTACCAGCCAAAGTTACCATCTAGCAATGATACTCAATGTCCGGATAGGTCAAAGGTTGCAGATCAACTATTAAGAACCACATGAAAATGATAATCATATAATACATTTCCTTAACCCTCAATGCTTCGGATGACCTAGGGTTTAACTACCCAACCCTAGAATAGTCTATCACAATATGTCTCAAACTTAAAATCCCTGTGACTGCTGACAAAGACTACCCTGATCAAGGTTTTACTCAATTGAGACATAATGAGTCATTCATTCACTCCAAAATCTTTTAGAGGGGTTAATCCTATATTGATCCAACCATCGCTACACAAGTATTAGACTGTACCCAGCAACCTTTCATCACCGGATTAGAAATTCGGGTAGTCTAGCACCTAAGCATAGTGAGTTGCTTGCAAGCTACCATGATGATCTCAAGTCAGAGGAACACTTATATCCATATCCTAATGCAAACTACTCTTTAGCAGAAAGAATGTTCTACAGATGGGTCATTTCCAATAAAATGTCATACACAATACCTGCATGCCATACCATTGTCTCCACACTCCTTGGTTAAGAGGACAACCAACAACTATGACCTACAACAACCTATACTTGATAGACTATCGTCCAATGACAATGTATCATTTGGTCGTGAACTAATTTAAGAACTAGATGATATATACACTATATCACATCAACGTAGTCCTAAGGACTTCATCACACAAGAGTTCATTACAGGAAGATGTAAAATATGATGAACAGTGAGAATAAATATTTTATTCAATATAATTCATATACATTTACAACAAAGCTCAATCGTCTACAAGCTAGATGATTGGCTTTGGGACACATTTCACAATAGAGGACTGGTTACCATGTGAGTTAATGCCAAAACCTTTGTTATTTTTTATTTATTAGACTCTAAGGAGGACATTTTGTATACCTCAACCTTTCCACCCATACCCTTATCAATTATAATCTTCATTGAGATAAGTAGGAAGAAGGTTTTGGAATCACTCCTAAATTTGGTTTAGTTTACACCCTAAAATTCATTAGATTTTCTTGGTAATTTGTATTTCAATATCTCCAAAATTATCTAGACTATTAATCATTCATTGATTAGGGTGCCTAATTAACTTAAAATCGAGATAAAGTTTAAGCACACAAAATTAATTACTTTTGGTCATACTCAAGAACTTAATTGTATTAATTGTTCTTCCACCCAACTTATTTTACATTATCCTCAATGGAATGAAAAGATAAGGATGTGAAGGTAAGAGGAAGAGAAAAGAAATATTACACCTGGGCTAGATATGCTCTCGGTCTAGCATGGGCCTTCATATTCTTGCAAATTTAGCTTTTCTCTCAACTTAGTTTTGATAGTCCTAAAAGAAGTTGAACAAATTGAAATCAAAAAAAGTTTCAAATATAAAGGTTGGGTTACCTCCCAACAAGTGCTAAGTTTAAAGTCTTCAACCAGACTCTTTTTTTAAAAAAACATTTATTTTATTATTTTTTTAAAAATATGATTTTTATTAAGATTTTTGATCACTATCATGCGTGGTCAAAAATAAAAACCTAACTCACTACTATGGCTAGGGTGAGTAGGGAGCATATGATTGGGGATCAAGGGTAATTATTTTCATAGAGAAGAGCAAAGAAGATGGATTGTACAAGGATTAGAATAAAAATAATAGTTTTTAATAGAAAGCAAATTTTGAATTGATTAATTCAAGAACACAAGAGAAGTAATCCAGGAATCTGAATCCACCATGCAAATAGGATTTATTTTATTTTCTTTTTGTTGCAATAACAATAATACTTGCAAATAAAGTGTTAGTATAATTTATCTCTTGTTAGGTATAGGTCATATCTAGAGAACATGACGTGCCTGTTTAGAGTATAAACTATCTAAATTAATTACAAGATTAGAAATTTAGTCCACCATACTATGATCTACCTCTCTTAGGAACATACCGTATCTAAAGATCATGGCACGTCGATAGAGCATATGGAACATGTATGTTAGATCAAAATCTTAATCAAATTCATGTCAATATTCAGATCTATATCCAACCAATTCATGACAAGAACCTGGGGCCCTGATATCACTGATAGAAAACTAGGACAAGATTTCATCATGGATTTTTTTTCTTTTAGTGATTAAGATAATTTTAATCACTAAACATGTATTAGAATAATTCTAAAACCTACCTTGTAGGATCAAGACAAGATACGAAAATAATATAGATGTTGAAAATAAAATCAACATGCATCAATCTAATCAAAGCATGGTATAGATCTAATCTACAAACATATATAGGATTGGATCCCATATCTCATCATGGGTCAATGAACACCACTACCGACGGTGCATGGTAGATGGTTTAGATGTTGCCTTGTAGTTGCATAGGGTGTCTGGACTCTATAAAAAGTCCATACAAAGCCCCGAGGGATCACCTTCCCTAAAGTGCTAGCTGCATATGAAGGCTATGGATGGCTGATTTGAAATCCTTCTTTGAATTTTCTTAGGCCCTCCAAGAAGATGAGGAGATGAAGGACAAGGAGTATTAGGTCATGGAAGAAAAAAACCAAAAAATAAATTTTTCTTATTTTTCTTTCTTCTTCTCCTTCTTTATTCTCCCTAGGGCCAAGAAGTAAATCCTCATAACCAACTATTTTTCATGCCAACTATTGACTTTGGTCTTGATTTTGATGAATGAAAAAATACTTAAGTATATATGAGTACTAATGTATATTAAAAGTGTTTATCAGATTTAGGTATTCATTAATGTTGAAAGATTGAAAAGATTGTCATTCAGTTGAAGAAGCCATGGAATTTCAAGTTGTATGGGCTTTGGAACATGAGGAAGATCTTGAAGAGCTCATAATTTTAATTTAGACAAGTTTTAGTACTGGTCAGGCGAAGTGTCGACTCATGAAGTTCAAGTGTCGACTCAAGGTATTGACTCATAGAGGCTTGGGCTGATACATAGAAAAAATTTCAATTAGCACTCAAGTGTCGACTCATGGTCAGCCAAGTATCGACTCAAGGTCTAAAACAAAAATGAAGATAAAATAGTATCATTCTTAAATTTTTGCCAAGTGCTGACTCAAGTGTCGACCTAAGTATCAACTCATGAACAAATCAAGTATCGACTGAAGTGTCGACTCATGAACAAATCAAGTATCAACACTTGGAGTAACGGCTAGTTTTTTTGAAGCACAGAACTTTTCAAATTTATTTTTAATGGCTAGTTTTTCCTCTCCAACAATCATAAACAGAATTTTAAGGTTTGGAGGGTTATTTAAACAACACAAAAACTCAAGGGGAAGTGATTCTTTGGATTAATTGATAATTTCTTTGAAGATCCAATTGAAAATTCTTTTAAGATTTATATTTTGAAAGTACTGAGCCTTCATGCTTTCAAGATTCAAGAAGAGCTTCAAAATCCATATCTTCAAGCATCATTCAAGGCTTCAATAACTTGGAGACAAGCTTCTTCAACATCATCAAAGAGCTTCAAAGAGATATTTATTGTTATTTAGAAAGCTTTTATTTTATATTCTCATACTTATATTTTAAGCTTTTATTACTACTAGTTTTAAGTGGATTGAAACTAGTATTGAGATTTGTTGGTGAGCCTTTGTATGAAAACCAACTAAGGTTATTGGTTAGCCTTTTGTGAAAACCAACAACCTTAGTTGTTGGTTAGCTTAAGTTACAAAACCAGTGAGATTTTTGGTTAGCTCGTGAAAACCAAGAGGTTTTTTGTTAGCCTTTGAAAACCAAAAGGTTTTTGGTAAGCCTAGTGAAAACCAAGAGGTTTTGACTTGTGAGCCCATTAAAAATAAGTTGGGTTTGACTTGTGAGCCTGGTGAAAGCAGGTTGACTGTAATCTTGGTGATTATAATAAAATTTTCAAAAAAAACTTGAAGAGTGGATGAAGGTGCCTTGGAGTATATCAAACCACTATGAATTTTATGTATTTGTGTGTGCGCTTTATCTTCTTATTTACTTCTATTGCATTGCTATTTATTACTTAAAGCACAACATCTAGATTAAAATCATCACATACTTGCTTTAGTTTAAAATTTTAGAACCCAATTTACCCCCCCTCTTGGGTAGCCTCGCTGGGTAATAATTGGTATCAAAGCTTGGTACTCAGCGAAGAGGTCCAATGATCTTGAGTTAAAGATCAATGGTAGTCCAATTTGGTGATTGTTTTGTTATAGGACATGCTATAAATAGACCACCTTTTTTTAATTGCACAAATTATACATATTGGAAAACATGCATGTGCATTTTCATTTAGTTTATTGATTATTATCTTTGGAAAATGATTGTTAAAGGTCCTCATATTCCATCTATTATGCTTAATGGCATTTCCATTCCAAAACTCAAAGAGGATTGGGATGAAAATGATATTAAGCAATCCGAGCTTAATGATAAAGCAATGAACTTGCTTTATTGCACATTGGATTCTAATAAATTCAATAGGATCTCCACATGAAAAATGATGAATAAATATGGGACACACTTGAGGTTACTCATGAGGGTACTCTTCAAGTGAAAAATAATAAGATAAATATGCTTATACATAGATATGAAATATTTAAAATACAGCATTATGAATCTATATCAGATATGTATACTAGATTTATTAATATTGTTAATGAAATGATAAGTCTTGGCAAGGCAATGACTAATGCTGATTTGGTTTATAAAATTCTCAAGTCTTTGCCAACTTCTTGGGATCCAAAGGAGATGGCTATTCAAGAAGCGAAAGACATTGAAACCTTACCTTTGAAGTAGCTCATCGGTTCACTCATGACTCATGAATTGAACTTATGACAAAAGGAAGTGGATGCCAATGTAGAGAAGAAGAAAATAATGCCCTCAAGGTATCAATAACAAAAGAAGAATCAAGTAATGAGTCTGAAGAAGATGAAGATGAAGAAGTGACCGCACTTATGATTCATAAATTTTAAGAATAAATGAGAAAGAAGGTCAAAAAGAAGTTGAAGAAAAAGGCAATGATGGCAACTTGGAGTGAGAGTGAGGAATCAAGTTGTGAGGAGGAACAAGCTCAAAAATTGGCTAATCCTTGCTTCATGGCAAATGAGGATGAGGTAAATTTAGAACTTGATTTTACTGTCGATGAATTACAAAATACATTTGAAGATCTTTTGCATAAATATAAATTACTAAAAATATAGTACAAGAAATTGAAAAAACATGCTGGATCCTTTTCTTTTGAAAATAACAATATTAAAAAAAAAATAAAGAATTAAAAGCCAAGGTTGTTGTTTTGGAAAATGAAGAGAATGATCTTTGCAAAAAAAAGATTTTGGAAAAAGAAAATGTTGATTTAAAAGATAAATGTAATAAATCTAAAAATGAGAAAAATGCTTTGATTAAAGAAACAAAAATTTTGAAAAGCTTAAATTAAGTTTTGAAAAAGAGAAACTTTCCAATGAATGCAAAATCTTATCTTAAGGAAATGAGGATCTGAAAAATGAACTTGATAAGGTCAAACCATTTCTTAAAAAAATTACTTTCAGTTTTGAAAACTAAGACTATTTTTAAATAACCAAAGAGCTATTTTTGATAAGGCTGGACTTGGTTTTGAACAACAAAGGAAGCAAGAATTTTTGAAAATTCTCTTTATTCTAATTTCTTCTAATATTACATGTTTTAGTTTTGATAATTTTGGACATAAAGCATATCAATGTAATTTAAGAAAAATTATGGTTTCAAAAGAAATCATAAATATTAAACCATAAGGATCCAAGAAAATTTGGGTACCAAAAATCTCCACTTGATATATTTTGCATGAATGTCTTGTAGCCCAACAAGAAAAAAGAAAAATAATACTTGAATAGTGGCTATACATGACACGTGATGATGGGGACATCGGGTCAACCCTTGTTTACTATGGGTCCCTGAGTTTTGAATCCTTTAGCCATGATTTCAATTTTATCTTTGAACTCAATAATTTGACTGTGTTAGCCATTTACGTGCTGTATTTAGGCCATGAGTTTTGTTTTATAGGCTATGTTACACTTGAGTCTATACCTTGGTCTCTGAATCTCATTTTGGGCATTTTTATATTTGAGTCCTGTAATTAAAGTATTGAGTCAAGTTTTGGATGCTCAGCGAGCCTTATGAGTCCTATAAGTTTTGAGTTTTATGAGTCCAGTCCAATTTTGTAAGTCTTATATTGAGTCCAGTCCAATTTTGTAAGAAGACTCAAGTCACTTATGAAGCCAGTAAGCATAATACTCAAACCACTGCAAGGAATCCAATCATCCATATAATTGTGCCACTTGGGAAGCATGAAAGGAGCCTTTTAGCTATCATTGAAGACCTGGATGACAAGTACATCAGCCCACTAGGAGGAGATGGACACCAGGAGAACCCGAGAGCCTACCCAACACTGAATGGGCTGCCCAAAGCCCTGGCCCATCCTCAAATTCTGCACCCTCCTTATGGTCACCTCTCATGTTGGCACCCCACTTATGGTCACCTATCTTGGACTAAGTCAAAGAGAAGGAGAGGAGTAATCCTAATGAGAAGAGAGAGTTTGAACCTATTTGGAAGAGGAGATCTCTATGTATTTGAGTAGGAAAAGGATTAGTGGGAATTCTCTCGTATGCCCTTACTTGGAGCCCAAGTTTGTAAGCCTATTTAAAGTCCCCCCCTCTCATGTATATTGGATGTTAATGAATATGAAAACTTTTTTGAGTTCTTCTCAACTCTTGGTGTGAATTTTGAGTGAATTTGTGTGATTAAGGGTATCTGTATGATCCCTCAGGGTATTTGTGTGATCCCTGTGCCCTGCCTCCAAGCCGCCTACCTCTTTATCTCTTGGCTACTCACTTTTAAGCCTTCATTTCCTTTGCTTTCTTTAGCCTTCAAACTTGTTTCTTCCTTGATTTCTAACCCTTGTTAGGTGATTTACAGGTCCCTCAGAGTTCATGAATCCAGGGTTCCAATCGACAAGCTTTCGGGCCACCGGATTGAAAGCCGCGAATCCGCAAGGTCACCACCTTATTTTTCCAGGTTGCATCTGAGAGCATAGAGCGAACTCTTCATGGATTGATCTCCAAATCTCTACCAAGTACATCCCCTAAACTCCTCTGGTAGTGGTATTGTAGAAGAGCTAGTCCTAACCAAGGCTTCTTAGCCTTGGCGGTCCTGTTTCTTCACTTTTAGGATTTATTTCTACATGCCTATGCTTCAGATTTTTTATAGAACTTCTTACTTAATATCTTGACTTGAAATTTATAATAAAAACCTCCAAACTTATTGCGTAATACATAAAAAATAATTGGCATGCATAAATAGTTCTGCATCATTTGGTATCAGAGCATGTTTTAAGGCTAGTTTTTGCATCCCATAATTTTTATATATGGTTTGTTATTTTTATTGTTATTGTATGTAGGTAGGTCAGAAAATCCTGAGTTTTTTTTTTTGCAAATTTATCATAATTGATAGTGTTTTTTGGGATTTTCTCATGATTTATTTCAGTCTATACAATTTTTTTCATGCCTATTTTTTTATGCCCTAGAAATTTTTGCATCTTATCTCTGCATTAGGTGTCTAAATTTTGGTGTATTTCATCACCTTAAGTATTTTATTTTTCATTAAAATTTGCATGGTGTATATTGTATTTAGTTCTAATCCTTGTAAGAATTTTTAATTATTTTTATAAAAGCACAAGAATTATAAAAATTTGCATATTAGAAACCCTAACCTGAATCCTATGATTTCTATACATAGTCTGAAAAACCCTATGTTTTGCATCATTGCCCAAATTTTTTTTTCATGAAATCTAGTAAAGATCATGTGCACTTTTCATTCACTATCCTAAATTTTTTTTGAAATTTTTCTGCATCGAAAACTGAACCAAATTATGTATCGAATAAAATCCTAATTTATGTTTTGCATACTTGATCAAACCAAACCTAATCACTTCCAAACCCTACCTCACCCAAGCCCAAAATTTGTTTGCTAACTTAACCAACTTAAACCTAATTTGCCATCTCATAAAAAGGTAAAAAAATATTTTTATTTCTTTGATTGTTTTTAGTTGTACTAGGGCTCATGTGTGTTTATCATCTCATTAAATCAATTTTAAGGGCAATTTCCTCTCTCAAATCAGGGTAGGATTTTATCACCTATGCTAGGCCCAAAACAACAACCTAGCATCAGAGCCCAAGCCTTAACTAAAATGAATTAGTAACCTAATTGCTCTAGAGAGCTCAGGGATACTAACAGGTCGGGTCCGAATTGTGTGGGTCAACTAGTGAACCTAATTCTCCGGCTATTACTGAAAACTGGTATCTAAGGCTAGAGGTCCAGAGGCAAACGCCCTAAGTGGATTGCGGTGATTTAATTAAGACCCTATCACAACAGGGAGAGCCTTCCACCACCCCACCTCTTACCTAGCTAGTGGAAGGATTAGTTGTTGAGTAAAGTATAAGTCGAGTAAACCCATTCAATTTTGGCTCTAGGTTTAGCAAACTGTAGTCCATTTCCACTTTGTGTGCTTGACTACATCACACTAACTTATTTAATTGATTGCATGACCACTAGGTTAGGAACCAATTATCAACAATCTAAACCCCAACCTAGTTGAGCCATGGACTCCAACTTTGAGATCTTCATGAAAGCCATGATTGAATGATTTGACCAGATGAACCAACCAAATGCCTAATCCACTACCCAATTAACCACCCAGATTAACCAGTGCAATACCCAATCCCAAAACCATTTTTCCCAGTTGACCACCCAGATAAGCCAAATAACCCAATCAAATGCCCAAGCAACCAATAGGCTTGACCAATTAACCAATAGTTCTGATCAAGTAGAGAACCAATTAAGAGGTTTAGAGAAAATCCCTAAAACCCATCCCAGACCTAAACCTGAGCCCAAACCTAGGAGAGCCCCATACCTTGAATCTAAGAAATCCACAACCTATAGATCTGAGCCCAAATCCTATGACTTTAGATCCTATGACTTTAGAACTTATGCACCCAGATCCTTTGAACCCAGATCCTTTGTACCCATATCCTATGAGTCTAGTGGATCCATAAACTATAGATCTGAACCTACATCTTATGAGTCCAGTATTAGGCCAGTTTCCCCTAGTCAACCTGAATCCCATAGGATTGGTACCCCTAAATATGAGCCTAGTATTAGTTCACTTCCCTTTAGTCAACACAAATCCTTTAGGACTAGTGCCCCTAGCCCAGGACCAGATCCTAACCAGCCCAACCTGAGCCAACCTCAGCCTAGTTCCGCTATGGCCCTTAGAGAAGGTAGAGGCAAGTCTAGTTCCAATCCCCCGAGAGTGTATTTTAGATGTCGTAAACTAGGCCATTTTGTTAGCCCATGTCCATTCAGCACCCTATACCTAGGTGAACTAGATAAAGATGAGTCTAAACCCATTGTTGAACCCAATGTAGAAGTATATGAGGCTGACCCAAGTCTGGTAGAAGAGTATGAAGATGATTAGCCTATTAAAGATTTAGAGGAAGAAACTCTTGAGCCCGTTAATGAGTCTAAAGATGACATTAAGGAGTTGAGTCCAGTAGAGATATCTATAGATACCTAGAATTAGTTGACCCTGACCATACCCAAGTAAAAACAAACCCAAATTTGGTTGACTAAGTAGATATCCAGATAGAAGCCATCCAAAATTAGTTGACCCTGACCACACCCTAATTGAACCTTTAGTGGAAGAGCAATTAGAGGATGAGGAGCCCAACCCTACTATTAGAATCTTACCTAATGAGCCCCTTGAAGAAAGCATAATTATAGAGCCGAGTCCTACAGTTCTAGAGCTCGAGGAATTTATTGAGGACATGAACTCTTTAATTCAGTACCCTCAAATTGAATCCCCTCCCATAGTTCCCATTGAAGACCTCTTTCCATAAATTCTTGACCCATCCTTCCATAGCAAGGACCTTTTCTTGCCCATAGATAGAACCCCATGTTCATTTATTAAGGTTAGTCTCCTTAGCCCAAAGCCAGTCCCTGAATCCTCTCCTTATTTCCTATCCTTCCCTAATTTTTCTCATGTTTCTAGGATCATTAGATTGCATTTTGTAGAAGCATAATGCATACATTCATTGTGCATGTTAGATTTGCATTTTACTTCAGGTATACCTTATGGCATTTGCTAGAAGTCTATTGTAAATTTTCATGTGCATGCCAAACCAGGATCAAACCTAGAGAGCCTAAATTCTGTTAGGTTTAGATCCAAAGAGTCTACTAAATTTTCTTTGATAGGAATGCCTAGTTGATTCAATTAAGTGTTGGTTTTGAGTCCGATAAGTCTCCAGACCTAATTCATTTGTCTACACCTGACCTCTACACAGCATTTGCATCAGGACATTAGCCAAAAGATTATTTACATAATGAAATCTATAAAAACTAGCTAATTCCCAAAAGAAAGCCAAGGAATTTAATGTAAAAAATTTGGTTATGGCTAAGAAGCTTTATGCTTATAGAGTTGAATCTTTAGAGTGATAAAGAAAGTGGAGCCAATGCCTATGTGCTTGATCTGCCTTTGGATTTAGGCATTAGCTTTACCTTCAATATCACGGACTTGGTTAAGTATAGGGAACCGGCAGAGATTCCTAGTGAGATTTTTGGACCTCACCCATCCTTTGAGAGAGAAAACTTACCTGAGTGTCCACTAAATTTTTCTAAGAGAGGAATATGGATCGAGCATATCCTGGACAATCAAGCTATCATGACTAGGGGCCGTGGCTATCAACACTACCTGGTCCGATGGCAAGGTCGACAAGAATCTGGCGATTCATGGATTATTGAGAGGACCCACAACACCTCCACCCAGACTTACTGCCAGCACCAGACTACCCTATACTCGACAGGGTCGAGTTCCTCCCACCCCAAGAGAATTGACAGGGACATCAGGTCAACCCTAGTTTACTATGGATCCCTAAGTTTTGAGTCCTTTAACCATAATTTCAATTTTGTCTTTGAGTTCAATAATCTGGCTGTGTTATCTATTTAAGTCCTATATTTTGGCCATGAGTTTTGTTTTATAGGCTTTGTTACACTTGAATCCATACCTTGGCCTATGAATCTCATTCTGGATCTTTTTACATTTGAGTCTTGTAATTAGAGTATTGAATCAAGTTTTGGATGTTTAGTGAGCCTTATGAGTCCTGTAAGTTTTGAGTTTTACGAGTCTAATCTAATTTTTTAAGTCTTGTATTGAGTCAAGTCCAATTTTGTAAGAAGACTTAAGTCACTTATGAAGCCAGTCAGTATAATACTCTAACCACTGCAAGGAATCCAATCATCCACATAATTATGCCACTTGGAAAGCATGGAAGGAGTCATGGAGCTATCATTGAAGACCTGGACGACAAGTACATTAACCCACCAGGAAGAGATGGACCACAGGAGAACCCTAGAGCCTGCCCAGCACTGAAATGGGCCACCCAAAGACCTATCCCATCCTCAAATTCAGCAGCCTCTTTATGGTCACCTCTCATGTTGGCACCCCACTTATGGTCACCTCCCTTGGACCAAGTCAAAGAGAAGGAGAGGAGTATTATAGTGAGAAGAGGGAGTTTGAGCCTATTTTGAAGAGGAGATCTCTATGTATTTGAGTAGGAAAAGGATTAGTAGGAATTTTCTTGTATGCCCTTACTTGGAGCCCAAGTTTGTAAGCCTATTTAAAGGCCCCCCCTCTCATGTATATTGGATATTAATGAATATAAAAACTTTTTTGAGTTCTTCTTAACTCTTGGTGTGAATTCTGAGTGAATTTATATGATTAAGGGTATCTGTGTGATTTCTCAGGGTATTTGTGTGATCCCTGCGCCCTGACTCCAAGCCACCTGTCTCTTCTTCTCTTGGCTGCCCACTTCTAAGCCTTCCTTCCCTTTACTTTCTTTAGCCTTCAAACTTGTTTCTTCTCTGATTTCTAACCCTTGTTAGGTGATTCGCAGGTCCCTCAGAGTTCACGAATCCAGGATTCCAATTGGCAAGCTTACGGGCCACCAGATTGAAAGCCACAAATCCATAGGGTCTATGGCTTGTTTTTCTAGGTCACATCCGAGAGCGTAGAGCGAACTCTTCATGGATCAATCTCCAAATCTCCACCAGGTACACCCCCTAGACTCCTCTGGTAGTGGTATTGTAGAAGAGCTAGTCTTAACCAGGGCTTCTCAGCCTTGGCGGTCCTGTTTCTTCACTTTTAAGATTTATTTCTACATTACTGTGCTTCAGATTTTTTATAGAATTTTTTACTTAATATCTTGGCTTGAAATTCAGTATACAAACTCTTAACTTAATGCCTAATATACAAAAAATAATTGGCTTGCATGAATAGTCCCGCATCACATGAAGAGTGGACTAGCTGCATTTTTTGGACTTAATGGTAAAGGAAGGACTATATATATTGGAAAAATCTAATTATCTCCTTCCATATTTATAACAAATATATTAGTTAAAATAAATCATAGAATCTATTACTAGTAGCTTTGACTTTTGTTCTAACTAATTAATTAGAATCAAATCAAGACTTATTGACAATGAATGTGATAATGAACAAGAGCTTGATTTTGATAAATCTTATGTTCACATAATTGGACTTGTGGCTATAAGGCTTTCATTTGATTTTGGTTAATATATTTCTAGTAAATGCAATGATTTTTAGACTCTTTTATTTACATTTATGCCAAAATTATATGGATTTCAAATTATTTTTAATAGATGTTAAAAGTGTTTTTAAAATCATGCATATCTTGATAATATTTTCAAATTACACAAAAAAACTTGGTATTTGAAATAGGGCCCTCATGCTTAGCATGAAAAATTAAGAAATTCTCTGATTGATAATCCCATATATTCAAGGAGAATAACATTCAGGGGGAGCAAAAATTTATTTAAAAAAGGGGAAAATATTTTATTCTTGAAAATACTTTGGTATTAGATTACTTCATGCATTTGTATGTCATATTTTTGGTATCAATATATATTTTTTATCAGTATATTTTAGTTTATCAGATTCATGCTTTATTGATTTTGATACTCTTCTTGCTATTCTTTCCACCTTATCCCTACTTTGTATTGACTTCCACCTTTTTCATGATGACAAAAAGGGGGAGAGATCTATGATAAATATGAAAAAGGGGGAGAGATGTGATAGATATATGATAAATATGAGAGATATGGAAGAAAGCATAAATGGGGGAGAAGAAAATAAAAAGTTGTAAACTTAATGGGAAGAATTAGTAATGGGGAGAAAAGTTTAAAAATTCTGAATAAATTTTGAAAAATATTTTTAGATTATATTTTGATGGGGAGCCCTATCTTGATCTTATTGTAAATCTTTTAAGTTTATCATGTTTATATATTTAAAGGTTTTGTCATCATCAAAAAGGGGGAGATTATTGACGTTGATCTTGATTTGGATGAATGACAAAACACATAAGTATATATGAGTACTAATATGTGTTAAAAGTATTTATCAGATTCAGGTACTCATTAATATCGAAAGATTAAAAAGATTATCATTCAGTTGAAGAAGCCATAGAATTTCAAGTTATATGGGCTTTGGAACATGACGAAGATCTTGAAGAGCTCACAATTTTAATTTGGACAAGTTTCAGCACTAGTCAGGTGAAGTGTCCACTCATTGAATTCAAGTGTTGACTCAAGATATCGACTCACAAAGGCTTGGGCTGATACATAAAGAAATTTTAATTGGATGCTCAAATGTCGACTCATGGTCAGCCAAGTGTCGACTCAAAGCCTGAGACCAAAATAAAGGTAGAACAGTGTCATTCCTAAATTTTTTCTAAGTACCGACTCAAGTGTCGACCTAAGTGTTGACTCATGAACAAATCAAGTATCGACCTAAGTGTCATCTCAAGAACAAATCAAGTGTCAACACTTGGAGTAATAGCTAATTTTTTTGAAGCGCAGAACTTCCTATATTTGTTTCTAATGGCATGTTTTTCTTCTCCAACGGTCATAAATGGATTTTTAAGGTTTGGAGGGTTATTTAAACAACATAAAAACTCAAGGAAAAGTGATTCTTTGGATTGATTAATAATTTCTTTGAAGATCCATTTAAAAATTCATTGAAGATTAATATTTTGAAGGTGTTTAGCCTTTAAGCTTTCAAGATTCAAAAAGTGCTTCAAAGTCCATATCTTCAAGTATCATTCAAAGCTTCAACAACTTTGAGACAAGCTTCTTCAACATCATCAAAGAACTTCAAAGAGATATTTGTTTTTATTTAGAAAGTTTTTATTTTATATTCTCATACTTATATTTTTAGCTTTTATTATTACTGGTTTCAAGTGGATTGAAACTAGTATTGAGGTTTGTTGGTGAGCCTTTGTGTGAAAATTGACTAAGGTTGTTGGTTAGCCTTTTGTGAAAACCAACAAGGTTGTTGGTAAGCCTAAGTTATAAAACCAACAAGGTTTTTGGTTAGCCCATGAAGACCAAGAGATTTTTGGTTAGCATTTGAAAACCAAGAGGTTTTTGGTAACTCTACTGAAAACCAAGGGGTTTTAACTTGTGAGCCCATTGAAAATAAGTCGGGTTTGACTTGTGAGCCCGATGAAAACAAGTTGACTGCGATCTTGGTGATTATAGTGAAATTCCCAAGAGAAACTTAGAGAGTAAATGTAGGTACCTTGGAGTGCACAGAACCATTATAAATGTTGTGTGTTTATGTGTGTGCTTTATCTTTTTATTTACTTCCATTGCATTGCTATTTATTACTTAAAGAACATCATCTAGATTAAAATCAGCACATACTTGCTTTAGTTTAAAATCTTAAACCACAATTCACCCCCCCTCTTGGATAGCCTCATTGGGCAACACCAACATCCACTCTAATTTCTTTTGGTGGCCTCCTCACTTTTTCTCATGGTCATCGTCTTCAGATCCCAGTTAAATCTCATTTAATTATAGCATGGAGAAGGGAAAGAAGTAGGATAGAATAAGAGTCCTATCTAAATAAGGAATAAGACCTAGTATTTAAATCGAATTCAAAACCTAAACCATTTAAACTTAAAACTTCTTTTAAATTTAAATAACAATATCCTAATCAGAGAGGAAAGGGGGGAGGACATAAAACATGATTTTGTGTGGAGAAATGTTCATGCAAAACTCAAAATGGCATGGAGAAAATAGGAGGTGCAAGATAAAATTTTAACTCGGTCAAAATAGAATCTAATCCTCATTAAAAGTCTTTTTAAAATTTATCTTGTCTTAATCCCAATACGAATGGATAGAGGGAGAGGGCTAATCATAGTTTGGCATGGAGAATCAATACAGAAAAATTCATTATGGCATGGAGAAACAAGTGGTGAAAGGGAGATAAAAGGTTTCTTTTTTTGACTTGGTCAACCTTAATTCAAATCCCAATTTAATTTAGTTTGTCCAATTTAAATATCTTTAAACAAATCTAATTAGACTCTCATGAAACTTAATTAATATAAAATTGTGCAAGTCTAAATTTAAATTAAATCAAAATCAAAATTCCTTAGCAATTAGGTCAATGGATAACCTAATTAGGTAAAATCTAATTGAACCAAATTCAATTAGACTTGACCAAATCATCTTTGCTCAATCAGATTGAGCCAATTAGTAATATAATTACTAATCAATTCTCCTAAAATTAAATAATATTTATTTGTTTATTTATAATATTTGTACCAGGTAAATTATTAATCATATCTATAATTTTTCCATCGAATGATATTCAATCATCGATTAGCCATCATGATCAACCAAAAACTTCTATTATGTATGACCTTGTAGGTTCAAACCCTAAGCCATAGCTTCAAAATCATTTCCTAAACTAATTGTTGTGACCATCTAGCATTGGTGCCCGACATTCGGAAAGGTCGAATGATGGCAAAGCCCATTTAAGAACCAAGGTTATGGTTATCGTATAATTCATCCATGCGACCCAATACTCATGATGACTTCAGATTCAACTACCAATTATTAATTAGTGCATCTAAATGTGTCTCAACCTACTAAATCCTGTGACTCACAAGAATTATCCAGGCCTAGGTTTTGCTAAATTAAAATACTGCCAAGCATCTTCTTTGGCAACTTGGAGTGGTCAATCCCTTCTTTACTTAATACCAACTTAACAAGTACTTGACTATACCTAGAAACCTTCCATCACTGGATTAGAAATCTAGATAGTCCGGTATCAAAGTATAGTAAGTTGCTTGCTAAGTTATCATGATAGTCTTAGGTCTGAAGGACACTTATACCAAGATGCTTTGTATGAGATACTCTTGATAGCAGAGTACTCCACATAGTTGGTCACTGTTGAGTGAGATGTACTCCTATATTTACCTGCATACCATACTAGTATCTCTATACTCCTTGGTTAAAAGGATAACCAACCTATATAGAACACAATGATCTATTCTCAATAAACATTATTATCCTAAGTAATAATTTATTATTTGATCATGAACCAATTTAAGAACCATCGATAAATCCTCCTTTATTGAATCAATGTAGTTCTAAGGACTTTAATACATTAGAGTTCACAAGAAGATAACAAATAGTGCTAAGCTACTAAAAATAACATTTATTTTATTTATAATTCATATATATTTACAAGATAGCTCAACCATCTATATCCTAGATGATTGGCTTTAGGATACTTTTCCTAACAGGGATGATGTCTGGTAGATATTGGATGGGCAAGCAGGTAGTGAGATCCTGTCAAACTCAATATAAGAGGAGAGAGGGTGGTAGTGCATCTCTCTCACACTTTCCTATCATCCTACTGCCACCAGGTGCCTGTGGAATCACCAAACTCACACTCTAGTAGACATCCTTAAGTCTTAGGACTCCTTACTTGATGAAAGGGGTCTCCCTAGAGGATGTCTTCGCAGACCAATCAATTAGCAACCACCATGGGTTAGGGGGTGTCTAAAATCATGCTACTTTCATAACAGTCGATCGGCAAACTTAACCACAGTGCTATATCTGCATCACTACAACTATAGCGGATCGATGGACTTAATGCAAGCAAGAGGGCTCGGGCTCCATGTCGTATCATCTATAACTTTCTCAGGGGCTATTCTTCTTCATTATAGAGGCATATCAAAAGTGCCCACTTCCAAATATGGGTGGCAGCATTGGCCCAAGTAGATGCGGGGGTCTGCTTCCTTGCTTCCCGATTGGCTTCCTTAGCCACCGATGAAGTTCCTCCTCTTGGTTGCTTCTCTCCTCACTTGCTCGGGCTATGTTCTCTTCCTCATACTAGCCTATCTAAAGGGGGAGTCATGTCAGCCCCCTCGATTTTTGACTCCGTTGTTGATTTTGATGATAAATAAAATGCTTAATTATAAGTTGAGTACTAATGATTTCTTTGAAGTTTGTTTATATAGAAAAAGGTGCTCACCAATTTGATAAATGCTGTTTCATTGAAAAAGTCCAAATTTAGAAGAAAAATCTGCCTAAAGAAGACTTCGACAGTTGAACATTGCCTGAATGGATACTTGAGTTCAATGCATATTTGATTCAGCACAAGTTTATTTGAAGAGAATATCAGTGATATGTCGACTCAAAGTGTCGATACATGACTCAAGGTATCGACACATGAGAGTGAAGTGTCAACACAAGCCGACATGCAGAAAGTTTTAGTTGGGATGGTTGAAGTGTCAATACTTGAATGTGTTGTGTCGACTCAAAGTGTCGACATATGGATCAGCTCATCACCTAAAATTTTTGGGTTACAGAATTTGCTGAAGTTGAAGATATGGCTGAAGTGTCAACACATGGAACTACGTATCGACTCAAAGCGTCGACACACCTAAAGAAGTATCGACTCACTTGAGAATTCCAGAAAGCTACTTTGAAAATATTTGAACTAGGTGTCGACTCAAGGAGTGCATGTATCAACCTGATATGTCAACTCATAGCTTGATGTATCGACACATGGAGTTTTGGAAATAGTAATGGCTAGTTTTTCAAATACAGAACTCATCCCTCTTGGCTCCCAATGGCTAGTTTTTCATGTCTAATGGCTAGAAACCAGATTTGATGCCTTGGAAAGGTATTTATATAATTCAGATCAAATCAAAATACAAGGAAATGAAAAAGGAATAACCAAGAGAGAAGAAAGGAAGAGCATTCACTCCTATTCATTGAGTTCAACCACCTTCAAGCAAAAACAAGTCTCCAAGCATTCAAGAGCCTTCAAGAGCATTTAAGATCAATCATTCTTGAGCAATTAAAGAGGATTCATCAAGTTGGAGGTAGCACTACATTGAGCTTCAAAGAGATATCCATTTTTTTATTAGAAAGCTTTCATTATTTCTTTACTTCAAAACTATATTTGTTGTAAGGATTTTTGGTTAGCCTATTAGAAAACCAAGGAGGTTATTGGTGAGCCTTTGAAAACTAATTAGATTCTTGGTTAGCCCGCAAAACCAAGAAAGGTTGGTGATGAGCCTTAAAACCATTTAGGTTCTTGGTTAGCCCGTAAAACCAAGTAAGGTTTTGACTTGTGAGCCTTGTGAAAACAAGTCGGATTTTGATTGGTGAGCATGGAAAACTAATTGGCTATAATCAGTTGAGATTATAGTGAATTCCCAAGGGGATCTTGGAGAGTGGATGTAGGTGCATTGGATGGCACCGAACCACTACACTTCCTTGTGTTTGTGATTACCTATCTCTTCTATTTGCTCTTACTTTTATTGCCTTATATTTTCGCTGCACACTTACTTAAAGAGCACTTCATTTACATTCATAGTACTTAGTTTAATTGTTGGATTGGATCACTCACTCTTGCATTGTATTCAATTAATTTTTAGAGACCCAATTCACCCCCCTCTTGGATTGCTTACTGGGCAACAAGTGGTATCATAGCCCTGTTCTCAGTTTATAGGTCTAACTGCCTCGAGTAAAGATCTATGGCAGCCCCTATTGGTACTAGTGTAGTTGAGGGAAAAGCCTCAAATAGACCTCCATTGTTTAATCAATCAAATTATACTTATTGGAAGACTAGAATGAGAATATACATGCATTCTATTGATTATAACTTGTGGAAGGTAGTTGATAAAGGTCCACATATTCCTTCAATTGTGGTTAATGGTGTTTCCATCCCTAAGCTCGAAGAGGATTGGGATGAAAATAATATTAAACAATCCGAGATCAATGCGAAAGTAATGAATCTCCTTTATTATGCATTAGATCCTAGTGAATTCAATTGTATATCTACTTGCACATCGGCCAAGAAAATATGGGACACACTTGAAGTTACCCATGAGGGTATCAATCAAGTAAAAAAATACTAAAGTGAACATGTTAGTACACACATATGAAATGTTCCAAATGAAACCTAGTGAGTCTATCACTGATATGTATACTAGATTTACAAATATTGTAAATCGAATGAGAAGTTTAGAAAAAATAATGTATAATGCTAATCTTGTCAACAAAATTCTCAGGTCACTTCCAACCTCATGGGATCCGAAGGTGACCGCCATCCAAGAAGCTAAAGATGTTGACAAGCTACCATTGGAGCAGCTGGTAGGATCGCTCATGACTTATGAGCTAAATTTGAAGCAAAAATCTATGGATATGGATAAGAAGAAAAAGGGGATTGCATTCAAATCTACTATACAAGAAGAATCCTCAATTGATGAATCTGAAGAAGAAGAAGAAGATGAAATTGAAGAAGCACTTCTTGCAAAAAAATTCAAAAGATTCACGAAGAGAAGAAAGTTCCCTTACGAGAAGAAGTTCCAATCAACTAAAGAGAAGGGAAAAGAGAAAGAAAAAGAAAGAGCAAAATAAAAGGAGAAGGGATACCTACATGCTTCGAGTGTAAGAAGCTGGGACACTATAAATTCGATTGCCCTCTTCTAAAGAAGTTCAAGAAAAAGCTAAGGAAGAAAGCAATGATGGCCATATGGAGTGATAGTGAGGACTCCAGTTCAAAAGAAGAACAAGCTGAAATTGCAAACCTATGTCTCATGGCACATCAAAAGCAAGAAGAGGTAATTTTTGATATAGAAATAAATTTTACTTTTGATGAATTAAGAAATGCTTTTGATGAACTAATGCATGACTACAAATTAATTTTATTTAAAAATAGAAAACTGAAGAAGCATGCAAATAGTTTTTCTCATGAGAACAATTCTTTATTAAATGAAGTTAGTGATTCGAAAACTAAACTAGATGTTTTAGAAAAGAAAAACAATGCTCTAACAATGAAAAATGATATTTTAAAAAGATCCAAAACTATTATTTCAAATGGTGATCTTTTGAAGAAAAATAAGGATTTAGAATTTGAAAACAAAAATTACAAAAATGAGCTTGACAAAATAAAACCTTTTGTTGAAAAGTTTACCTATAGCTCAGAAAAATTAAACCTTCTTTTAAACAGCCAAAGAGTAGTTTTTAACAAAGCAAGATTAGGTTATAGACCCCAAAAATAATAAAAGTATTTCAAAAACTTTTTTGTACCTGCATCATCTAGCATAACATGTTTTTTATCCAAGAAACAAGGTCATAAATCTGTTCAATGTAATATGAGAAAAATTAATATTCATGAAAAAGTTTGGCTTCCAAAAGGAACCAATTTAAATGCTAACCCTAAAGGATCCAAGTTGGCTTGGGTACCTAAAAACAAAGCTTGATTTGTATTATAGGTGTGTGTTGCAACCAAGGAAAGCAAAAGACTATGGTATCTTGATAGTGGTTGCTCAAGGCACATGACGGAAGATGTGAAGCAATTCACCTCTCTTGAAGCAATGAATGGAGGGAGTGTGACCTTCAAGGATAATGGTAAAGAAAAAATCATTGGTATTGGTAAGGTTCACATTACTCCTTCTACATGTATTAGTATATACTTTTAGTTAAAGGTTTGAAGCATAATCTTTTAAGTATTAGTCAGTTTTGTGACAAAGGTTTTCAAGTTGTTTTTAAATCATCTTATTGCATGATTGCTAGTCATGATAAAAATGGAGTACAATTCATTAGAAAAAGTCATAGAAATATTTATTTGGTAGATTTAGATAATTTATCTTTGCCTAATGGAGAATGCCTAGTTGCAATGAATTCTACTAAAGAAGAGACTAGTTGCTTTGGCATAAAAGACTAGGACATGCTAGTATGTATTTACTTTCAAAACTCTGCAAAAATAATTTATTAATAGATTTACTGGTACTTAGTTTTGAAAAAGATAGAATTTGCCAAGCTTGTCAATTTGGAAAACAAGTCAAAACTTTTTTCAAACCTAAAGATTTTGTTACTACTAGTAGGCCACTAGAACTACTTTATATGGATCTCTTTGGACCAACTAGAACATCTAGTCTAAGAGGCAAGAGATATGGATTGGTTATAGTGGATGATTTTTCATGATTTACTTGGATTTTCTTTCTTGCTCATAAAGATGAATCATTTTCTGCATTTGTAAAGTTTTACCGAAAAGTTTCAAACAAAAAAGGTACTTCAGTTATTTGCATATGTAGTGATCATGGTTCTGAATTAGAAAATCAAGATTTTGAAAGTTTTTGTAATGAAAAAGGTAATGAACATAATTTTTCTGCACCTAGGATACCTCAACAAAATGGGGTAGTAGAAAGAAAAAATCATACTTTAGAAGAAATGGCACACACTATAATTTATGAAAACAATTTGCCAAGATATTTTTTGGGCTGAAGCTATTAATACTGCATGTTACATTTTGAATTAAGTTTTAATCCATCCTATTTTAAAGAAAACTCCTTATGAACTTTGGATTCAAATAAAACTAACTTTAAAATATTTTCGAGTTTTTGGTTGTCAATGCTTTATCTTAAATAATGAAAAAGACAATCTTAAAAAATTTGATGCCAAGTATGATGAAGGTATCTTTCAAGAATACTCTACATCAAGCAGGGCATATAGAATTTTTAATAAAAGAACCCTAGTTGTAGAGGAATCTGTACATGTTGTTTTTGAAGAATCTACTAACAAATCCTCCAAAAAAGAGGATACTTTTGATGCATGTGTAGGTGTTGATAAGTTACAAAAGTTGATTTTGAATGATCAACCTTCTCAACAAAGTGAAGAAGATCAAGACAAAGATGAGAAAGATGAAGACACTCCAAAGCACCAAGATCTATCAAAGGAGTGGAGGTATGCTCATGGACATCCTAAAAAATTAATCCTAGGTGATCCATCTAAAGGGAAAAGAACTCGAGCCTTAATTAGAAATGAATGTGATTATATAGCTTTTGTTTCTCAAGTAGAGCCTAAATATTTTGAAGATGATGAAAAAGACCCTAACTGGATAAATGCTATGCAAGATGAATTAATTTAGTTTGATAGAAATAATATTTGGACATTAATAGGAAGACCATCTAATGTATCTGTTATTAGCACTAAATGGGTGTTTAGAAATAAGTTAGATGAAAATAGAATTGTTGTTAGAAATAAAGTTAGGCTAGTTGCCAAAGGCTATAATCAGGAGAAAGGAATTGATTTTGATGAAACTTTTGCTCTTGTTGCTAGACTTGAAGCAGTTAGACTACTATTAGCATTTGCTTGTTTTATGAATTTCAAACTCTTTCAAATGGATATTAAAAGTGCTTTTCTAAATGATTTTATAGTTGAAGAAGTTTTTGTTGAACAACCACCTGGTTTTGAAAATCATACACATCATGATCATATTTTTAAATTGCACAAGGCACTCTATGGTTTAAAGCAAGCACCTCGAGCATGGTATGAAAGACTCAGTAAATTTCTGATTGAAAATGAATTCTCTAGAGGTTGTGTTGATAAAACTTTTTTTTAAATAAGAAAGATGATGATTTATTAGTAGTGAAATCTATGTTGATAACATTATTTTCAGTGCTACTAATGAAATTCTTTGTTAAGAGTTTGCTAAGCTAATGTAGGGTGAGTTCGGAATGAGCATGATGGGAGAACTCAATTTCTTTCTTGGACTCCAAATCAAGCAAACCAAAGATGGAATCTTCATCAACCAAGCTAAGTATACAAGAGAAATTATAAAAAAGTTTGGGATGGAGACTACTAATTCAATAGGTATACCTATAAGCCCTTGATAAAGATGGGCATGGTAAATCTATAGATCAAAAATTATACAGAGGTATGATTAGCTCTTTATTATACTTAACTACTAGTAGACCAGATATAATATTCGGTGTATGCATGTGTGCTAGATATCAGTCTGAACCTAAAGAATCATACCTGTTGACTGTTAAGCATATTATTAGATATCTTTATGGTATAATTGATATTGGCTTATGGTATTCTAGAGACTCATCTGCTAAATTAATTGGATATTCTGATGTTGATTTTACTGGATATAAATTAGATAGAAAAAATACTAGTAGAAACAAATTTCAGTTGCACTATCCATAGCTGAAGCTGAGTATATTGCAGCAGAAAGTTATTATGCTCAAATCTTATGGATTAAGCAACAACTTGAAGATTTTTGAATCAAATTAACTAGTACACCTATAAAATATGATAATACCAGTGCTATTTGCTTGACTAAGAATCTTGTTCAACATTCTAGAAGTAAACATATTGAAATTAGGCATCATTTTATTAGAGATCTTGTTGAAAATAACGATGTTGTGCTTGAATTTATTTATACTAAATTGTAATTAGCTGATATTTTAACTAAGCCTTTCTAAGAAGATCGATTTAGTATGATTAGAAGAGAACTTGGGATCATTAACCCTTTTGATTAAAATTCTCCAATCTTTGACTCTAAATAGATCAAATTTGACATCAATCTCATTAAATTTCATTGCATTTCTTGTGATTTTGATCTGCACTTCATTCTTTGGATTTTTGGTTTTAAGTCGATGTGTCGACACATGGGAGCATGTCGTGAGTCGACACATGAATGACTGTAGACCAAGGTTAAAGGGTGTACCGAAGCATTTTCTTCCCCATTTCTTCCCAACCTCGAGCCAACACTTGCCCTAGCTCCTTCCAAACCACTTCTTCCCTCCAAATCTTAGCTCAAATCCTCTTAAATCTTCATTTTGGATGGTTTTTGGTTCGATTTGTGCGACATTCCCTCTCCCATTTCTATTTTGAATCCTAGAAACCCTAGGTTTCTTCTCCATTTTTGTTTAAACTGCTCATCAATGCAATGAGACTAAGGAAACAAGTCGTCTGTTGTCCTCGGCCTTCAAATCAAGAAGAAGAAAGAAGGACCAAAGCAAGACATGGAGCTGTAGCTCCAAACCCACCAGTTCGACCACTTTTCATTGCATCCAGTCGCATGAGTTCGAAGATAGTAGTTGGAGGACGTCGTGTTGATTTTGGATTTATTGACTAGCAGCATTTCAGGATTGGTCAGTGGATTAGAGATGCTGGTTTGATCTCTTTCTACTTACTGAGTGAGAGATACTACCCGGGCCTTATTTGAGAGTTCTACGGATCCTTAGCCTATGGTAGTGATGGTTGGTTAGTTCAGGTCTGAGGCAGGGATATCCTCGTGACTGCAAAGATATTGAGTAAAGTATGGGATATACCCTTGACCGGATCAGTAGTCTGATTGATAGAGTGAGTGGACTCTAGTGTATCTTCGAGTCAAATATTTTGCCAGAGGGAGCCATTGTTCCTGCATCCCATCTCTCTGTTGACATGAGACTTCTACTTCACATTGTCATCCGGATTCTTTTATTGAAGACTAGACATTTTGATTACATTGCAAAGAGAGAGTTACTCGTGATGGTCTCCTTAGTTTAGCACACTCCAGTTTGCCTTCCGATACTCATGATACATCAGATGACGGAGGCATCGACCAGTCGGAGACTTTGCTTACGCTACAAGATGGGGTTGACATTATTGTTTAGAAAGTATGGTGTATCTTTTGATGATGAGCCATTCAAGGTGCTTCTACATACTGATGTCTATGACATTAGGTCACTACACCGGATGGGATATCAGTTGTTCAAAGGCCAGTGGAGATGCAGAGTATCAAGACAGGCCAATGATAGAGATGATGACACTGCAGAGGAGGAGCGTATATTTTCAGGCGAGGCAAGGCCTTCAGAGGCACATCTTCCAGAGATTCAGCCTGAGCCAGCAGCACAGCCAAAGTCTATTTCTCAGTCTGAGCTAGCTACATAGCCTCAACCTTAGCCAGCTCAGTTAGATACTCTAGGAGATTCAGAGAGTCTATTGGACAGAGTCAATTGCCTAGAGATAGACATCATGATTGTTTGACAGCGACTTGACAGCTTTATCATAGAGACGAGAGATAGCCACAGAGGATTGAGTGATGGCATCTTTGCTATTTTATCTACACTATCTAGATCCTCTTCTAAAAGTGTACCTGACTCATCGATTCCAACTCTAGCTCCTGCACCAGGATTAGAGATTAGCATTGACGGTAGCAGACTTGCCTAGGAGTTCCATTCGAGATTCTTCCAGTCCACCCATTCAGACTCTTATTCTATCTACTTCACCACTTAGATCTGATGATCATACTGCTATACCTATTCTTTCACCAATCATTGATACCCCCATCATTGATACTCCTATTGTTGACTCACCGATTACTGGTACACCTATTGATTCTTCAACTGATATGCATATCACCGATACACATTGAAAGGGATATGCCCTACAAGCCAATCTATGTTGTATCTCCCAAACCATTGTAATTGACAATATTCTAAATAAAGGCATTATTTTTTATCATACGCTGTGTTTTATATGATGAACCTCATAGATTAGGGCTATGATGAGATCATACCAGTGAGACCTAAAATCTTAAAACATTAATCTAAAGTATTCCTAGTCAAAGGAACCCTGAGTAGGGGATCAGGGTTTTCCGGTAAGACTAGCACATCCCATGTATACTGGAAAGGGTGACTGCTCTCACAGTCACTTGTGTATGACACTAATACTGGGATGTGGGTGCTCATTGGAGAATGAGTTCACTGATATGATCCAACTTGAGAACATCCAATGTAGTCTTAGCTACATGTCAATAGAAGGTTCTCATAGTGGGAGTGGTACAAGTAATCCTTTGACCTGAGACTGCCAAAAGTACCTTATGTACATGAACCCATGCTTTGGTTCAATCCTAATCATGACACTGAGTCATGCACAGGATTGATACTGGGAATGGTGAATTGGATATGAAGGTAATGAGTAGGTCAACAAGGAATCGATCACTCTTGGTAAGAGGAGATTGCATCCAGCTAGTTAACAATCGGATGATGATTCAGGGAATCTTTGATCAAAGTAAAGATATTAGAGATGGTTTCTAATATCAAGATAATTGAATCATCAATATAAGATTGGGCTAGAAATAAATATAATATTGGATTTGACATATATCCATATCCATAGTTATATTTTGGGTGCAGGCTGATCGAAAGATTTAATTGTACGGTAACTCTCTACTGAAGGGTAATTTTGGTATTTCACCAGAATTTCCATATCTTCCGGGTAGACATGACATGTTGCTAGACGTCAATCTTGTCTTGTGGGTTGATCAAATTGAAAGATCACTTATTAGGAAGAGTCCTAATTGATCAAATCGGGTAAGCCCGGTTTGACCTAAATCGATTAGAAAGTGTTCTAATCAAATTAGGTCAACTTGTATTCGAACCCACTGTTGGCTAGATGTTGAACCCAATGGGTCACACACTTAAGAGGATTGATCAAGAGTTTAATTTGTGATTAAATCATCTTTGCAGGATAACACTCTAGCAGGTGTTGCAAATCCTAGCTTCTATTCGAATCGGATTTGAATTAGGGTTCCGGATTGGTTCAAATTGGGTTCTAATTGGACCTAATTAGACCTTAATTATAAAAATAGGGACTATGGCCAACCCTATTGGCTAGCCATGTAACTAGGCTAGCCTCCCCACCTGCCCCTTTTCATTTCCATGCCAAAAGCCAAGAGTCCATGCACTTATGGACTCTTGACGCGCCATTTGGAAGAGTCCATGGTGCATGGACTCTTGGCGTGCCCCGCTTAATTCTCCGATGAATTAAGATGGGGCGGCCTTCTTTTCTTTAAATTAGCGCCTCACATACCCCCCTTGGATGGGAATCCAACAGCTGGAAGTCTTTTAAGAAAGACAAAAGTCGCTGTTTCCTCCCGGGCGCGCGAAATAACATCTCTTCGGAGATGAAAAGTCGTGACCCCTTTCCTTTTAAAACACCGCGGTTTTTCCTTTAAGAAAGGCCGTGGGATTTAATCTGGAAGGTCATGAGATGGGAGGATGGGCGTGACAAATTGAGAAGGGCATGAGAAGGAGTTTATGGAGAGTTTTGAAAGCACCTCTCTGAAAACTATTTAAGGGGCAGGAAAGATCAGAACTCTGGTTGTGTGTTTTTTTTTTTTCTTTTATTCCTTCTTCCTCTCTTGAAGACTCTTTTTTTCTTTTCTTGCTCTTGCACTGTTTCCTTTACAGAGTACACCACTGTCGAAACTCTACTACTGAACAAGAAAAAGAGTAAAAGTCTCTGACGGTAAAGGAAAGAAAGGAGTTCTGATTTGTTCCTTTCTTTCTTACATTAAGACATCATTGTCTTAATTTCTCCTCCAACTTAAGACAAGCCTATGTCCTCTTAGGACAAGGTCTTTTCTTCAAGACAAGGGTGTCTAAAGGGCCAAGGTCTTAGTGGAAGGAGGAGAAGAGGTCAAGGAAAGGGAGGCAAGCTCTTGTGTAGAGGAATTCAAGCCATAGTCCAAGCAATTGAGTTCTAGGAAGAAGAACTCAATAGAAGGAACCATTGAAAAGAAGATAGAGTTGTCTTGATCATTGCTCTGTGTGGATCACCATCGGAGGGCAGACACTTGGACGCCTGGTGAAATCAATTAGCCTCTTCAACATCAAATTTTGTTGGAATTAGCGATTACAGGTTGGTACCCTAATCCTAATTTACATAGATATGTTTGTCATATGATCTAGTCTTATTTAAAGAGTTCCTGTTTTAGGGTTTTTGGTGTGAATTTAGTTTCATTTTTGAAATCACACTTCCGCTGCATTGCATCAGAACCCAACAGTGGTATCAGAGCCACCTTAATTAGGACTATGATCTATGATATTTTGTGTGTTACATATTAGGGTTTTTTAAGTCCTAATATGCTATAACACTTAGCATATTTTTTTTGCATATATGTTTTGGTGTATGCCACTAGTTAGGGTTTTTCACTCAAACCCTAATTATTATAGAGATATGATTAGTTTTGAAGTCATCATACTGAAATAAGGTTGCCCTGGCATAATGGTGGATCCATTATGTGGTAAATGGTTGTCCTAGTATGATGACACACTTAGCACATATTTGTTTATCAGAGTGATATGATTGTGATATGTTCTATAAGAATGTGCTGGCAATTTTATAAAGCCCTCCTCTTAAAATTATATTAAGTCATAGTATATTTAACTAATAAGCATCACTAGTCATGATGAACAATTGATCATTCGGTGTCTAGAAAGGTGGTTCTGGGAAGGTAAAGAGAATTGTGGTTTTTAATTGGTTCCGTTGACTGACCTGGCCAATTTTTATTGGTGTCTAGGAAAGCAACGGGGGGACTCCCACATCTCTTCCACTTGCCTGGCCGATTTGATTATATTTAAATCTTGACTAAAATGCTTAGTGTTAAAAATACTATATATTGGCCTTTCTTCATGCTGGATCATTATTGTGTTATGAACCATATTAGGTTTGTTGTGTTATCTGCAAGACCTAATATGGTGATTGACATAATATTAGTCTAGTGCATAGATATGCTTACAATATATTCAGTATAATGTCTTGTTGTGTTATCTGCAAGGGCATTATATTTGAGTACTGACAGTATAGAAATGAAAGGGTCTTGACTTAACTAGAACAATATGGTTTGTTGTGTTTTCTGCAAGACTTATAATGTTTTAGAGGCCAAGTTATTTTTGAGAATTATATGAGATATAATTGGAAGAGTTTCCTACCTTTGAGCTTATAAAAGATTTCTTGTGTTATCTGCAAGATCTTTTATAAGTTATTAGGATCTCAATCTCACTAAGAAAAACCGATTAGGGTTCTTCTCGATTATCATAGTGAGGGCTATGATTTTTGATAAAATAGTGGGAGACATAATTAAATTGAAGACCTAATTTAATTATGTAAGTCATTTCATGGTTGTTTGCTTATGTATTGTTCTTTATTAAATGTAGATAAATGGCATCTTCATTATCACTGCGAAGTATCTTAGATACCAACAAACTGACTGGTCCAAACTATGTGGACTGGTTGAGAAACTTAAAGATTTTACTGAGTTCAGAAAAACTTTCTTATATTCTTGATACCCCTAGTCTTAATCCACTAGGGGATGATGCCACACAGGAAGATATGGCCACATACAAAATGTGGCAGAATGACTCCCTCACTGTCAAGTGTATCATACTGGCCTCTATGACCAATGAGTTACAGAGGCAGCATGAAAGCATGGATACTCAATCCATAATGCTCAATTTAAAAGAGCTTTATGGAGAACAAAGCAGAACTGCTAGATACGAAATATCTAAGTAGTTATTCCGTGCTAGGATGACAGAGGGAACATCCGTTCAGGATCATGTTCTGAAGGTAATTGACTTAATCACCAGATTGGATCAATTAGGGTTTATTATGGATAGGGAGCTGAATCAGGATTTAATCCTGTAATCACTCCCGGAGTCATTTTCTCAGTTTGTCTTGAATTATCACATGAACAAACTGAACACTTCCTTGCCTGAGCTGTTAAATATGTTAAAAATAGTAGAGAGCCACGTTAAGAAAGAAAAGGCTCCACTTCTTCTTATTGATAAGACCAATAAGAAGAAATCAGGCAAAAAGGGTTTTAATAGAAGGCTAAACCCTAAGGGTGGCATCAATAAGAACAAGAAAGGAAAGAAGGCCTCAAAACAGTCAACCTATTTCTTTTGCGGCAAAGCGGGACATTGGAAAAGGAATTGCAAGGCTTACCTTGCAACTGTGAAGCCTGGTGCGGCAGATGCACCAAAAGGTATGTATGAGATACATACTATATTGACATTAAATTCGTCTATATCAAATACTTGGGTATTGGATACCGCTTGTGGTTACCATATATGCAAATCTTTGCAGGACCTCCACAAGCTTAAAGTATTGAAGGAAGGTGACTTCAATCTCTATGGTGCTGGTGGTGATATCATCCAAGCAGAAGCTGTAGAGACCTATATTCTGAAGTTGCCTTCAGGGAAGATCTTGGAGTTAGAAAATTGTTACTATATGCCAAAGATTATTAGGAACATTATATCTATTCCTTTGTTATTAAAACAAGGATATGTAATGGATGTAACGAGCACTGGTTGCTCGATAATGTTATCTAATAAAATTATTTGTTCTGGCATATTTAGCAATGGGCTCTTAACTCTTTCTTCCAATGATAGTGTTTTTCATGTCAATAATAAAAGAAAAAGAAAAGACTTTAATGATACTTTACTTTGGCATCATCGACTTGGTCATGTTAATGAGTCTAGGATAAGCAAGTTATACAAAAAAAAATTCCTTGATCCTTATGAGTATGAATCATTAGGAACTTGCGAATCATGTCTCTTGGATAAGATGACCAAGACTCCATTTACTGGACATGGAGAAAGGTCAACTGAGTTATTAGGACTTATACATACTGATGTATGTGGTCCAATGACAACTCAGGCCAGAGGAGGATACTCATATTTTATCACTTTTACAGATGATTTATCTAGGTTCGGATCTGTGTATCTTATGAAACATAAATCTAAAGCCTTTGATAAATTTAAGGAGTATCAAAGTATGGTCGAAAAACAAACCGGGAAAAGTATTAAAGTTCTTCGTTCTGATCGAGGAGGAGAATACTTATCCATGGAGTTTTTAGACTATCTTAAAGTTAATGGAATTCTTTCTGAATGGACCCCTCCTTATACACCACAGCTAAATGGTATAGCTGAAAGGAGGAATCGTACCTTATTAGATATGGTACGATCCATGATGTGCTTCACAAATTTACCCATTTCGTTTTGGGGTCATGCCCTAGAAACCGCTATTTACATTCTGAGCAAGGTACCTTCTAAATCCGTTGTTAGTACTCCATATGAAATTTGGAGTGGAAAGAAACCATATCTTAAATATTTTAAGGTATGGGGATGTCCAGCTTATGTTAAAAAAAATTTTGGACATAAGTTGGAACCTAGAGCGGATAAATGTCTATTTGTAGGATATCCTAGAGAAGGTAGAGGATATCTGTTCTACCATCCTACTGAACAAAAGATTTTTGTCAGCAGGCATGCCACTTTTCTAGAAAAGGAGTTCATTTTAGAAAAGGGCAATGGTAGAACTATTGAACTTGGAGAAGTACGAGAAACACAGATAGACAATTCTCAACCATTAGAACATATAGTTAGGACAGAACCAGAACACAAAACTCCTTCCCGTAGGTCTGATAGAGTGCCACGGGCACCTAAGAGGTATGGGTTTATTATTAAAAATAATGAAGCCCAAGTCATTCAAAATGATGAACCTCTGACCTATACGGAAGCTATCTTGAGTACTGATTTAGATAGATGGCAAGAAGCCATGGAATCCGAAATAGACTCTATGTATGTAAACCAAGTATGGTCTTTGGTTGATGCACCAGAGAGTGTTAATCCTATTGGGTGCAAATGGGTCTATAAGAAAAAGATTGGGGCTGATGGCCAAGTTGAAACCTATAAAGCTAGATTAGTGGCTAAAGGTTTTAGACAAAAATAGGGAATTGATTATGATGAAACATTCTCACCTGTTGCCATGCTAAAATCAATTCGGATTTTACTTGCTATAGCAGCATACCACGATTATGAGATCTGGCAAATGGATGTGAAGACTGCATTCCTCAATGGTTTCCTTGAGGAAGAAGTCTGCATGTCACAGCCAGAAGGTTTTATTTCAAAGAATAAACCTAATCAAGTATGCAAGCTAAAGAAATCCATTTATGGATTAAAGCAAGCTTCCAGGAGTTGGAACATCCGCTTTGATGAAACTATTAAAAGGTTTGGTTTTATCAAAAATGTGGATGAACCCTGTGTTTATAAGAAGACTAGTGGGAGTGCCATAGTCTTCTTGGTTCTGTATGTAGATGACATACTCCTCATTGGGAATGATATCCCAATGTTGCAATCAGTCAAGGTTTGGCTATCAAACTAGTTTTCCATGAAAGATTTGGGAGAAGCATCCTATATACTAGGTATTAAGATCTATAGAGATAGATCTAAGAGGATGCTAGGTTTATCCCAATCTAGGTACATTGACTTAGTGTTGAAAAGATTCAGCATGGATGAAAGTAAAAGAAGTTATCTTCCTATGAGTCAAGGCATACATCTTTCTAAAAGGATGTCTCCTAAGACACCTGAAGAAAGAAATAGAATGAATTCTATACCCTATGCTTCGGCAATAGGGTCCATAATGTATGCCATGTTATGTACCAGGCCTGATGTGGCATATGCTTTAGGCATTGTAAGTAGGTTTCAGGCTAATCCAGGAGAGGATCATTGGAAAACAGTTAAAAATATTCTTAAGTACCTAAGAAGGACTAAGGATATTTTTTTGGTTTATGGTGTTTCTGATCTTAAACTAGAAGCTTATTCTGATTCTAGTTTTCAATCAGACCCTGATGATAGCAAATCCATTTCAGGATATGTTTTTACCCTAAATGGTGGAGCAGTGAGTTGGAAGAGTACCAAACAGCAGACTGTAGCTGACTCAACCACAGAGGCAGAATACATAGCTATTAGTGAAGCCGCCAAGGAAGCAGTCTGGATGAAGAAGTTCATCACAGAGTTGGGTGTTGTTCCTGAAATTGAAAACCCAATGCCACTTTACTGTGACAACACAGGGGCTGTTGCTCAAGCTAAGGAACCAAGAGCTCATCATAAGTCCAAGCACATTCTGAGACGTTTCCATCTCGTCCGAGAAATAGTAGAAAGACAAGATGTCTACATAAATAGAGTTGATAGAAAGAACAATGTAGCAGACCCGTTCACTAAGGCTCTACCATAGCGAGATTTTGATCGCCACCTCGAGTGTATGGGATTAAGATTTAAAGGCGATTGGCTTTAGTGCAAGTGGGAGATTGAAAGGGATATGCCCTATAAGCCAATCTATGTTGTATCTCCCAAACCATTGTAATTGACAATATTCTAAATAAAGGCATTATTTTTTATCATACGCTGTGTTTTATATGATGAACCCTGTAGATTAGGGCTATGATTTAAGGGTTATGATGAGATCATACCAGTGAGACCTAAAATCTTAAAACCTTAATCTAAAGTATTCCTAGTCAAAGGAACCCTGAGTAGGGGATCAGGATTTTTCGGTAAGACTAGCACATCCCATGTATACTAGAAAGGGTGACTGCTCTCACAGTCACTTGTGTATGACACTAATACTGGGATATGGGAGCTCATTGGAGAATGAGTTCACTGATATGATCCAACTTGAGAACATCTAATGGAGTCTTAGCTACATGTCAATAGAAGGTTCTCATAGTGGGAGTGGTACAAGTAATCCTTTGACCTGAGACTGCCATAAGTACCTTATGTACATGAACCCATGCTTTGGTTCAATTCTAATCATGACACTGAGTCATGCACAGGATTGATACTGGGAATGGTGAATTGGATATGAAGGTAATGAGTAGGTCAACAAGGAATCGATCACTCTTGGTAAGAGGAGATTGCATCCAGCTAGTTAACAATCGAATGATGATTCAGGGAATCTTTGATCAAAGTAAAGATATTAGAGATGGTTTCTAATATCAAGATAATTGAATCATCAATATAAGATTGGGCTAGAAATAAATATAATATTGGATTTGACATATATCCATATCCATAGTTATATTTTGGGTGCAGGCTGATCGAAAGATTTAATTGTACGATAACTCTCTACTGAAGGGTAATTTTGGTATTTCACCAGAATTTCCATATCTTCCGGGTAGACATGACACGTTGCTAGACGTCAATCTTGTCTTGTGAGTTGATCAAATTGAAAGATCACTTATTAGGAAGAGTCTTAATTGATCAAATCGGGTAAGCCCGGTTTGACCTAAATCGATTAGAAAGAGTTCTAATCAAATTAGGTCAACTTGTATTCGAACCCACTGCTGGCTAGATGTTGAACCCAATGGGTCACACACTTAAGAGGATTGATCAAGAGTTTAATTTGTGATTAAATCATCTTTGCAGGATAACACTCTAGCAGGTGTTGCATGTTTGGGTTCGGGAACCAGTGCGGAAGTGTGGATTTCAAAATTTTATGAAATCAGGTCCGAACCCTAATCCCAAAATCTCCTTATTAGCAATTAGAAACTGTAACTACATGCATGTCCAAATTTAAACATAGTTTAGATACTAACCTCAGATTGCTATTTCCAGTCTGATGTAGAAATAAACTCCAAATTGAGTAACCTTTTGAACACACCAGGCGTCCACTTGTCCGCCCTCCGATGGTGATCAACACGGGCAGATGATCAAGACAGTGACTCCTTAATTGGGTTCCTTCCAATCAAGTTCTACCCCAAGAACTTGATATATGGGCTATTGGCTAGGACTCCTCTAGCCAAACTGGGACTAAACCTTCTCTCTTACCCTTCTCCTAGTTTTTTAGCAACTTTGGCCCCTTAAGACACTCTTGTCTTAAGAATAAGCCCTTGTCCTAAAATGAGACAAGGCTTGTCTTGGAGGGAGAAGAAAATTAAGACAAAATTGTCTTAATGTAAGAAAGAAAGAAAAAGAGGCGCCTTCTTCCTTTACCGTCGGAGAGTTTCTCTCTCTGACTCTCCTTCTGTTCTGAGATTCGACAGAGCCTAGGCTCTGTAAAGGAATCAAAGAGGAAAGAGAGGAGGGGGAAACAATCTTCTGGAGAGGGAGAGGGAAAAAGAAGCAAGGCTTCGCCATAGAAAATCTGGAATAAAAATTTTTACGGTGAAGCCTTCTTCTTAAATAGGCGACAGAGAGGCGCCTTCTCATATGAAAACATCCTCTCACGTCCCTCTCTCCCTTCTCATGTCTTCTCTCTTTATCTCACGGCCCTTGGGATTAATCTCACGGCCTTTGGGATGGGAAGACGCGAAGAAGGATCGTGAAAAACATAGAAGGGCGCGCGCAGAAAGAAGAGTCGCGCCCCTTCGGTGTTTTTTTTTCTTTTCTTTTTCACGATAATTGTTATTTTGAAGAGTCCACGCCTAGGTGGACTCTGATCCACGCCTCATCAGCCAAAAGACGCCGGTCCTTTTCTTTCTTTTCACGCAAAGACGCGACTTGGAGAGAGTCCACGCGCGCGTGGACTCTTCTCCTTGCGCGCGCGCGTGGGAAGAGAGGGGGAGGGGCTTAGGTGATGTGGGAAAGGGGTTTAGCCTCTTAGGTTAGCCCAATTGCTAGCCTACTGTTAGCCCAATGTTTTGAATCTTCAATTAGATTCAAACTGGAATGAATTTGGATCTAAAAAAGACCAAATCGGAACCCTAACTCGAATCCGATTCAAGTAGAAGCCATGGTTTGCAACACATGCTAGTGTGTTCATCTGCAAACGAGATTTAATTCCAAATTAAATCCTTGATTATCTGTCCTAAGTGTGTGACCCATTGGGTTCCATACCTAGCCAGCAGTGGGTCCGAGTGCAAGTTGACCTAATTTGATCAGAACTCATTCTAATCGATTTAGGTCAAATCGAGCTAACTCGAGTTAGTCAATTAGGACTCCTCCTAATTAGTGATCCAATTAAAACATTTAATTTGATCAACCCACAAGACAAGATTGACGTCTAGCAACGTTTCATGTCTACCCGGAAGATATGGAAATTCTGGTGAAATTCCAAAACTACCCTTCAGTGGAAAGTTCCCGTACAATTCGATCCTTCAATCATCTTGCATCCCGAGTATAACTATGGATATGGAAACATGTCAAAACCAGCTTATACTCATTCCCAGCTCAGTCATACATTAATGATTCAATTAATTCGATATTAGAAATCATTTCTAATATCTGTACTTTGATCAAAGATTTCCTGAATCATCATTTGACCTAATTTGGCTGGATGCAATCTCCTCCTACTAGGAGTGATCAATTCCTTGTTGACCTACTCATTACCTTCATATACAATTCACCATACCCAGCATCAACCTCGTGCATGACCCAGTGTCATGATTGAGATTGAACCAAAGCATGGGTTCATGTACATAAGGTATTATGGCAGTCTCAGGTCATAGGACTACTTGTACAACTCCCACTATGTGAAACATCTATTGACATGCAGCTAAGGCTCCATTAGATGTTCTCAAACTGGATCTATTCAGTGAACTCATTCGCTAATGAGCACCCACATCCTTGTATTAGTGTCCCACACAAGTGACTGTGAGAGCAGTCACCCTTTTCAGCATACATAGGATGTGCCAGTCTAACCGGAAACCCTGATCCCCAACTCAGGGTTCCTATGACTAGGAATATTCTAGATTAGGGTTTTAAGGCCTTAGATCTCACTGGTATGATCTCATCATAGCCCTAGGACCATAGTCCTAATCTATGGGGTTCATCATATAATGACACAGCGAATGATGAAAAAAAATATTGCCTTTATTAACTTGTCAATTTACAATGGTCTGGGAGATACAAATATTGGCTTATAGGGCATAATCCTTTCAATCTCCCACTTGCACTAAAGCCAATCGCTCTTATTCTTTAACCCCATACTATCGAGGTGGCGATCAAACTCCCGCTGTGGTAGAGCCTTAGTGAACGGGTATGCTATGTTGTTCTTTGTATCCACTCTATTGATGCAGACTTCTTGTCTCTCGATTATCTCTCGGACAAGATGGAAGCGTCTCAGAATGTGCTTGGACTTGTGATGGGCTCTCGGTTCCTTAGCTTGAGCAACTGCTCTAGTGTTATCACAATAGAGTGGCACCGGGTTCTCAATCTCAGGAACTACTCCCAACTCTGTGATGAATTTCTTCATCCAGACAGCTTCCTTGGCGGCTTCACTGACAGCTATGTACTCTGCCTCGGTAGTTGAGTCAGCTACAGTCTGCTGTTTAGTGCTCTTCCAACTTACTGCTCCACCATTCAAGGTAAAGACATACCCTGAAATGGATTTACTATCATCTGGGTCTGATTGAAAACTAGAGTCTGAATAGGCTTCTAGTTTAAGATCAGACCCTCTGTATATGAGAAAAATATCCTTAGTCCTTCTCAGGTACTTAAGAATATTTTTCACAGCCTTCCAGTGATCCTCTCCTGGATCAGCCTGAAATCTACTGGCTACACCCTAGGCATATGCCACATCAGGCCTGGTACATAACATAGCATACATAATCGACCCTATAGCCGAAGCATAAGGTATAGAACTCATTCTATTTCTTTCTTCAGGTGTCTTAGGAGACATCCTCTTAGAAAGACGTATGCCATGACCAATAGGTAAGTAACCTCTTTTACTTTCCTCCATGCTAAATCTCTTTAGCACCTGGTCAATGTACCTAGACTGGGATAAGCCTAGCATCCTTCTTAATCTTTCCCTGTAGATCTTTATACCCAGTATGTAGGATGCTTCTCCCAAGTCTTTCATGGAAAACTGTTTCGATAACCACACTTTGACTGATTGTAACATTGGGATATCATTCCCAATAAGAAGTATATCATCAACATATAGAACTAAGAAAACTATGGCACTCCCACTAGTCTTCTTGTACACACAAGGTTCATCCTCATTTTTGAAAAAATCAAATTCTTTGACTGTTTTATCAAATCGGATGTTCCAACTCCTGGATGCTTGCTTTAATCCATAAATGGATTTCTTTAGCCTACATACCTGATTAGGTTTAGTCTCCAAGACAAAACCTTCTGGCTGTGACATATAAACCTCTTCCTCAAGGAAACCATTGAGGAATGCAGTTTTTACATCCATTTGCCAGATCTCATAATCATGATATGCTGCTATAGCAAGCATAATCCGAATAGATTTGAGCATGGCAACAAGGGAAAATGTTTCATCATAATCTATTCCCTGTTTTTGTCTGAAACGCTTAGCCACCAATCTGGCTTTATAAGTTTCAACTTGGCCATCTGCCCCATTCTTCCTTTTATAGACCCATTTACACCCAATAGGGTTAATACCCTCTGGTGCATCAACCAAAGACCATACTTGGTTGACATACATGGAGTCCATCTCGGATTTCATGGCTTCCAGCCATCTGTCTGAGTCTCTACTCATGATTGCTTCCGTATAGGTTAGAGGCTCATCATTTTGAATGATTTGGGCTTCATTATTTTCAATTATGAACCCATACCTCTCAGGTGCTTGTCGCACCCTATCAGACCTACGGATAGGAGTGTGTTCAGGTTCTATATTAACTATGTTGTTACTTGACTGAGATGTGTCTATTTGTTGAATTTCATTAAGTTTGATATTTCTACCAGTGCCCTTTTGTAGGATGAATTCTTTTTCCATAAAAGTGGCATGCCTACTGACCAAAACTTTTTGCTCAGTAGGGTGGTAGAACAGATATCCTATACTATCTCTAGGATATCCGATAAATAGACATTTGTCTGCTCTAGCATCTAGTTTATGTCCAAAATTTCTTTTTACATAGGCTGGACATCCCCATATCTTAATATACTTAAGATTGGGCTTCTTACCTCTCCATAATTCATATGGAGTGCTAGAGACAGTTTTAGATGGTACTCTATTCAAGATATAAGTTGCTGTTTCCAAAGCATATCCCTAGAAGGAAAAAGGTAACTCCGTGAAGCACATCATGGACCGTACCATATCCAATAAAGTACGATTCCTCCTTTCAGCAACACCATTTAATTGTGGTGTGTAAGGAGGAGTCCATTCAGAGATGATTCCCTTATTTTTAAGGTGATCAAGAAACTCAGTGGATAAGTACTCACCTCCTCTATCTGATCGGAGGATCTTTATACTTTTTCCTGTCTGTTTCTCTACCATACTTTGATACTCTAAAAATTTTTCAAAAGCATCGGACTTATGTTTCATTAGATACACAAATCCATACCTTGAAAAATCATCAGTAAATGTGATGAAGTATGAGTATCCACCATAGGCTTGAGTTGTCATAGGCCCACATACATCTGTGTGTATGAGTCCTAATAACTCTTTTGTCCTTTCTCCATGTCCACTAAATGGAGTCTTGGTCATCTTACCCATGAGACATGATTCACAAGTTCCTAATGACTCATAGTCATAAGGATCAAAGAAATTTTCTTTGTATAACTTGTTAATCCTAGTCTCACTAATATGTCCAAGTCGACAATGCCAAAGTAAGGTATTGTTAACATCATTTCTTTTCCGTTTGTTAGAAACATGAAAAATATTGTCATTAGTGGAAAGAGTTAATAGACCATTGCAGAATATGCCATAACATATAATTTCATTAGATAAAGAAATTGAGCAGCCACTGCTCATTACATTCATAGTATATCCTTGTTTAAGTAACAAGGATACAGATATGATATTTCTAATGATTTTTGGCATATAGTAACAATTCCTTAGCTCCAAGATCTTCCCTGAAGGTAACTTCAAAACATAAGTCCCTACAGCTTCTGCTTGGATGGGGTCCCCTCCAGCACCGTAGAGCTCAAAGTTACCTTCCTTCAATACTTTAAGCCCCTGAAGTCCCTGCAATGATTTGCAGATGATATGACCACAGGCGGTATCCAACACCCAAGTATTTAAAATGGAAGAATCCAATGACAAAATAGTATGAACTTCTTTCATACCTTTTGGTGCCTCTGATGCACCAGGCTTCACACTTGCAAGGTAAACCTTGCAGTTCCTTTTCCAATGACCCGGCTTGCCACAATGAAAGCAGGTCATCTGTCCGGAGGCCTTCTTTCCTTTCTTCTTCTTAATGCCCCCTTTGGGATTCATCCTCTTACTGGAACCCTTTTTGCCTGTCTTCTTCTTATCCACAAGAAGAACTGGAGCCTTATTTTTCTTTACATGGCTCTCTGCTGTCTTCAACATATTCAACAGCTCAGGCAAGGAAGAATTAAGTTTGTTCATATGGTAATTAAGAACAAACTGTGAAAATGACTCTGGGAGTGATTGCAAGATCAAGTCTTGATTCAACTCCCCATCCATTACAAAACCTAATTGACCTAATCGAGTGATTAGATCAATTACCTTTAATACATGGTCTTGTACTGATATACCTTCTGTCATCCTTGCACGGAACAACTGCTTAGATATTTCATATCTAGCAGTTCTACTGTGTTCTCCATAAAGCTCTTTTAAATTGAGCAGTATGGAGTTAGTATCCATGCTATCATGCTGCCTCTGCAACTCATTGGTCATAGAGGCAAGCATAACGCACTTGACAGTAAGTGAGTCATTTTTCCACATATTATATGTGGTCTTCTCCTCTTGCGAGGCATCTTCCCTTGGTGGTTCCAAAATTGGGGTATCAAGAATATAGAAAATTCTTTCTTGACTGAGTACTATTTTTAAATTTCTCAGCCAATCAACATAATTAGGCCCAGTCAATTTGTTGGCATCTAAAATACTACGGAGTGAGAGTGAAGAGGCCATTTATCTACATTTAAACAAAGAACAATACATAAGCAAACAACCATGAAATGACAACACATAATTAAATTAGGACTTTAATTTAATTATGTCTCCCACTATTTTATCGAGCATCATAACCCTCTATACGATGATCGAGAAAACCTTAATTGGTCTTTCTTAGTGGGGTTGAGATCCCAATCCCTTATAAAAGACCTTGTGTGTACACAACAAATCTTATATAAGTTCATAGGTAGGAAAACTCTTTCCAATTGTAACCCGTACAATTCTCAACTTATCCCGGCCTCTAAAATATTAATAGCCTTGTGTATACACAACAAACTATAATATTTTAGTTAAGTAAGACCCTTCATAGCCATATAGTCATGACTTTAATAGTAATACCCTTGTGTGTACACAACAAAATATTACTTTAAATCATGCCATAAACAAATAATTGTATTAGGCCAAAGATTGTGTTAGTCACCATATTAGGTCTTGTGTGTACACAACAAACCTAGTATAGATCGTAACACAATAATGACCTATCATGAAGGAAGGCCAATAATAGTATTTTAACACCAAGCATGTTAGTCAAGAATTAAATCAATCAGATCGGCCAGGCTAGTGGAAGAGATGTGGGGGTCCCCCCGTTGCTTTCCTAGACACCAATTTAAAATTGGCCAGGTCAGTCAACGGAACCAATTAAAAACCACGATTCCCTTTACCTTCCCAGAACCACCTTTCTAGACACCGAAATGACTAATTATCCATCATGACTAATAATGCTTATCGGTTAACTATACTACCACTTAATATAATTTTAAGAGGGGTTCATGCAATGCCAGCACATTCAATTAAAAGCTATCACATATATTAATACATGCTTTAAACTAAGCAAATATGTGAAATGTGTGCCATCATACTAGGACAACCATTTACCACATAATGGATACACCATTATGCCAGGGCAACCTTATTTCAGTATGATGGCTCCAGGGCTAATCATATCTCTAAGACAATTAGGGTTTCAGTGGAAAACCCTAACTGGTGGCAATCATCAAACTCATGTTCAATCAAAGACATGCATTGTGCATCAATATAAAAAACTTTAACATGATACTACATCATGAATTGAACTGCATAAGTTTTAATCCTAATAAGGAGGCTCTGATACCACTGTTTGGGTTCGGGAACCAGTGTGGAAGTGTGGATTTCAAAATTTTATGAAATCAGGTCCGAACCCTAATCCCAAAATCTCCTTATTAGCAATTAGAAACTGTAACTACATGCATGTCCAAATTTAAACATAGTTTAGATACTAACCTCAGATTGCTATTTCCAGTCTGATGTAGAAATAAACTCCAAATTGAGTAACCTTTTGAACACACCAGGCGTCCACTTGTCCGCCCTCCGATGGTGATCAACACGGGCAGATGATCAAGACAGTGACTCCTTAATTGGGTTCCTTCCAATCAAGTTCTACCCCAAGAACTTGATATATGGGCTATTGGCTAGGACTCCTCTAGCCAAACTGGGACTAAACCTTCTCTCTTACCCTTCTCCTAGTTTTTTAGCAACTTTGGCCCCTTAAGACACTCTTGTCTTAAGAATAAGCCCTTGTCCTAAAATGAGACAAGGCTTGTCTTGGAGGGAGAAGAAAATTAAGACAAAATTATCTTAATGTAAGAAAGAAAGAAAAAGAGGCGCCTTCTTCCTTTACCATCGGAGAGTTTCTCTCTCTGACTCTCCTTCTGTTCTGAGATTCGACAGAGCCTAGGCTCTGTAAAGGAATCAAAGAGGAAAGAGAGGAGGGGGAAACAATCTTCTGGAGAGGGAGAGGGAAAAAGAAGCAAGGCTTCGCCATAGAAAATCTGGAATAAAAATTTTTACGGTGAAGCCTTCTTCTTAAATAGGCGACAGAGAGGCGCCTTCTCATCTGAAAACATCCTCTCACGTCCCTCTCTCCCTTCTCACGTCTTCTCTCTTTATCTCACGGCCCTTGGGATTAATCTCACAGCCTTTGGAATGGGAAGACGCGAAGAAGGATCGTGAAAAACACAGAAGGGCGCGCGCAGAAAGAAGAGTCGCGCCCCTTCGATGTTTTTTTTTCTTTTCTTTTTCACGGTAATTGTTATTTTGAAGAGTCCACGCCTAGGTGGACTCTGATCCATGCCTCATCAGCCAAAAGACGCCGGTCCTTTTCTTTCTTTTCACGCAAAGACGCGACTTGGAGAGAGTCCACGCGCGAGTGGACTCTTCTCCTTGCGCGCGCGCGTGGGAAGAGAGGGGGAGGGGCTTAGGCGATGTGGGAAAGGGGTTTAGCCTCTTAGGTTAGCCCAATTGCTAGCCTACTATTAGCCCAATGTTTTGAATCTTCAATTAGATTCAAACCGGAATGAATTTGGATCTAAAAAAGACCAAATCGGAACCCTAACTCGAATCCGATTCAAGTAGAAGCCATGGTTTGCAACACATGCTAGTGTGTTCATCTGCAAACGAGATTTAATTCCAAATTAAATCCTTGATTATCTGTCCTATGTGTGTGACCCATTGGGTTCCATACCTAGCCAGCAGTGGGTCCGAGTGCAAGTTGACCTAATTTGATCAGAACTCATTCTAATCGATTTAGGTCAAATCGAGCTAACTCGAGTTAGTCAATTAGGACTCCTCCTAATTAGTGATCCAATTAAAACATTTAATTTGATCAACCAACAAGACAAGATTGACGTCTAGCAACGTATCATGTCTACCTGGAAGATATGGAAATTCTGGTGAAATTCCAAAACTACCCTTCAGTGGAAAGTTCCCGTACAATTCGATCCTTCAATCATCTTGCATCCCGAGTATAACTATGGATATGGAAACATGTCAAAACTAGCTTATACTCATTCCCAGCTCAGTCATACATTAATGATTCAATTAATTCGATATTAGAAATCATTTCTAATATCTGTACTTTGATCAAAGATTTCCTGAATCATCATCTGACCTAATTTGGCTGGATGCAATCTCCTCCTACTAGGAGTGATCAATTCCTTGTTGACCTACTCATTACCTTCATATACAATTCACCATACCCAGCATCAACCTCGTGCATGACCCAGTGTCATGATTGAGATTGAACCAAAGCATGGGTTCATGTACATAAGGTATTATGGCAGTCTCAGGTCATAGGACTACTTGTACAACTCCCACTATGTGAAACATCTATTGACATGCAGCTAAGGCTCCATTAGATGTTCTCAAACTGGATCTATTCAGTGAACTCATTCGCTAATGAGCACCCACATCCTTGTATTAGTGTCCCACACAAGTGACTGTGAGAGCAGTCACCCTTTTCAGCATACATAGGATGTGCCAGTCTAACCGGAAACCCTGATCCCCAACTCAGGGTTCCTATGACTAGGAATATTCTAGATTAGGGTTTTAAGGCCTTAGATCTCACTGGTATGATCTCATCATAGCCCTAGGACCATAGCCCTAATCTATGGGGTTCATCATATAATGACACAGCGAATGATGAAAAAAAATATTGCCTTTATTAACTTGTCAATTTACAATGGTCTGGGAGATACAAATATTGGCTTATAGGGCATAATCCTTTCATTGCAAACCCTAGCTTCTATTCGAATCGGATTCGAATTAGGGTTCCGGATTGGTTCTAATTGGGTTCTAATTGGACCTAATTAGACCTTAATTATGAAAATAGGGACTATGGCTAACCCTATTGGCTAGCGATGTAACTAGGCTAGCCTCCCCACCCACCCCTTTTCATTTCCATGCCAAAAGCCAAGAGTCCATGCGCATATGGACTCTTGGCGCGCTATTTGGAAGAGTCCATGGTGCATGGACTCTTGGCATGCCCCGCTTAATTCTCCGATGAATTAAGATGGGGCGGCCTTCTTTTCTTAAAATTAGCGCCTCTCATACCCCCCCTTGGATGGGAATCCAACGGCTGGAAGTCTTTTAAGAAAGACAAAAGTCGCTGTTTCCTCCCGGGCGCGTGAAATAACATCTCTTCGGAGATGAAAAGTCGCGACCCCTTTCCTTTTAAAACACCACGATTTTTCCTTTAAGAAAAGCTGTGGGATTTAATCTAGAAGGCCGTGAGATGGGAGGATGGGGCGTGAGAAATTGAGAAGGGTGTGAGAAGGAGTTTACGGAGAGTTTTGAAGGCGCCTCTCTAAAAACTATTTAAGGGGCAGGAAAGATCAGAACTCTGGTTGTGTGTTTCTTTTTTCTTTTATTCCTTCTTCCTCTCCTGAAGACTCTTTTATTCTTTTCTTGCTCTTGCACTATTTTCTTTACAGAGTACACCTCTATCGAAACTCTGCTACTGAACAAGAATAAGAGTAAAAGTCTCCGACGGTAACGGAAAGAAAGGAGTTCTGATTTGTTCCTTTCTTTCTTACATTAAGACATCATTGTCTTAATTTCTCCTCCAACTTAAGACAAGCCTATGTCCTCTTAGGACAAGGTCTTTTCTTCAAGACAAGGGTGTCTAAAGGGCCAAGGTCTTAGTGGAAGGAGGAGAAGAGGTCAAGGAAAGGGAGGCAAACTCTTGTGTGGAGGAATTGAAGCCATAGTCCAAGCAATTAAGTTCTAGGAAGAAGAACTCAATAGAAGGAACCATTGAAAAGAAGATAGAGTTGTCTTGATCATTTCTCTATGTGGATCACCATCGGAGGGTGAACACTTGGACGCCTGGTGAAATCAATTAGCCTCTTCAACATCAAATTTTGTTGGAATTAGTGATTACAGGTTGGTACCCTAATCCTAATTTACATAGATATGTTTGTCATATGATCTAGTCTTATTTAAGGAGTTCCTGTTTTAGGGTTTTTGGTGTGAATTTAGTTTCATTTTGAAATCACACTTCTGCTGCGTTGCACCAGAACCCAACACACCTATCATTTCTTTAGCTGAGACACCAATTTTTGACTCATCCATAGTTTATACACCTACCCTACATACATCCTCACTCATCCAAGAGCTAGGTTTCTACACACCTGGTTTTTACTATCTTGATTCCCGACCTTCATTCGATCGTACACCACATCAGACAGTTGTTGAGACTGTTGCTCCAATCTGTTCCATTCCTGCTGATGACATAGCCTCCACGTTTTCTACTTCAACTAGAGGCAGGACCTATGTTCGATGCAAAGGATGTGGTCATCATACACCTTCATGACCGGCCAGGACCCATCTTCGTGATCTCAGATTGATGTGGCCCCAAGCTCGCTCTTTCACTGATACTTGACTGATTGAGATCGGATCATCAAAGAATGAGGATTAGGATATGTTAGGGTATGTCGGTCGAAGTACAAGCCAACCATCGACTCAACCGGCCGAAGAGATTTTCTCGAACCATGCATTTTAAACCAAGGTGTTTTGAAGAAACTGGACAACTGGTGAGCAAGTCAAAATCAAAGCGCTTAACTCCATCTGAAAAGCAAGTTTACGGCCCCTGCCGAAGATGGGGCCCCCGGCCCATGCCGAAGTGTGATCTTCGCTGTTGATCGAAGACATAGTCTTCAGATTACGACAAAGACGTTGGCTTCGGCCTATGTCTAAGACAAAGTCTTCGATCTTTGTCGAGGATGTAATACCCGATCTGTCTCAAACGAGTCCAGAGATGAAGACAGTTCTCCAATTCGATTACAGGTATTTCCCAAAGAGGAAAACCTGAAGATAGATCTCCGATCTGTCTCAGGTCTCTACGAACATGATGAATAATGGTTACCATTGACTATCTCCAAGAGCACAGTCATGGTGCATGACTCCAGCAGCAATGCCCCCGATCTATCTGGAACAATTTGGTAACTGTCCACGATTGCGAATTGAGGGAAAGGAATTAACTCCCCCATCATAACCACTGGAAGAAGGACGGAACTGCAGGATGGGCAACTCATTATAAATAACGGTAAGAGGGGATGCTCCCGGTAAGGCACAAGATACTCTTGGAAACCTTAGAGTCTTTTCCTTCTCCATCTGATCCTCCTTAGAATCTTCCCCATTCTATGGCTAGAGCCCACCTCTAACTTAGGCATCAGAGTGTCCCCGACCAGAACAACTCCAACCAGGGATTTATTTTGTAGGTGAACTAGGGAGCGGGCCTGCGATCTAGTAGCTTCGTACGATCGGAAAAGGGACTCTACGCCAACAGATTAGCATGCCAGGAAGGGGGGACAGTGGTTAAAAATCAATTATTAAGCTCTCCACCTTGAAAAAGGGGAAGTAAGAAATTTACGATGGCAAGAGAGAAGACTTAGATTGCGTCAATAAGTCGAAGTCGTGTTCTATCCCAGGGGGTGAACCCCCAGTTTAGAACGATATTCCACCTCCCACAATTATCGTGGGACAACAGCAGTTCAAATCTCTCCTGAACCAGGTCACTAACCTCATGGCTATGGTTTAGGACTTCCAGGATAGAGCTTTCCAAGTGGGGCATCAGCTAGCCACCTCCAGGCACAGCTCTCGATCCTAGAGGAAGAGAGCCCCTCGAGAGGGATCCACACATCTCTCCCTCCGTCCTCGGCCCTCCCTTAAAGGCCAAAGTTTAGGAATGCCCAGGCTCGCTGATTCCCTGCAGAGAGGAAAAAAGCCTAGGCAAACCTCCTCTCCTTCTTTTGAAGACTCTACTCCCATAGAGAAAGAACTGAAGCAGGTTCTCCCTGATTATGATGGAAAGTTTAAAGCCATCGAATCGGAAATGGCAAGAATCCGGGAGCAAAAGGATCACAATGATCTAGCAATGTATGATCTGTGCCCCCCTTCATCGATCGTATCTTGGCCGAAGTTGTTCCTCGGCACTTCAGGGTTCCCTAAATGGAACCCTACGATAGCACCTCCGATCCTTTTGATCATTTGGGCAGCTTTAAGGCCCATATGATGATTCAAGGAGCTTCGGGACATGATGTACTATCTCGCATTCCCGACCACCTTGAAGAAAGCTGCTCGGATGTGGTACTCGAGCATATGCCCAAGTACTATCGATTCCTTCTTCGAGTTAGAAAAACTGTTTGTCTTGCATTTCAAGACCTATCGCAAGAGCCCCCAAAATATGGATATGCTGTTCCTCCTTTACCAGAATGAAGGAAAAAGTCTGTGAGATTACATCTCCAGATTTAATGTGGCCACGATCGAGATCCCCGATCTAAACAAGCACATGGCCATGTCTGCATTAAAGAAGGGGCTTCATACATCCAGGCTCACCTTTTTCTTGGACAAGAAGTTCCCTAAGAGCTATGCTGAGCTTCTGTCAAGAGCTCAGAAATATGCTGATACCGAAGAGCAAGCGACAAACCAATGAAGCCCCCTTCGAAGAAGAAAAATAACAGGGGACAAGGTCCCCTACTTTCAATAACAACAACAACAAGCATGCTGACCGCCGAAGGAGTCCTCCTAGGCCTAGAGCATCGGGCGAGAGATTCGACTTCTATACCCCCCTCAACCTCCCTCGAGAAAAGATCCTCTTGGAGATAGAGAAAGAAAACTATCTCCACCGGCCATGTCCCATGAAGGCATCCTCCTCCATGAGGAACAGAAACAAATACTGCCAATTTCACCGGCACCACGGCCATAATACTGAAGAATGCATCCGGTTGAGAGATGCTATAGAGGATCTTATCAAGAGAGGATACCTGGGGCAATACGTTGGTCTCCAAGGACCTCGGTCAGAAGCTACTATTGCCCAACCAACTCCTGAAGAGGCTAAACAGCCAAACCAGAGGCCCACTAATGGAGGCGTGGGGATGATACATCGACCTACCAACTGGAAAAGAGACAAGGACGACGCCCCTAAGCGGCTCAAGGACAACAATGCCATCCTCTTCTCTGATGATGATCTCGTGGGAGTTCGGCTTCCGAACGACGATCCTATTATAATTTCGGCCGTTGTGGCTAATTACGATGTAAAACAAATTTTGGTTGATATTGGAAGTTCGACCGATGTCTTGATCTACGATACATTCTCTCGAATGTTTTTACCTAGAAGTGAACTACGAAGATCTCCTATACCACTTACTGGCTTCAAAGGCAACCAAGACAATGCCGAGGGAGAAATAGTACTGCCTGTAACCCTAGGCACTGAACCTTGATAGAAGACACTATCGATCAATTTCATGATGGGCTGAACCCCTTTGATCTATAATATTATCCTAGGATGGCCTGCTTTGAACAAATTTTGGACCGTAGTGTCATCTTACTACCTCCTGGTATGCTTTCCCACCAGGAATGGCATTGAAGAAGCTAAAGGAGATCAGAGAATGGCATGACAATACTTGATGATCTAGGACAAGCACTTTAATGATCCTGCAACTTAGGATCAGTTAGATCCGAGGGAACCGACTGCAAATTCTAGTGAACCCATGGAGAGAATTATTTCGATGCCCTTGACTGAAGCGGACCCCACCAAGGTCATGCAGATTGGAAGTATGCTTGATGAGAAAACCAGAATGGTGCTAATCTATTTTCTTAGAGATAATGTTGATGTCTTCGCCTGGTCAGCTTTGGACATGCCAGGGATTCTAGCCAAAGTGATCACTCATCAGCTAGAAGTTGCTCCTGAATATAAGCCGGTCCAGCAAAAGAAGAGGAGCTTTGTCCCTGAAAGACAGAAGGCAATAGATGAAGAAGTGAACAAGCTCCTCAAGGCAGGGTTCATCCGGGAAGCCCATTACCCCGAGTGGTTGGCCAATGTGGTAATGGTAAAGAAAGCTAATGGCAAATGGAGGATCTATATCGACTACACGGATCTCAATAAGGCTTGTCTAAAAGATAGCTTTTTTCTCTCAAAGATCGACCAACTGGTTGATGCCACCACCGGCCATCAACTGTTAAGCTTCATGGATGCTTTCTCTAGATACAACCAGATCCGAATGGATCCCCAGGATGAGGAGAAGACAGCCTTCACCACCGACAAGGATATATATTGCTACAAAATGATGCTATTTGGGCTCAAGAATGCTGGGGCGACATTTCGGAGATTAATTAACAAGGTGTTCAAGGAGCAGTGGGCAGAAACATAGAGGCCTATGTTGATGACATGATCGTCAAGAGCCTCCTTAAAAGAGATCACATCAATGACCTGGAGGAATCATTTAGCACTCTGCGGCAACATCGCATGAAGCTAAATCCGATGAAGTGTGCCTTTGGGGTTACTTTGGGAAAGTTTTTCGGTTTCCTTATTACCAAGCGAGGGATTGAGGCAAACCCTGAGAAAATCCAGGCACTTAAAGACATGAGGCATCCATCCTGCAAGAAGGAAGTTCAACAGTTGACAGGAAGGATTGCTTCCTTAAGCAGGTTCATATCCTGGTCAGCCGAGAAATGCCTTCCCTTCTTCAAGGTACTTCGACAGTCTCGGGGTTTCGAGTGGATCGAAGACTGCCGTGCTGCTTTTGAAGAATTAAAGAAGTACTTAGAGAACCCTCTTCTACTTTCTAAACCTTAAGAAGGGGAGGTGCTCTGCTTATACCTTTCCGCTTCGGACAAAGCAGTCAGCTCAGTCTTCGTCTAAAGAGAAGGAGATGGCTCCCACAAGCAGATCTACTACATCAGCAAAGTCCTGCATGATGCAAAAATGAGGTATTCAGAAATGCAGAAGCTGATCTACTCTTTAATAATTGGGGCAAAGTGACTATGGCCTTACTTCCATTCCCATGCCATCATGGTCCTGATTGATCAGCCTCTTAAGGCCGTCCTATGATGCCCCGATACTTCGAGAAGGATAGCCAAGTGGGCTGTGAAACTAAGCGAGTTTGACATTAGTTTTCAACCTCGGTCGGCTATGAAGGCTCAGGTGCTCTCAGATTTCCTGGCTGAGTGCACTTGGAAGTCCAAAGGCAAAGCATCTCTTATAGAAGAGGAAATCTCGAAGGACACGAAGTCCGTTTGGGTACTCCATATGGATGGAGCCTCTAACTCTGCTGGGTGTGGAGCCGGTCTCATACTAGCTGAACTGGACAGCCACACGATGGAATACGTTCTCCGATTCTCCTTCCATGCATCGAATAACCAGGCTAAATATGAAGCCCTACTTGTAGGACTTCAGATCGCCAAGAGTTTGGGAGTTTAAAGACTCCAAGCATTTTTGGACTCCTAGTTGGTGGTAAAACCAAGTTAAAGGAGAATATGAAGCTAGAGATCCCATCATGGTGTAGTACCTGGAAAAAGTATAAATCCTGTCTTGTCAACTAGAGTTCTTTGAAATCATTCATGTTCCTCGATTAGAGAACTCCCGGGCAGATGTGTTGTCTCGACTTGCTACCACAATCCCCGAATCCCTTGGTCACACCTTCGTTGAACACCTTGAGCCCCCAAGCATAGCCGAAGGAGCTGTGTACGTGCACCAGATTGAGACCAAACCAAGTTGGATGGATCCCATCATCAAGTTTTTAAACGAGGGTGTATTGCCTCAAGATAAAGCAGAGGCCAAAAAGATCCGTTGGATGGCATCCCAATATGTGATCCTAGACGGAACTCTCTATAAGAGGTCATTTTCTCAGCCTCTACTGAAATGCTTGGGACCGTCAGACACTGACTATGCCTTGAGGGAGGTCCATGAAGGGATATACGAAGATCACTTGGGGGGCAGATCCTTGGAATATAAAATTATATGCCAAGGATACTATTGGCCCTCCATTCAAAAAGATTCTATCAACTTCATGCGGAAATGTGATCAATGCCAAAGGTATGCCAACATACAGAGACAACCAGCGAGTCATTTGACCCAACTGGCAGCACCTTGGCCCTTTGCCCAATAGGGAATGGACATTCTTGGCCCATTCCCACCGACATCCGGGTAGAGGAAGTTCCTCCTCATGGCAATCGACTATTTCACCAAATGGGTCAAAGCTGAACCATTGGCTCACATCATAGAGGGCAAGGTCGAGAGCTTTGTTAGGAATTCCATCATATTCCGGTTTGAAATTCCACATACAATTATCATCGACGATGAGAGACAATTCGACAATCCGAAGTTCAAAGACTTCTACGCTCGGTACCATGTGAAACATAGGCTGACTTCCGTTGCCCTCCCGCAGTCCAATGGAGAAGCTGAAGTAACTAATCGGACTATCCTCCATGGCTTGAAGACAAGGTTGAACGCTGCCAAGGAACTTTGAGCCAAAGAGCTGACCTCCATTCTCTGGGCATACAGGACAACCCTGAGAACAGCTACTGGCGAATCGCTATTCAACTTGGCGTACGGTATCGAAGCTGTTCTCTCTATCGAAGTCTCCCTTAAATCTTTAAGGATTGACAGATATGAAGAGCCTGAGAACTCTGATCGTAGAAGAGTTGACCTGGATCTACTACTGAGTACCATGCTCCAGGCCTAAATGAAAATGATAACATATCAACAAAAGGTCGCCAAATATTACAACTCCAGAGTAAAGGAACGGATTTTCTGCACGGGGGACATGGGGCTGTGAAGAGCTGAAATATCCAAGCCGACTGAGCAGGGCAAACTTTCTCCCAACTAAGAAGTGCCATACCAAGTTGAAGAAGTCATACATCCCCGGGAACGTATCGATTCAAGACCTTGGATGGTAAAATTCTGTCCCGACCATGGAATGTACAAAACCTTCATAAGTATTATCAATAAACAGACCCCAAAATCTTTTGTACAAATCTGTTCAACTTTGAATGGCCTGTTGCACCAACTAGATGACAATGGTATAGACGGCCTGATCTAAGGAATCAGCCAATAGTGCAAAGGAGAGTCTGATAAACTCACCTTATTGGTATGTCGACGAGCATAATGGACGACCCAATTAGGCTGCCAAAATGATCAAAGGCACGGGGATGGTTTTTATAACCTACCCTACGGTAAATCCGAAGATGTGTCGGGGTGGGCCTAATTAGCCTACCTTACACTAAAGAAGGCGCAGGGATGGTTTTTATAGCCTACCCTACGGTATATCCAAAGACACGCCAAGGCGGGCCTGGATAGCCTACCTTAATCATAACAGGAATGCACTGGGATGGCCTAGATGCCCTACTCTACGGTAAATCTGAAAATGTTCTGAAGTGAATATATATCACTCATCCTGTCAATAGTGAGCGCTTGATAAGATGGCCCAAATGATCTCACCCCTTCTACAGATCCCAAAAGTTCTGAGAAATTTACACCTTCAAAATGTCATAAGGTTTGCATTCAACAGTACAACAAGTCATAGAAAAAGTATGGAAGAAGTCAGAACATTTCATTTCATTTTGGATTTTTACAAAAAAAAAGGAAGAGGAAAAGAAAGCAAGGAGCATTGCAGATAAAGGGAAAGTGGATCTCAAGACTGCCAGCCAGCCCTTTCTCATGCCGATGGGAGGCATCAAAGCCATGGAAGGAGGATGGAGAGGCTCTGGCATCCCCCTCAGAGTCAAACTCCAATTCTTCTTCGAAGTCAGAATCAAACTCATGACCAGGGAAGGGGATGGAAGGCCTAATGTTTTCCAATCCCTTCAAATTGAAGGACTTGAAAGACTTGTCCCGATACTCCCGAAACCCCCAGTGGTACGAATCTAATACCACCTCTACAACTTCATCCTTGTAGGAAGAAGAAGCCATGAAGTCCAAGATGGCCTCCACCAATTTCTTCCTGGACTCCTCCACCTCTGCAGCAGCAACGTTGACTCGTAACTTGGCCTCCACCAGGCGGGCCTCCAAGACCCGGATTTTCCTCTCCAAGCGAGCAATGAGCCCCTATGGGTCATCATTGTCGCCTCTTCGAGGGGCCTTAGAACTAGGATCGCCCTCGGATAGTGCCTTAGAGGCTCTTTTCATCACCCCCTTCTTAAGTTCGGGAATGCTTAACTTCATTTTGATGGTTTGCTGGAGAAGGAAGGGCAATTTCCAAAATGGGATTCTGAAATTTTGATGGCTTGTGACAGGAAAAGACAGGGTCCTATTTAAAAGGATCCTGCACCCACGAATGGCCACAGGAAAATGTGCTCCGCGCCTTTTCCCAGGGACACCAAAGGATGCCACATATCAAGATGATGCCTTAAAACCCAGGTGACTACCTGGGAATGGTATGATCACCAATAACTACTCTTGGGGATTGCAACCGTCGGTGCTTCGGATCCAGAATGGTCTTCATCGTATGGTGATGACATTAATGGCCTCCCCTCGGAAAGGGAGGATATGGCGACACCTAGGATGCACGGGGATGCGACCATTCGAATGTCTATACACTCGATGCGGGCAACGAGAATCATGCTCAATGTTCCTCAATCGATGGTTAACAGGAAAGTGACAAATGTCTGTCATGACCATTCCTGGATAAAAGGAGTAATTACAGTGGGTAATCAATGTCAGCCCGACCTAGTCATGGACGATCACCGGCAGCGGCGTTCCAATTTTACTTTAGAATTTGTCTTCAATGCCAACCTCAAATCAAATAGCCTTCAGCTCACCCATCAACCAGAAAGGATCAAACCAAAAGGAACCAATTTAAAAAACCAAAGTTTCTTAATTCAAGGATGAAAAACTACATCCAAAAGGAGGATATTACAAATAGCTGGGAAAAGGAGAAATTACAACAAAATTACATCTTGTCAGCCTCTCTGGCATTCGAAATAGGAGTAAAGGTCAACGCTTCCCCAAGTTGGGCCCTCGAGGCCACAGATTCATTCTCTAGAATGGCGAGCAAGGAGAAGTCCATGCCAGGATAAATTTCCTTAAGTTTACCCAAGAAATTGACATAACCTGAGGAATATCCTTCCAACACCGCCTTGTTTGTCTTGTCTCTAAAAGCCTGGGAAGCCTTGTAAGCTTCAACAGCCCTGGAAGACCTCTCTTTGGCCTGTGCAGCCCTCTGGATGGCCGCCGAAAAGTTTATCCCCAGTTCCTCAACCCTCCTCTCCGATTCAACCAGATGAGACTTCGACTCCTCAGCATCTCGTAGCACCTCCCTCAGCAACAGTTCAAGAGAGGCAATCTTCCTCCTTCTCTCCTGCACGATGATCGCCACCTCGATCGCCTGTGCCTGAATGGCGCTCATTTGTCTCTTTAAGACATCATTAGAGGCAACGACCCTGTCCCTTTCTTCCTCTGCAGTAGCCTGAAGCTTCTCAGCTACATCGTTTTCAGCTATGGCTGAGGCCACCCAGCTTCGGAGGCCTTCACTAAAGCCAATGCATTCACGAGCACCTTTCTCCAATAGAGAAAGGTCGCAAGAAACCTGCAGAGCAAGAGGCACCTATGAAATCAGCTCAATCAATGAATGTGGATAGGTGACATTCACGATTAAAAGTTACCTACTATATTCCAAGAAAGAGGGCAGGTAAGGGATCCCCAGATTCCTCCTTCCCATTTCCACTCACAGGGGTATCACACCCCACTGGCCCCTTTCCTCCTACAACTAGGGCTACTGGCTTAATATCTTCAGCATGAGTGGGGCCCCATCAACATCTTGTGGGCTCGGTCTCACGGATGGTCCAGCCGCTATGACCCTCCTAGGAATAACTAGCTTCTCCCCTGAAGAAGAACCTATCTCGATAGGTTCATTGCTCTTGGCCTTGGCACATGGCAATGCCAGCACATATCTCCACCTCCTATCTGATCTCCTTACTTGAAAACCTCTCATTGGTTTCCTTTTGGCTGCTCGCCTGAGCTGTGCAACGTTTGGCCTCATGGAGCAACAAGCCCTCAGAGCGGCGCAAGGAGGAAGGAGCAGGGATGGCGTGAAAAATGGTGTTGCCTGATGCGAATGGTAGCTGATCCAAGGATATCTAGACTAGTGAAATTCAAAAGCCCTCATTCATAATGGTTTCTTAGGCGTGCCACGCGCAAGAGCCCTAATGGGTCAAAGCCTCAACTAACGTGCTAGGGGGACCATTGAAAGGCTGCAACCATGACGATCCCTATTCCCACGCATAGTTACCATTGACTTTATCGCTACTAGCTCTCCAAGAGATGACATGGTAGTCACCACTCCTGATAAACCGATAAGTTAAAGGTTTTCTTTACATGGATACCTCCCTGTCTACTTTATAGCTTTAGAGGAGAAGCTTGCATTTGCGAGAAGAGACTCCGCAAAGGGCAATGTGATTCAAATCATCACCAAAAATCAACAACATTACTTAAACCAAGTTCAAAGATGCAATACGGAATACATGAAAAGGAAAAGCTACTTGTTAATTCAAAAAGGTTTGCCAGTCACATGCCAAAGGAAAGAGGAGAAGAGATATGATGCCATACAGATCCCTAAGGATCGACCGGAAGAGATTCAGCATCACAAGATTGGAGCAGCCTGTCAATTTGCGCAGAAAGGGTTTCCTCAACTTGGGCTAGGTCCAGAAAGTCTCCAACATAGGCCCCCTCCTTAGCATGGATACCCTCTTCAGCCTAGGCTCCCTCTTCAGCCTGAACTCTATTGTCGACTTGGATCGAAATTACATCCAAGTCTTCGGCTGCAATGTGAACTTCTTCCCTCAAGCTTGGCACCTCTTCGGCTTCTTCGGCATGGACTGAAATTATGCCTGAACCATCGAGCATGACTGGGATCTCCTCCTTTGGGCTTGACATCTCTTCGGCCTCCTCTACAGCCTCGTCCTCCTCCTCCTCTCCTTCCATTATGTCAAAAGCAGGAACACCAGAAAGATCAAGATTAGGGAAGACCCTACTGACCTTGGCAAGTCCGTCGTTGAAGTCGTGCTAATAGCTGTATAAAGTCGCTTCATTCATTTCCTCTTGGAACTATGAGGACTTCCTAAAATCCACTATAGCTCTATCCGCCAGCTCTTTTATGGCTTCAGACTCCCACCGGGCCACTTCGGACTCCCTCCTGGCTACTTCAAACTTTAAGGCTGCCTCTTCGGCTCTTAAATATGCCTTTTCAGCTCTTAAAGATGCCTCCTCAGCCCTCTTGGTTGTCTCCTCAGCCGCCTTGGTTAGGCCGTTCATCCTCTCCTGATTCTCCTTGGCAGATTGTTCCAAGGAGTTAATTTGTTTTTTATTCTTCCTCAACTCTACATCTTGCCCCGCGATTATCAAATGAGCAGTCTTTAGCTCGCCCCTCAGGCCACGAACTTCAGCATCCACATGAGCGAGTCGGTTCTCCATGGACTGCTTCAGTTCTTCAGCCACCTCCTTCTCGGCCCTAGCCGCGTGGTGTTCCTCCTTTAAGCCATGGACGAGGCTATCAACATTTCCCAGGCCCTCCTCCATGAAAGTGATATCGTAGACCAGCTACGTCAGGAAAACGAGATCATAGACTGAATAACCCTTTGGACAAAGAAAAGACAATGAAGATCTCACCTGTTGCAGGGAGGAGAAGGCAGAATCAGATATTCTGGCAAGGCTTCGACCTTGGATGACTGCCAGATCATGAGGTAGCAGAGTGTCCTTTAGCGCCCGCCTAGCCATGGCAGGGACCAACAAACCCCCCATGGAGGAAAGCTCCGAAGAGTCTGCGGGATGGCTCCCAGCTGGAGAAGTTTCCCGAATGGGCTCCTTCTCGACTTGTGGTGCCTTGCCCCTATCCACCACAAGAGGACATGGCGGTGGTACGTCAACCACCAGAGACAAACTCTCCCTAATTTGAACTAGAGAGATATCCACCGGCAAAGGTTCAACTAGTTGAGGCCCTATTGGGGCCTTCATCATCAGCACCCTGTTTCCCCCAGAGGTTCCTCTGGAGGACGAAGTGCTTATACTCTTCTCAGGATCATCCCTTCGAGCCTTCTTCTGAGCCTCTGACCTTGAAGGAGGAGCCCGAGCTATCCTTTTCTCGGAGGATTGGCAGAGCCAACCCATGTTAGGCTTCATTCCATCGCCTGCAAAAAGAAAAAACCCCTCTGGGTCGACTGGACTACAAAAGGGATGAAGGAGAAGAGGTGAAAAACTTCCACCATTTATACCAAATGCAAGGAATTTGCTGATCCCTGCATGATGGATATTCCTCTCCCCCAATAATTTGCAGATAGGAACGGCCTTTGAATCAGTCAGTAAGTCATAATTAGACTGATCGGCCACCAAAACCTTTTTTCCATCATTGGCAGTAAAGCGTGGCTCCTTCCACTAACTGCTGAAACCCCATGAATCGACAGACAACACAAAAACAAAGTTGGGCTTCCACCCATGGAAGGTGCTAGGCATATCCTTGATGATCTTGCGACCAAGCCGAGGACCGATCACCCACCATCCACGACCATGAAAATCCCTCTTGAGAACAAAAAGGGCAGTAAATAAATTGGTCCCGGGGTCCACATTGGCTATGTGATAACGGACCAAAAACCCATAGATGTTTCGAATGCTATTTGGAGTCAACTAAGCATGCACTACTTGGTATAGGCAAAAAATCTTGATAAAGAAGAGATGAAGCGGAAATCGAAGGCCAACCTTCAAATGGTCTTCGTATATAGCCAGACACCTAGCTGGAGGTTTATTCACCCATTCCTCAGTTATGGGAAGAATTAAAGGGAACACTTTAGGAATGTGATAGCATTCTCGAAGGTGGGCAACTTTTCTTGATAAAATGGAGCTGGGAACTAACTCTGGACTCACCACATCATCGATCCTCGAGGACCTGACCTTTTTCTTTTTGAAAGGGATATGCCCTACAAGCCAATCTATGTTGTATCTCCCAAACCATTGTAATTGACAATATTCTAATAAAGACATTATTTTTCATCATACGCTGTGTTTATATTATATGATGAACCCCATAGATTAGGGCTATGATTTTAGGGTTATGATGAGATTATACCAGTGAGACCTAAAGTCTCAAAACCTTAATCTAAAAAAATTTTTAGTCAAAGGAACCCTGAGTAGGGGATCAGGGTTTTCCGGTAAGACTAGCACATCCCATGTATACTAGAGAGGGTGACTGCTCTCACAGTCACTTGTGTATGACACTGATACTGGGATGTGGGTGCTCATTAGAGAATGAGTTCACTGATCTGATCCAACTTGAAAACATCTAATGGAGTCTTAGCTACATGTCAATAGAAGGTTCTCATAGTAGGAGTGGTACAAGTAATCCTTTGACCTGAGACTACCATAAGTACATTATGTACATGAACCCATGCTTTGGTTCAATTCTAATCATGACACTAAGTCATGCACAGGATTGATATTGGGAATGGTGAATTGGATATGAAGGTAATGAGTAGGTCAACAAGGAATCGATCACTCTTAGTAAGAGGAGATAGCATCCAACTAGTTAACAATCGGATGATGATTCAGGGAATCTTTGATCAAAGTAAAGATATTAGAGATGGTTTCTAATATCAAGATAATTGAATCATCAATATAAGATTGAGCTAGAAATAAATATAATATTGGATTTGACATATATCCATATCCATAGTTATATTTTGGATGCAGGCTGATCGAAAGATTTAATTATACGGTAACTCTCTACTGAAGGGTAATTTTGGTATTTCACCAGAATTTCCATATCTTCTGGGTAGACATGACACGTTGCTAGACGTCAATCTTGTCTTATGGGTTGATCAAATTTAAAGATCACTTATTAGGAAGAGTCCTAATTGATCAAGTCGGGTAAGCCCGGTTTGACCTAAATCGATTAGAAAGAGTTCTAATCAAATTAGGTCAACTTGTATTCGAACCCACTACTGACTAGATGTGGAACCCAATGGATCACACACTTAAGAGGATTGATCAAGAGTTTAATTTGTAATTAAATCATCTTTGCAGGATAACACTCTAGCAGGTGTTGCAAACCCTAGCTTGTATTCGAATTGGATTCGAATTAGGGTTCCGGATTGGTTCAATTTGGGTTCTAATTGGATCTAATTAGACCCTAATTGAGGTTATAGGGATTATGGCTAACCCTATTGGCTAACCATGCACCTAGGCTAGCCCCCCACCCGCCCCTTAGCATTTTTCATGCCAAAATGCCAAGAGTCCATGCGCTAATGGACTATTGGCGTGCCATTTGGAAGAGTCCATGGCGCATGGACTATTGGCGCGCTCCATAAAAAACTCCGATGTTGTTATATGGGGTGGCTTCCTTTCTCATTATCAGCGCCTCACATGTGTGCCCTTGGATGGGAATCCAACAGTTGGAAAATTTTTGAGAAAGACAAAAGGCGCAGTCTCTTCCCGGTTGCGCGAAATAACGTCTCTTCGGAGACCGAAACATCGCGACTCCCTTCTTCTGAAATTTCACGACTTTTCTTTTAGGAAAAGTCATGAGTTTTAATCTGGAAGGTCGTGAGAAGGAGGGAAGGGGCGTGAGAAAATGAGAAATGGCATGAGAAGTCTTTCACGGAGAGATGTGTGGGCGCCTATCTGAGATCTATTTAAAGGGTCGGGAAAATCAGAACTCGGTAATGTTTTCTTTTATTCCTTCTTCCTCTCCTAAAGACTCTTTCACTCTTTTCTTGCTCTTGCATTGTTTCCTTTACAGAGTACACCTCTGTCGAAACTTTGCTACTGAACAAGAATAAGAGCGAAAGTCTCCGACGGTAAAGGAAAGAAAGGAGTTCTGATTTATTCCTTCTTTCTTACATTAAGACATTATTGTCTTAATTTCTCCTCCAACTTAAGACAAGCCTATATCCTCTTAGGACAAGGTCTTTTCTTCAAGACAAGGGTGTCTAAAGGGCTAAGGTCTTAGTGGAAGGAGGAGAAGAGATCAAGGAAAGGGAGGCTACCTCTTTTGTGGAAGAATTCAAGCCATAATGTGAGGAATTAAGTTCTAGGAAGAAGAACTCAAAAGGAGGAACCATTGGACAAGAAGATAGTGTTCTTGATCATCGCTCTGTGTGGATCACCATCGGAGGGCGGACACCTGGATGCATGGTGAATTCAGTTAGCCCCTTCAACTTCAAGTTTGTTGGAATAAGCGATTACAGGTTGGTACCCTAATCCTAATTTGCATACATATGCTTGTTATATGTTCTAGTCTTATTTAAGGAGTTCCTGGTTTAGGGTTTTTGGTGTGAATTTAGTTTCAATTTTGAAATTATACTTCCACTGCGTTGCACCAGAACCCAACAGTGGTATCAGAGCCACCTTAATTAGGACTACAATCTATGATAGTTTGTGTGTTACATATTAGGATTTTTAAATCCTAATATGCTATTACACTTAGCATATTTTTGATTGCATATATGTTTTGATGTATGCCACTAGTTAGGGTTTTTCACTCAAATCCTAATTATTATAGAGATATGATTAGTTTTGAAGTCATCATACTGAAATAAGGTTGCCCTGGCATAATGGTGGATCCATTATGTGGTAAATAGTTGTCCTAGTATGATGACACACTTAGCACATATTTGTTTATCAGAATGATATGATTGTGATATATTCTATAAGAATGTGCTGGCAATTTTATAAAACCCTCCACTTAAAAATTATATTAAGTCATAGTATATTTAACTAGTAAGTATCACTAGTCATGATGAACAATTGATCATTCGGTGTCTAGAAAGGTGGTTCTAGGAAGGTAAAGAGAATTATGGTTTTTAATTGATTCCGTTGACTGACCTGGCCAATTTTTATTGGTGTCTAGGAAAGCAACGGGGGGACTCCCACATCTCTTCCACTTGCCTGGCCGATTTGATTATATTTAAATCTTGACTAAAATGCTTAGTGTTAAAAATACTATATATTGGCCTTCCTTCATGCTGGATCATTATTGAGTTATGAACCACATTAGGTTTGTTGTGTTATCTGCAAGACCTAATATGGTGATTGACATAATACTAGTCTAGTGCATAGATATGCTTACAGTATATTCAGTATAATGCTTTGTTGTGTTATCTGCAAGGGCATTATATTTGAGTACTGACTGTATAGAAATGAAAGGGTCTTGACTTAACTAGAACATTATGGTTTGTTGTGTTTTTCTGCAAGACTAATAATGTTCTAGAGGCCAAGTTATTTTTGAGAATTATATGAGATATAATTGGAAGAGTTTCCTACCTTTGAGCTTATAAAAGATTTGTTGTGTTTTCTGCAAGATCTTTTATAAGTTATTAGGATCTCAATCTCACTAAGAAAAATCGATCAGGGTTCTTCTCGATTATCATAGTGAGGGCTATGATTTTTGATAAAATAGTGGGAGACATAATTAAATTGATGACCTAATTTAATTATGTAAGTCATTTCATGGTTGTTTGCTTATGTATTGTTCTTTATTAAATGTAGATAAATGGCATCTTCATTATCACTGCGAAGTATCTTAGATACCAACAAACTGACTGGTCCAAACTATGTGGACTGGTTGAGAAATTTAATGATTGTGCTGAGTTCAGAAAAACTTTCTTATATTCTTGATACCCCTAGTCTTAATCCACTAGGGGACGATGCCACACAGGAAGATATGGCCACATACAAAATGTGGCAGAATGACTCCCTCACTATCAAGTGTATCATACTGGCCTCTATGACCAATGAGTTATAGAGACAGCATGAAAACATGGATACTCAATCCATAATGCTCAATTTAAAAGAACTTTATGGAGAACAAAGCAGAACTGCTAGATACGAAATATCTAAGCAGTTATTCCATGCTAGGATGACAGAGGGAACATCCATTTAGGATCATGTTCTGAAGGTAATTGACTTAATCACCAGATTGGATCAATTAGGTTTTATTATGGATGGGGAGTTGAATCAGGATTTAATCCTGCAATCACTCTCGGAGTCATTTTCTCAGTTTGTCTTGAATTATCACATGAACAAACTGAACACTTCCTTGCCTGAGCTGTTAAATATGTTAAAAACAGCAAAGAGCCACATTAAGAAAGAAAAGGCTCCACTTCTTCTTGTTGATAAGACCAATAAGAAGAAATCAGGCAAAAAGGATTTTAATAGGAGGCTAAACCCTAAGGGTGGCATCAATAAGAATAAGAAAGGAAAGAAGGCCTCAAAACAATCAACCTGTTTATTTTACGGCAAAGTGGGACATTGGAAAAGGAATTGCAAGGCTTACCTTGCAACTATGAAGCCTGGTGCGGCAGATGCACCAAAAGGTATGTATGAGATACATGCTATATTGACATTAAATTCGTCTATATCAAATACTTGGGTATTGGATACCGCTTGTGGTTACCATATATGCAAATCTTTGCAGGACCTCCACAAGCATAAAGTATTGAAGGAAGGTGACTTCAATCTCTACGGTGCTGGTGGTGATATCATCCAAGCAGAAGCTGTAGGGACTTATATTCTGAAGTTGCCTTCTGGGAAGATCTTGGAGTTAGAAAATTGTTACTATATGCCTAAGATTATTAGGAACATTATATCTATTCTTTTGTTATTAAAACAAGGATATGTAATGGATGTAACGAGCACTGGTTGCTCGATAATGTTGTCTAATAAAGTTATTTGTTCTAGCATATTTAGTAATGGCCTCTTAACTCTTTCTTCCAATGATAGTGTTTTTCATGTCAATAATAAAAGAAAAAGAAAAGACTTTAATGATACTTTACTTTGGCATCATCGACTTGGTCATGTTAATGAGTCTAGGATAAGCAAGTTATACAAGGAAAAATTCCTTGATCCTTATGAGTATGAATCATTAGGAACTTGCGAATCATGTCTCATGGGTAAGATGACCAAGACTCCAATTACCGGACATGGAGAAAGGTCAACTGAGTTATTAGGACTTATACATACTGATGTATGTGGTCCAATGACAACTCGGGCCAGAGGTGGATACTCATATTTTATCACTTTTACAGATGATTTATCTAGGTTTGGATATGTGTATCTTATGAAACATAAATCTGAAGTCTTTGATAAATTTAAGGAGTATCAAAGTATGGTCGAAAAACAAACCGGGAAAAGTATTAAAGTTCTTCGTTCTGATCGAGGAGGAGAATACTTATCCACGGAGTTTTTAGACTATCTTAAAGTTAATGGAATTCTTTCTGAATGGACCCCTCCTTATACTCCACAGCTAAATGGTATAGCTGAAAGGAGGAATCGTACCTTATTAGATATGGTACGATCCATGATGTGCTTCACAAATTTATCCATTTCCTTTTGGGGTCATGCCCTAGAAACTGCTGTTTACATTCTGAACAAGGTACCTTCTAAATCCATTGTTAGTACTCCATATGAAATTTGGAGTGGAAAGAAACCATATCTTAAATATTTTAAGGTATGGGGATGTCCAGCTTATGTTAAAAGAAATTTTGGACATAAGTTGGAACCTAGAGCGGATAAATGTCTATTTATAGGATATCCTAGAGAGGGTAGAGGATATATGTTCTACCATCCTACTGAACAAAAGATTTTTGTCAGCAGGCATGCCACTTTTCTAGAAAAAGAGTTCATTTTAGAAAAGGGCGATGGTAGAACTATTGAACTTGGAGAAGTACAAGAAATACAGATAGACAGTTCTCAACCATTAGAACATATAGTTAGGACAGAACCAGAATACAAAACTCCTCCCCATAGGTCTGATAGAGTGCCACGGGCACCTGAGAGGTATGGGTTTATTATTGAAAATAATGAAGCCCAAGTCATTCAAAATGATGAACCTCTGACCTATATGGAAGCTATCTTGAGTACTGATTCAGATAGATGGCAAGAAGCCATGGAATCCGAGATAGACTCTATGTATGTAAACCAAGTATGGTCTTTGGTCGATGCACCAGAGGGTGTTAATCCTTTTGGGTGCAAATGGGTCTATAAGAAAAAGATTGGGGCTGATGGCCAAGTTGAAACTTATAAAGCCAGATTAGTGGCAAAAGGATTTAGACAAAAACATGGATTTGATTATGATGAAACATTCTCACCTATTGCCATGCTCAAATCAATTCGGATTTTACTTGCTATAGCAGCGTACGACGATTATGAGATCTGGTAGATGGATGTGAAGACTGCATTCCTCAATGGTTTCCTTGAGGAAGAAGTCTACTTGTCACAGCCAGAAGGTTTTATTTCAAAGAATAAACCTAATCAAGTATGCAAGCTAAAGAAATCCATTTATGGATTGAAGCAAGCTTCCAGGAGTTGGAACATCCACTTTGATGAAACTTTTAAAAGGTTTGGTTTTATCAAAAATGTGGATGAACGCTGTGTTTATAAGAAGACTAGTGGGAGTGCCATAGTCTTCTTGGTTATGTATGTAGATGACATACTCCTCATTGGGAATGATGTCCCAATGTTACAATCAGTCAAGGTTTGGCTATCAAACCAGTTTTCCATGAAAGATTTGGGAGAAGCATCCTTTATACTAGGTATTAAGATCTTTAGAGATAGATCTAAGAGGATGCTAGGTTTATCCCAATCTAGGTACATTGACTTAGTGCTGAAAAGATTCAGCATGGATGGAAGTAAAAGAGGTTACCTTCCTATGAGTCAAGGCATACATCTTTCTAAAAGAATGTTTCCTAAGACACCTGAAGAAAGAAATAGAATGAATTATATACCTTATGCTTCGGCAATTGGTCCATAATGTATGCCATGCTATGTATCAGGCCTGATATGGCATATGCTTTAGGCATTGTCAGTAGGTTTCAGGCTGATCCAGGAGAGGATCATTGGAAAGCAGTTAAAAATATTCTTAAGTACCTGAGAAGGACTAAGGATATTTTTCTGGTTTATGGTGGTTTTGATCTTAAACTAGAAGCTTATTCTGATTCTAGTTTTCAATCAGACCCTGATGATAGCAAATCCATTTCGGGATATGTTTTTACCCTAAATGGTGGAGCAGTGAGTTGGAAGAGTACCAAGCAGCAGACTGTAGCTGACTCAACCACAGAGGCAGAATACATAGCTGTCAGTGAAGCTGCCAAGGAAGCAGTCTGGATGAAGAAGTTCATCACAGAGTTGGGTGTTGTTCCTGAGATTGAAAACCCAGTGCCACTTTACTGTGACAACACTGGAGCTGTTGCTCAAGCTAAGGAACCAAGAGCTCATCATAAGTCCAAGCTCATTCTGAGACGCTTCCATCTCGTCCGAGAAATAGTAGAAAGACAAGATGTCTACATAAATAGAGTTGATACAAAGAACAATATAGCATACCCGTTCACTAAGGCTCTACCACAGCGAGAGTTTGATCGCCACCTCGAGTGTATGGGATTAAGATTTAAAGGCGATTGGCTTTAGTGCAAGTGGGAGATTGAAAGGGATATGCCCTACAAGCCAATCTATGTTGTAACTCCCAAACCATTGTAATTGACAATATTCTAATAAAGGCATTATTTTTCATCATACGCTGTGTTTATATTATATGATGAACCCCATAGATTAGGGCTATGATTTTAGGGTTATGATGAGATCATACCAGTGAGACCTAAAGTCTCAAAACCTTAATCTAAAAAAATTCCTAGTCAAAGGAACCCTGAGTAGGGGATCAGGGTTTTCCGGTAAGACTAGCACATCCCATGTATACTAGAGAGGGTGACTGCTCTCACAGTCACTTGTGTATGACACTGATACTGGGATGTGGGTGCTCATTGGAGAATGAGTTCACTAATTTGATCCAACTTGAGAACATCTAATGGAGTCTTAGCTACATGTCAATAGAAGGTTCTCATAGTGGGAGTGGTACAAGTAATCCTTTGACCTGAGATTACCATAAGTACCTTATGTACATGAACCCATGCTTTGGTTTAATTCTAATCATGACACTGAGTTAAGCATAGGATTGATATTGGGAATGGTGAATTGGATATGAAGGTAATGAGTAGGTTAACAAGGAATCGATCACTCTTAGTAAGAGGAGATAGCATCCAGCTAGTTAACAATCGGATGATGATTCAGGGAATCTTTGATCAAAGTAAAGATATTAGAGATGGTTTCTAATATCAAGATAATTGAATCATCAATATAAGATTGAGCTAGAAATAAATATAATATTGGATTTGATATATATCCATATCCATAGTTATATTTTGGATGCAGGCTGATCGAAAGATTTAATTGTACGGTAACCCTCTACTGAAGGATAATTTTGGTATTTCACCAGAATTTTCATATCTTCTGGGTAGACATGACACGTTGCTAGACGTCAATCTTGTCTTGTGGGTTGATCAAATTTAAAGATCACTTATTAGGAAGAGTCCTAATTGATCAAGTCGGGTAAGCCCGGTTTGACCTAAATCGATTAGAAAGAGTTCTAATCAAATTGGGTCAACTTGTATTCGAACCCACTGCTGGCTAGATGTGGAACCCAATGGGTCACACACTTAAGAGGATTGATCAAGGGTTTAATTTGTAATTAAATCATCTTTGCAGGATAACACTCTAGCAGGTGTTGCAAATCCTAGCTTCTATTCGAATTGTATTCGAATTAGGGTTCCGGATTGGTTCAATTTGGGTTCTAATTGGATCTAATTAGATCCTAATTGAGGTTATAGGGATTATGGCTAACCCTATTGGCTAACCATGCACCTAGGCTAGCCCCCCACCCACCCCTTAGCATTTTTCATGCCAAAATGCCAAGAGTCCATGCGCTAATGGACTCTTGGCGCTCCATTTGGAAGAGTCCATGGTGCATGGACTCTTGGCGTGCTCCATAAAAAACTCCGATGTTTTTATATGGGGCGGCTTCCTTTCTCATTATTAGCGCCTCACATGTGTACCCTTGGATGGGAATCCAACGGTTGGAAAATTTTTGAGAAATACAAAAGGCGCAGACTCTTCCCGGTTGCGCGAAATAACGTCTCTTCGAAGACCGAAACATCGCGACTCCCTTCTTCTAAAATTTCATGACTTTTCTTTTAGGAAAAGCCATGAGTTTTAATCTGGAAGGTCGTGAGAAGGAGGGAAGGGGCATGAGAAAATGAGAAAGGGCATGAGAAGTCTTTCACGGAGAGATGTGTGGGCGCCTATCTGAGATCTATTTAAAGGGTCGGGAAAATCAGAACTCGGTAATGTTTTCTTTTATTCCTTCTTCCTCTCCTAAAGACTCTTTCACTCTTTTCTTGTTCTTGCATTGTTTCCTTTACAGAGTACACCTCTATCGAAACTTTTCTACTGAACAAGAATAAGAGCAAAATTCTCCGACGGTAAAGGAAAGAAAGGAGTTCTGATTTATTCCTTCTTTCTTACATTAAGACATTATTGTCTTAATTTCTCCTCCAACTTAAGACAAGCCTATATCCTCTTAGGACAAGGTATTTTCTTCAAGACATGGGTGTCTAAAGGGCCAAGGCCTTAGTGGAAGGAGGAGAAGAGATCAAGGAAAGGGAGGCTACCTCTTTTATGGAAGAATTCAAGCCATAATCTGAAGAATTGAGTTCTAGGAAGAAGAACTCAAAAGGAGGAACCATTGGACAAAAAGATAGTGTTCTTGATCATCGCTCTGTGTGGATCACCATCGGAGGGCGGACACCTTGACGCCTGGTGAATTCAGTTAGCCCCTTCAACTTCAAGTTTGTTGGAATAAGCGATTACAGGTTGGTACCCTAATCCTAATTTGCATAGATATGCTTGTCATATGTTCTAGTCTTATTTAAGGAGTTCCTGGTTTAGGGTTTTTGGTGTGAATTTAGTTTCAATTTTGAAATTACACTTCCGCTGTGTTGCACCGGAACCCAACACTTTTGGATTCCTACAGTCTTAGCCATGATAAAAGAACAAGGCAAAGAAATAAAAGGAAGATTCTACCTGCGGAAGGGACTGATGGCTAAGAATATGGAAAGCTAGGCCAAAACTGAAAGTGCAAGGTTGAAGAAGCTTCCTCAACTAGACTGTTTTCTCCTTCTCATAAAAAGACAAAGAGGCTTCAAGGTGACATCTCGATAAATGGAACCATCTTTCTAAACCTGCCATGGATGCTCATGATGGTTGCGCAACCCCAAAACAGCCCTAAGATGATTTGACATGGAATAAACCAAAGGTCATAATTCGTATAAATCAATGGCCGAGGTGGAGCGCACTTCTCATCCAAGGGATGGGGAGAACCATGACCGATGCTCAAATCCCAACCAAAAGATTGGTTGAACCATCGCACAAACAAAAAAGGAGAGACAGTCTCAGGTCCGCCCGCTCCTTTTTCACACCCCAATCAGGGGATGACGGCTGTCGATCACCTGATTCTCAAATCAACCGATAGTTATGGTAGACGGTCCAATCAGAGATTTTGTAATCATCCACTGCACCATCCCCTAGGAGGAAAATGACAAACCAGTAATACTCTCACTCTTCGAAGCAAATCTTTACTTCGAAAATTGAGAGTAGGGGGCAACTGTTGGGATATATCAGTCCAAGTACAAGCCAACCATCGACTCGACCGGTCGAAGACATTTTCTCGAACCATGCATTTTAAACCAAGGAGTTCAGAAGAAACTGGACAACTAATGGGCAAGTCAAAATCGAAGCGCTTAACTCCATCCGGAAAGCAAGTTTACGGCCCCTGCTGAAGACAGGGCCCCCGGCCCACGTTGAAGTATGATCTTCACTATTGACCGAAGACATAGTCTTTAGATTATGACGAAGATGTCGGCTTCGGCCTACATCCAAGACAAAGTCTTCGATCTTTGCCGAGGATGTAATCCCCGATATATCTCGAAAGGGTCCGAAGACGAAGACAGTTCTCCAATTTGATTACAGGTATTTCTCAAAAAGGGAAACCTGAAGATAGATCTCCGATCTATCTCAGGTCTCTACGAACACGATGAATAACGGTTACCATCGACTATCTCTAAGAGCATAGTCATGGCACGTGACTCCAGCAGCAACGCCCCCGGTCTGTCCGGAATCGTTTGGTAATCATCCATAATTGTGAATTGAGGGTTAGGAATTAACTCCCCCATCGTAACCACTAAAGGAAGGATAGAACCGCAGGCTGGGCAACTTATTATAAATAACGGTAAGAGGGGATGCTCCCGGTAAGGCATTAGATACTCCTGGAAACCTTAAAGTCTTTTCCTTCTCCATCTGATCCACCTCAGAATCTTCCCCATTCTATGGTTGGAGCTCGTCTCTAACTTAGGCATCGAAGTATCCCACGTCGGAACAACTCCGGCTAGGGATTTGTTTTGCAAGTGAATAAGGGAGCAGGCCTACGATCCAGTAGCTCTGCCTGGTCAAAAAAGGGACTCTACACCAATAGGATAGTTTTTATGTTTAGATAGTTTGCTTATCTACACTTTTTGTATGTTTTGATGCTATCTTTTTGTACACATTTTGACATTCTATGAATTTTTATGATTGTACTTCATGTTATGAATTCAAATGAATGAAATACATCATTTACCTTCAGTACTTGGTTGTCTTCATTTATGAATGAATGGATGAATGAATTGTTATGTTGTACTTCAATGTTCTATCTTGATTGACTTACTTATTATTCTCTTCCTTCCTTTTTAATGATAACAAAAAGGGGGAGTAATAAGACTAAAGTATAAATGGAGTAAATATGTAAATTCTTTCGGATTTGAAAATTCTTTTGAAATTTGTTTGAGCTTGAATTGAAAATTCTTTGCAAAATTCATTAAGGGAGAGTAATACCTCCTTTGTATTGAAAATCAATTTTGAATTGAATGTCATGTCAAATCTTTTATAAAGATATTTAAAAAGATGTTTACAAATTCTTTTACGAATCATCTATTAAGGGAGAGTACTACTATTACTGAATTTGTCTTTCCTAAGCATGTTTTCTTTTAGAGCATGATGATACTTGAATTTATCCCTTATATATATTCCAAGCTTTGATACTCTTAGCCATTACAATGCTTCTACTCTGATACATTTTTTTCAATATTGCAATTGCTCTGATACAACTATTGGAATTAGCTCTTCGCACCTTGTAAAATTTTTTGAAAGCTTTTTATGCAATTTATACTTAAAGGTTTTGTCATCATCAAAAAGGAGGAGATTGTTGACTCCGTTATTGATTTTGATGATAAACAAAATGCTTAAGTATAAGTTGAGTGCTAATGATTTCCTTGAAGTATGTTTATATAGAAAAAGGTGCTTATCAATTTGATAAATGTTATTTGATTGAAGAAGTCCAAATTTAGAAGAAAAATCTGCTCAAAGAAGATTTCGACAGTTGAACATTGTTTGAATGGATACTTGAGTTCAATATAGATTTGATTCAGCACAAGTTCAAAAGTTTTGAAGAGAATCTTAGTGATGTGTCGACTCAAAGTGTCGACACATGACTCAAGGTGTCAACACATGAGAGTGAAGTGTTGACACAAGCCAGCATGCAAAGAAAGTTTCAATTAGGATGGTTGAAGTGTCAACACTTGGATATGTTGTGTCGACTCAAAGTGTCGACACATGGATCAACTCATCGCCTGAAATTTTTGGATTACAAAACTTACTGAAGTTGAAGATCTGGCTGAAGTGTCGACACATGGAACTAAGTGTCGACTCAAAGTATTGACACACCTGAAGAAGTGTCGACTCACTTGAGAATTTTAGAAAGCTACTTTGAAAATATTTGAACTAGGTGTCAACTCAAGGAGTGCATATGTCGACCTGATGTGTCGACTCAGCCTGATGTGTCGACTTAGCCTGATGTGTCAACACATGGAGTTCTCGGGATAGTAACAGCTAGTTTTTCAAATGTAGAACTCATCCCTCTTGGCTCCCAACAGCTAGCTTTTCATGTCTAATAGCTAGAAACTAGATTTGAGGCCTTACAAAGGTATTTTCATGATTCAAATCAAATCAAAACACAAGGGAATGAAAAAGGAATAACCAAGAGAGAAGAAAAGAAGAGCATTCACTCATATTCATTGAGTCCAACCACCTTCAAGAAAACGCAAGTCTCCAAGCATTCAAGAGCCTTCAAGAGCATCAAGATCAATCATTCTTAAGCAATTAAAGAGGCTTCATAAAGTTGGAGGCAGCACTACATTAAGCTTCAAAGAGATACCCGCTTTTTTATTAGAAAGCTTTCATTGTTTCTTTACTTCAAAACTATATTTGTTGTAAGGGTTTTTGGTTAGCCTATTGGAAAACCAAGGAGGTTATTGGTGAGCCTTTGAAAACTAATTAGGTTCTTGGTTAGCCCACAAAACCAAGGGAGGTTGGTGGTGAGCCTTAAAACTAATTAGATTCTTGGTTAGCCAGCAAAACCAAGGGGGGTTGGTGGCGAGCCATAAAACCATTTAGGTTCTTGGTTAGCCCGTAAAACCAAGTGAGGTTTTGACTTGTGATCCTTATGAAAACAAGTTGGGTTTTGATTAGTGAACCCGGAAAACTAATCGGCTGTAATCGATTGAGATTATAGTAAATTCCTAAGGGGATCTTGGAGAGTGGATATAGTTGCATTGGATAACGTTGAACCACTATACTTCCTTGTGTTTATGATTGCTTGTCTCTTTTATTTACTCTTACTTTTAGTGCCTTATATTTCTGCTACACACTTACTTAAAGAGCACTTCATTTGTATTCATAGTACTTAGTTTAATTATTGGATTGGATCATTTACTCTTGCATTGCATTCAATTAATTTTTAGAGACCCAATTCACCCCCCTCTTAGGTTGCTTACTGGGCAACATCGGTCGCCCTTGCTTTTATGGCACAGCACCTGCTAGTAATCTTGTTCGGTGCACTTGACTGCTTTAAGCATGCTGAGGGCTTCCTTCCAGCTTTATGGAAGATCTCAAATGTTTTGGAGTCATCTAGTTCTTCGATGAGTAGCTCCATTGTCTATCTTGAACCTTAAGACTTTGGAATGATGTATTATCTGCAGGGAGGCTAGAAATCTGTGTAAGCTACCCACAAGGCTTTGCACCCATGTAATCAAAACATATTAATGGGAAAAACATGTTTTACATTCATTTCCTTTTGTGCTTACTTTTAGCCCATCGTATACGTGATCATTGATTATACTGTGTTTCAATAATTTTTTAGGGTATGCCCAATCGAAAAGTATTTTTTACCATGTTTGTACTAGGTCTTTGATAATTATATCATATACACATATAAAAGCATTAATTTAATAATTAAATTATTTTTAATTATATCAAATTGATACTTTTGCACATCATTTGTTGGAAAGAAACTATCACAACAAAGAGCTCGATTTTTGGAGTCCAATGGCATAGATGGCACTCAAATCGGAGTCCAGATGGCACTCAAATTAGAGCCAAATAGGGCCAGAATTGTATTTTAAAAATTAATAAAGAAATTGCATGATTTTTAAAGTAGCCGGTATATCGTGGACTGGCCGCTCGGCCTATAGAGGCTCGCCTGGTCCATAAGAAGCTAAGGGTCATGGTCCACAGCTCTAAGCCATGGACCATGGAGGATTTTTTCTTCCCGGAGCCATCGTTTGCTGCCCCGAAGCCACTGCCCACTTCTCGAAGCCACCACCCGCTACCCAGAGCCACCACCCATTGCCCGGAGCCACCACCCACTACATAGAGCCACCATCTGACTGTTGCTTCACATTGTTCCAAGCACTCTCACCATCCCTCCATCAATTTATCATCATTGGCCACCCCCTATGCACCACCACCAATGACCACCACCCCTCTCAGCCCAATCCAGGCCACCATCGCCACTCTGCCACCACCATCGCCACTCCGCCACCACCATCGCAATGTCAAATCAGGAAAGAGGCCAAGTCCTGATCATTAGAGGAGTTCCATGGATCCGGGATTCGATCTAGTGAGAGTCCAGATCAGACTCTGCTTCGAAAGAAGGAAGGTTAGCACCAATCAACTCATCAAGCCATACATCAGACAGTCCAGATTTCTTCTTACGATATTTTTCCGATTTGGAGCCTGATTGAGTCCAAATTTGATCAAAGGAAGCCCTAGACAAGATCTATTTAAAGGACCCCTATGCTAAGAAGAAATCATCTTGGAGAGAGCATGGTACAAGATAGAGGGATACTTGGGCTACAAGTTGATCTTTGAGAGTGGGGTATCTTGTAGAGGAGTACTATCCGTACACCATCTTCGAGCTAATGTCATTTTCAAGATCAAGAACCAGAGAAGAAGCAACGAGGCCTAGATCACTTGAAGGAGTATGAAGGAAGAAGGGAGTTCATCAACCATCTTCTCGATGAAGCTGCACTGACCTCCTTCCAATCTTTGTTACAACTTTCTTTTTATTTGCTTTCATTCAAGCATATTGTTTACTTTCTTTTAATAGGATCCTAGTTCAGTTAATATAAAGTTTATTTTCTTGCACCTTTAAATTTGTGTCCTGTATCTTCATTGCAAATAGATGCTATGATCTAAATAATAGATCCTAATTCCATGTATTTTCTTTTGTTCTGCACTTTTAATTTGTGTTTATCCGATTTTGATCTCCTGATCTTCTTAAAAATCATAGATTTCAAATTCTTTTACATGCTACCTTCTTCATGGATTCGACCCGACTCACTCTTTCTACGTGTTTTTACTTTTCTTTCAAGTCAATTAATTAAACTGATAGCTGTGGTGTCTTGATAACAACTTCATGGCCTATCATGTCTTTGGCATCATTATCGACAAAGGAACGAACACAACAATTTTGATCTCTTTGATTTTTTTTTGTAAATTTAATTTACTAATTTTTTTTGTAGATTAAAAAGGAAGAAAAAGAAAAAAAGGGGAGAAGAAAATGTTGCCCAGGTGGCTACACAAGAAGGGGGTGAATTGGAAATTTAAAAAATTTAAGCAGATGATGTGCACTTTAAAATCCCTTTTAAAGTGTTAGGTGCTGTGGCAAAATAATGACTTGCAGAGGCTAAATAAGATCAAAGAATCACAACACAAACACACAGAAATTTATAGTTGTTCGGAGCAACCCAGCTCCTACATCCACTACCCAAGATACCACTTGGAATTTCCACTATATTCACACCCGAATACAGTAGGATTGTTTTATAGGCTCACAATCCAAAACCTCTACACTTTGATTTTACCGGGATCGTCAAAAATAACCCAACACCCTTTGGTTTTGAACAGTATCATCAAAGAAACCTAACTTGGTTTTCATAGGATCACCAAGAACCCAACACTTGGTTTTTATCTAAGGCTCACCAAGAACCTATTTGGTTTTTCAAACGGGCTCACCAATAACCCAATAATTCAAGAAAGAATTGAGAAATAAATGCAATAATAAATGACAAACTCTAGTTGTCAGATAGTTGCGAGTGTTGCTTGAGAGAAGTCCACTTGGATGCACTTCAATGTGCTTTAAAAGCTTCAGTGGCTTCTTTTCAAAGTGCTTCAAGCTTCAGATCAGAGTTGGTAAAGACTTGAAGATTGACTTGAATGCTCTTTGTGCTCTTCTTGATTACTGGTAGGTTGGATATTCAATAAACCCTTAAAACTTTGTGGAACTCTCTTACTCTTCTTCTCTCTTACTTTAATAAAGTTCAAATCCCTCAAATATATGGTCTTCCATCACTCCAACATAGTTTGAGATGTTGTATATCGTTGGGATGTGACTTATGACTGTTGGAGCACCTTTTGGCATTCAAAAAAGAATTCTGGAACTAGTCGTTATGTACTTAAGAACGATACTCGAGTCGGCTCGAATTCTTCGAGTCGGCTCGGATCCTTCGAGTTGATAGGTCGAGTCACCAATTCTTCAACAGGGTCGGCTCTTTGTCTCAGGATGCAAAAACTTCACTTTGGATGAGTCAGCTCTTGATAGCTCGGGTCATCTCGAGCTTCTATTGTTGAACACATTAACAGGGTCGGCTCTTTGTCTCAGGATGCAAAAACTTCACTCTGGATGAGTCAGCTCTTGATAGCTCGGGTCATCTCGAGCTTCTATTATTGAACACATTAAACTCGAGGAGTCGGCTCGCTTCTACTTGGGTCGACTCTTCTTCTTAGAATCAGAAAACTTTACTCTGGAGGAGTCGGCTCGTTGCAGACCGGGTCAGCTCGCTTCCTCAGGTCATCAAAATTTGTTTTGGTAGAGTCAGCTCGTTGTGGTTCGGGTCGGCTCACCTGGCTTGTTCTCAAAAGACTTCAAAACTGGACTTTGGAAGAGTCGGCTCGAACTTATTCCAGTCAACTCAGATTTACTTGAGTCGGCTCAGTTTCCTTCGAGTCAGCTCGGATTGCTGCATGCCAGAATCCTTAGTGCGTGCCATGAGATGGAGTCGACTCTTTTGAGGTTGGTTCGGCTCGAGTGACTTCTTCAAAATTTTTATAATTAAACTCAAGAATACTCTCACCAACACTCTTCATCATTCAATATAAACCAACTCAAAATAAATTTAATGCATAGCACACATAGAAGTAACCCTTTTATATGATTTTTCTTAACTTTTTCATTGGGTTCTTCTTTACAAAACAAGATTACAACACAACTCAAAACAATAATTATAAATGTAGGAGTTGAAGTTTAAACAAATAAATCATCCTACAAAAACTTGTAAACCACTTGAAGAGTTGTTAGAAATAAATGTGCATGCTCTAATATTTGGTTATCATCAAAATCACTTATGGGGTCAACAATCTCCCCTTTTTTGATGATTACAAAACACTGGGCATGAAAAATTCTTTACATTTACATGTATAAAAGTATTCAAGAGTAAGTATTCACATGTATTGGAGCTAATTACATTTGTAAATAAGTATTAGAGCTCTAGTGATGATACCATTGTATATCATTGATGTTAGTGCTTTTGTATATATCATAGTTTTAGACTTTGCATACTTTATAACATCATAATTACCACAAACATGGAGTACTAGAGTTTAAAATTTTGACAGAATTAAGACTAATTTTTAGAGCAATGAGAGCAAGAGAAGGATTTAGAGATAAAGCTATTTTTAAGAAAATCTCCCCCTTTCTCTAGGTTTTAAAATAATGAAGCAGTTAGGTTCATTTGAATACAATTACTTTTGTGCTCCCCCTTTTTCATTCTTTTTATGCACTTTTAGAATAATTGGAAGGAAGCTCAACATAGATATCAGAATTTTCATGATAGCTCAATCATTAGTAATGATATTGATACCATTCTCCCCCTTTTTGTCAGATAATCAAAAAGGTATTTTCAAAAAACCTTAGATTTTGAAATAGATTGAGAAAGTATTTAATATTTGTTTGAGATAATTTCACTTTCTCAAATTCATTTGAAAATTTTAATTAAAAATTCATCAGAGTTGTATCGGAAACATTGCATGATTAGAAGAATAACTTATGACAATAATAGAAATTGCTAAAAGAACTTTCATTTCATTCAAAAATTTTCCATACAAAGTACAAAATGTGAAAAAAAGTACATTCATTCAATAAGATTTCTTGCTAATCACAAAGTTTCTTAATTATAAAAGATAAAGGTAAGGCATACATATTGTAAAAAGTCAGAGATGTGATCAATACAACCAAAAGACTAGCTAATTAACCTATTCTTCTTCTTCACTAGAAGAAGAGCCAACATCTATAACCTTATCAGAGGTTTTGGTTTTTAAAGGTTTAAACCTTAAATCCTTGAATCTAGTTTTAACTGGAGCTATAGATGCCTTAGTCTTCTTGGCTTTAGGTTTCTTTTTGATCACAACAGGTTTGGATTTGAGTGAAGGTGGATCAGATGAAAGAATTTTTGAAGGAGCAGGAGATGGTTGAATAGAAGTTTCAAGTGGCTCTTTGTTGATCAGTAAAGGAGTATCCTCAGTAGTGAATGTTTTCTTTTGAGATTAATGTAGGATACTTCTAAGTTTTTCTTTAAAATTCTCCATTTCCTTTTCCATCTTTTCTTTATGAACCATTTGTTCTGATCTCATTTTCTGCAAGCTGGCATTAACTGAATTTTGTAAACTCTCAAGTGCAGAATTTATGTGACCTGTCAGTGAATCAGAAATTGTTTCCATCTTCTGAAATATTAACTCCATAATTTCAGATGTAGTAATCATTGCATCCTCAGATCTGTCTTCATCCTTGTTTTCAGATTCATTGATTTCAACGGCAGCAAGTTCATCATCATCTGAGGAAGTGGCAGCAATTTGACCAGACATTTTCTTTATCCATATTCCCTCTTGCAGTTTGTATTCCATTCATTTAAGAGAGTTGAAGGAATAAGTGTCTGAATGATGTAGAGGCTTGCCTATCTCATTAGTTAGTTCAATTCTAGCATCTTCAAACAGTAAGGTCAAAACTATACCGTATGGCAAGCATGCTTTATGTTTTCTAGCTACTTCTCTCATTTGAATCATCATGATGAAAGGAAGGTTAAGAGGTTCTTCTTCAATCAGATGTCCCATAAAAGTCATGTCCTTTTCACTCACCCAATTGAAACGACCAATTCTGGAAAGAAAAATTCTACTAACCATGTTGTGAAGAAGCCTCATTTCCTTTGATAGCAAATTGGCTTGAATATGTTGAACGGAGCTTACATCTTCTCTTTCCAAAATGAGCTTCATTGTGCATTTTGTCATTTAGGGTAAGCTCGGTGGCACCTTCAGTTGGCATTTGAAGCAAGTTGCTCAGCTTTTCTTCATCCACAATGACTTTAACTCCTTTAACAGTTGATTCCAAATGGTATTCTTCCAGAACTAGGTTTTCATAGAAAGTTCATACCATAGAAGGGTAGGTTAGAATATCCAAAGAACAGAAAAATTTCCAGCCCTGGTTGTCAAACCAACTACCAATCTTCATTTCCATTTCTTCCAAGAAGGAGAAATTGATCCTTCTACAGCAAGTGACAGGCCTATTGACCATTGAAGTGGATTTTCAGGTTGGAGAGGATGTTTCTTCTTCTCGTTGTTCAGGAGTGGACCTTTTTCTCTTTTCTCCCTTTTCTTTAAGATCTTCACTGCGTGTACTTGTTTCAGTTGCTTGAGGAATCTTCCTTGTAGATTTCCTTGGAGCCATTGCAGTGGGATTTATGGGATTTAGAGTTTTGGGGAATGGTCTTTGAGAGATTGGTAAAGGTTTCAAGTGGAGTAAAGAGAGTTTGGAGTGAATAGAGAAAGAGTGAAATATAAGATAAGATTACTCAGATCTATTTAAATAGCGATTTCTCGACATTCGAGTCGGCTCGCCTAACCCTAAAAATATCTAAGTCAGCTCGACCAGAGTGAACTCGAAACAAGCAAAAAAATCAGACATTCGAGCCAGCTCGACTAGAGCAAAATTGCTCGAGTTGACTCGAACAGAAACTTTCTACATAAAGAAATTAAAATGATTCAAAAATTGAGTTTGATTCAATGAAATCTCAAGAAAAGTTGTTCAAAATACTTGAATAGTTGTGGGAGGTTTTCTAGATAATTTTTCCTTAATTTTGAAGGAAATTAGTTTAAATAAATCTAGAAAGGATTACGAAGACCTAATTCTCTTTTAAGCAATACAAATCTATCCTGATTCAGTGGCTTAGTGAAAATGTCAGCTATCTATTTTTCAATTGGGATAAATTCTAGTTCAATGTTACCGTTCAAAACATGATCTCTAATAAAATGATGCCTAATCTCTATATGCTTAGTTCTAGAATGTTGAATAGGATTCTTGGTCAAATTTATATCACTTGTGTTATCACACTTGATTGGAATTTTGAATTGTGTAACACCAAAATCTTCTAGTTGTTGTTTAATCCATTACACTTGTGCACAACAATATCCTACAGCAACATACTCTACCTCAACAGTAGAATGTGCTACCGAGTTTTGTTTCTTGCAGTGCCATGAGATTAAATTCAATCCTAGAATTTGGCATGTGCCGCTAGTGCTCTTTCTATCAATTTTACAACCAGCATAGTCAGTATCCGAAAATCTAATTAAATTCAATGAGGATTGTTTTGAAAACCAAAGACCTAGATTACTTGTACCTTTCAAATATTTGATTATTCTTTTGATAGGAAGCGTATGTGTTTCTTTAGGATTACATTGAAATCTAGCACATACACATACACTATACAAGATATCCGGTCTACTTGCAGTTAAATATAACAAGGATCCGATCATACCTACATATAGCTTTTGGTCAACAATAGATCCATTTTCATCTTTGTCCAATCTGCAAGATGTGCTCATGGGTGTACTCATTTGTTTGCTCGTTTCCATACCAAACTTTTTGATTATTTTCTTGGTATATTTGGCTTGGTTGATAAAGATTTCTTCCTTAGTTTGCTTTACTTGAAGTCCGAGGAAGTAATTATGTTCACCTATTAGGCTCATTTCAAATTCTCCCTGCATTAACTTAGCAAATTCTTCACAAAGAATTTCATTAGTTGCATCAAATATAATATCATCAACATAAATTTGCACAACTAATATATCATTATTTTTCTTTTTGATGAAAAGAGTTTTATCAACATTTCTTCTTGAAAAATTATTTTCAATCAAGAAAGTGCTAAGTCTATCACACCAGGCTCTAGGTGCTTATTTCAAACCATATAAAGCTTTGTTTAGTTTAAACACATGGTTTGGAAAAGCATGATCTTCAAAACCCAGTGGTTGTTCTACAAGAACTTGTTTGGAGATAAAACCATTTAAAAATTCACTTTTTACATCTATATGAAAAAGTTTAAAATTCATGTAGCAAGCAAATGCAAGAAGTAATCTAATGGCTTTTAATCTTGCTACCGGTGCATATGTTTCACTAAAATCAATGCCTTCTTCTTAACTATATCCCTTAGCCACTAATCTAGCTTTGTTTCTAATGGCATCTTCTTGTTCATCTAATTTGTTTCTGTAGACCCATTTTGTTTCTATGATTGGGTGGTCAGTAGGTCTATCAACTAATATCCAAACCTTATTTCTTTCAAATTGGTTCAATTCTTCATGCATGGCTAACATCTAGTTTGGGTCGTTTTTAGCTTCTTCTAAGGTATGAGGTTTAATTTGAGATACAAAGGCTAGGTAGTCAATTGTAGTTCTATGTGCAGACCTAGTCCTAATACCTTGTGAAGGATAACCAATAATTAAATCTTTAGGATAAGAAATTGCGTTCCTCCATTCTGTTGGTAAATTTGTATGATCTTTCCTTACCGTTTATTTTCCTTCTTCAATTAATCTTTCTTGTATGCTCATGTCTTCCATCTTTTTTTGAATTGTACCTGCATCATTGCCTATACACTCTTTTTTTCTAGAAGGTGAATGGTTAGTTTCATTAAAAATAACATACATTAACTCTTCTACAGTAAGAGTCCATTTATTAAATACTTTATATGCTTTGCTATGTAATGAATAACCAAGAAAAATTGCTTCATCAAATTTAGCATCAAATTTTCCTAAATTATCTTTACCATTATTAAGCACAAAGCATTTACATCCAAATACATGAAAATTATTGATATTGGATTTATTTTTATTCCAAAGCTCATAGGGGATTTTCTTTAAAGTAGGACGGATCAAAATACAGTTTAAAATATAACAAGCAGTGTTCACTGCTTCTGTCCAAAAGCACCTTGGATGATTACCTTCACACAACATAGTTTGGGCCATTTCTTTCAAAGTCCTATTCTTTCTCTCTAAAACACCATTTTGTTGTGGTGTCCTAGGAACGGAGAAGTTATTATCAATGTAATTTTCTATGCAATAGTCATCGAAAAATTGATTTTCAAATTCAGTGCCGTGATCACTCCTAATTGAAATTATTGACAGATTTTTCATATTTGAAACCTTTTTATGAAATTTTTGAAATACTTTGAAGGTTTCATCTTTTTGAGCAATAAATAAAATCCATGTAAATCTAGAAAAATTATCTACAATCACAAGGGCATATTTCATACCTCCTCGGATTGTAGTCCTAGTTGGTCCAAATAAGTCCATGTGAAGTAATTTTAGAGGTCTAGTAGTTGAAATCATATTTTTGGATTTAAAACTTTTCCTAGTTTATTTACCCATTTGGCATGCATCATAAACATGATCAAAATCAACTTTAAACTAAGACATGTCTCTAACTAAGTTTTTGAAAATTAATCTAGCAATAGTATGCATGCTAGCATGACCTAATCGTCTATGCCATAATAAACAAGACTCCTTGGTCTTAGCATTTATTGCAACTAAACTGGAACTACTTGACATGGCAAGATCATTTAGATCTACCACATAAATATTTCCAAGTCCATGTCCATTGAATTTATTGCTATAATCAAGAGAGTTTGTTACTATACATATAGATGATTCCAAAATAACGTTGAAGCCTTTATCACAAAGTTGACAATACTCAATAAATTGTGCTTCAATTTATCCACTAGCAATACATTTTTAATAAAAGTATAGGGGGTTATTTTGATTTTACCAATTTTGATTATTTTTTTCCTTGCCATTATCTCCAAAAGTAACAATACCTCCTTTCATTTCTAGGGTGATGAACTGATCCTTCTCACCCGTCATATGCCTTGAATAGCCACTATTGAGATACCATCTTTTCTTCAATTTCTGGGCTACAAGACATTCCTACAAGACAATCAAGGAGTTCTTTTACATACCCAAGCTAACTTAGATCTTTGCAGGTTAGCAGAGGTGGTTCCTTGGGGAACTCAAATCTTTCTTGATTTATTATGGACATTTCTAATAATATTACATTCAAAAGCTTTATGTCTTAGCTCTTTGTAAGCAAAACATTTGATTCTAAAATTTTGAAAACATTTATGCTTTGAAATTCTAGATGCATGAGATGCAGAAATAGCAGATTTTATATTTGAGTTTTTAGGAACATACAAGATAGCTTTCAAAATGGAAGTAGAAACTTTTGTCACCAAAACCTTTTGAGAAGTTAATTTAGGAACAAAATCTTTTTGCTTCACAAAAGTAGTTGCTGAAACATAATTTGATTTTAAAGAATTAAAACAAATTCCAGCCTTGTTACCAGAAATCATTTTCTCTTTAAGAATCAACTCAAGCTTATTAGAAGATAAAGTCAGTTATTCAACAAGTGTCTTGAGTTTTTCAACCTTTTTTTTCAACTCATTGTTTTTATTTAACAAAACTTTGTTTTTGTCATGATAATCATTATTTTTAGTTTTCAATACTTTACAGTTTTCAGAAAAGACATGAAGTTCTTTTTGCAACAAAGTATTCTTTTATGAAATCTCCTCTTTTTCTTTGAGTAAAGAATCATTAATATTCTTTAGAGATCTAATCTTTACTCCAGCCTTTTTAAATTCAGATAAAAGATTATGGAATGCAGAATTTAACTCATCAAATATAAATTCAATTTGAGCATTGGGAGAAGTTACCTCATCCTCAAGACCCATTAGACATAGATTAGCTATTTTTGTGGTCTCTTCCTCTTCAGTTGAGATGGATTCTTTACTGTCGCTCCATGTGGCAACCATTGCTTTCTTTTTCTTCTTATTAAAAAACTTCTTCAATTATGGACAATCTGGATGAATATGCCCCAGTTTCTTACATTCATAGCAGGTGGAGACTTGTTCCTTTTCTTTATCTTTATCCTTGTCCTTTTTCTTGGAATGCTCTCCTCGTTCATGGAATATTCTATTGAATCTTTCTTTCTTCTTTCTCATAAACTTTCTAAATCTTCTCATGACCATTGTAATATCTTCATCTTCTAGATCGTCTTCGGAGGAGGCAGAATCATCTTTCGATTCTTCATTATTCTTAGATTCCAACGTAGCCTTGAATGCAATAGTTTTATTTTTGTTCTGATCATCATCAGCTCTGTGCTGCATGGCCAATTCGTATGTGATAAGAGAATCCATTAATTCATCCATAGACAGAGTGTTTAGATCTTTAGCCTCTTGGATGGCTATAACTTTAGGATCCCATTTATCTGGAAGTGATCTCAATATCTTCTGTACTAAATCAGTATTTGAGTAAACCCTGCCAAGACTTTTAAAATCATTAATAATATCTATAAATCTAGTGTACATGATAGAAATATTTTCATTAGGTTCCATTTTAAATAATTCATAATTATGACTAGAAGATTAATTTTTGAAGTCTTCACTTAGGAAGTTCCTTCATGGGTCACTTCAAGTTTATCCCAAATTTCCTTTGCTGATGAGCAAGTGAAAATTCAATTAAACTCATTTGAATCCAAAGCACAGTATAGCAGATTCATAGCTTTGGCATTTAATTCTCCTAACTTCATGTCATGTTCATCCCATTCCTTTTCAGGCTTAGGGACATCCACGCCATCAATTTTAATCATGGGAACATGTGGCCCTTTAAGAATGACCTTCCATAATTGAAAACCAATAGCTTGTATATAGATTTTCATTCTTGCTTTCCTATAAGAATAATTTGTGCCTATGAAGAGTGGAGGTCTATTAGTTGACTGGCCTTCGACCAAGGATGTACTTATGGGATAAGTCATCAATCTTTACCCTAATGTCATCAAAGACACTGCTCTGATACCAGTTGTTGCTCAGGTGGCTATCCAAGAGGGGGGTGAATTGAGAATCAGATAATGTGCACTTAAAAATCCTTTTTAAAGTGTTAGGTGCTATGGCAAAATAATGACTTGCAGAAATTAAATAAGATCAAAGAATCACAACACAAACACATAGAAATTTATAGTGGTTCAGAGCAACCCAGCTCCTACATCCACTACCCAAGATACCACTTGGGATTTCTACTATATTCACACTCGAATACAGAAGGATTGTTTTACAGGGTCATAATCCAAAACCTCTACACTTTGGTTTTACCGGGATCACCAAAGAAAACCCAATACCTTTTAGTTTTGAACAGGATCACCAAAGAAACTAACTTGGTTTTCATAGGATCACCAAGAACCCAACACTTGGTTTTTATCTAAGGCTCACCAATAACCCTATAATTCAAGAATGAATTGAGAAATAAATGCAACAATAAATGATAAACTCTAGTTATTAGATAGTTACCGGTGCAGCTTGAGAGAAGTCCACTTGGATGCACTTCAATGCCCATTAAAAGCTTTAGTGGCTTCTTTCCAAAGTGCTTCAAGCTTCATATTAGAGTTGGTGAAGACTTGAAGACTGGCTTGAATACTCTTTGTGCTCTTCTTGCTTGTTGGTAGGTAGGATATTCAATAAACCCTTAAAACTTTGAGGAACTCTCTTACTCTTCTTCTCTCTTACTTTAATAAAGTTCAAATTCCTCAAATATATTATCTTCCATCACTCCAAGATAGTTTGAGACATTGTAGATTATTGGGATGTGACATATGACCGTCGAAGGACCTTTTGGCATTCAAAAAAGAATTCTGGAACTAGTCGTTATGTACCTGAGAATGACACTTGAGTCGGCTTGGATTTTTCAAGTCAGCTCAGATCCTTCAAGTCGATAGGTCGAGTCATCAATTCTTCAGCAGGGTCGGCTCTCTGTCTCAGGGTACAAAAACTTCACTCTGGATGAGTCATCTCTTGAAAGCTCGGGTCGGCTCGAACTTCTATCATTGAACACATTGAACTTGAGGAGTCGGCTTGCTTCTACATGGGTCAACTCTTCTTCTCAAAATCAAAAAACTTTACTCTGGAGGAGTTGGCTCGCTGCAGATCGGGTCGACTCACTGCAGATCGGGTCGGCTTGCTTCCTCAGGTCTTCAAAATTTGTTCTGGCAGAGTCGGCTCGCCTGGCTTGTTCTTAGAAGATTTCAAAACTAGACTCTAGAAGAGTCAGCTCAGACTTATTCTAGTCGTCTTAGTTACCTTCGAGTCGGCTCGGATTGCTACGTGTCAGAATCCTTAGTGTGTGCCATGAGATGGAGTCACTCTTTTGAGGTTGGGTCGGGTTGAGTGACTTCTTCAGAATTTTTACAATTAAACTCAAGAATACTCTCACCAACACTCTTCATCATTCAATATAAACCAACTCAAAATAAATTTAATGCATAGCACACATAGAAGTAACCCTTTTATATGATTTTTCTTAACTTTTTCATTGGGTTCTTCTTTGTAAAACATGATTACAACACAACTCAAAACAAGAATTATAAATGTAGGAGTTGAAGTTTGAACAAATAAATCATCCTACAAAAACTTGTAAACCACTTGAAGAGTTGTTAGAAATAAATATGCATGCTCCAATGTTTGGTTATCATCAAAATCACTTATGGGGTCAACAGAAAAGTTATCTACCAACCTGGTACGATCAATCGAAACCTCAAACTAATTTCCCTTTTCATTAGTTACTTTTAATTTTTTTTTCATATTAACCAAAAAAAATTCTCTTTTAGATTTATTTCCTTCTCTATTATTGCTCCATTCATTTTTGGAATTAACACAAAAAGAAAAAAAATAGTTGTTGTTAATTAGTTTCCTTCTTTTTAAACTAATCCAAAAAAAGAAAAAAAATTTCTTTTAAACTTCTTCCTTTGCAAGTGAACCTAAAAAAAGAAAAAAATCATTGACCTTTCATGAAAGAAAAGTGTCATAAAAGCAAATCTTTGTAAGGGCATTTTTGTAATCTTCCAACTCTTGTATGACATTATTATTTTAATAAAAGGTATTTTTTGTTTCATCATACTGCTATGTTTTATTTAAAGATTATGATGAACCCTGTAGATTAGGGCAAAGGAATTAGGGTTATGATGAAGATCATAATTGTGAGACCTAAGTTCCTATAAATCCTAATCTAAAATATTTCTAGTCATTGGATCATCGATTCGGGGATCAATGCTTTCGGAAAGACTAGCTTATCCTATGTATGCTCGATGGAAATGGTGGTCGATTTAATAGCCACCTATGTAGAGATACTAATAGAAGGATAAGGGTGCTTATTAGGGTATGAGTTTACTGAACAAATCCATACTGAGAATATCTTATAGAAGTCTTACTACTTGTCAAGAGATAGTTCTCATAGTGAGAGTTGTGCAAGTAATCTTTATACCTAAGGTCACCATGGTTCCTTATACATACTAAGCCATATTTTGGTTCATACTCATTCATGACATTTAGTCATGTATGGGGTGTTTTCATATATGGTGGAAGGTGTATAAAGGATGTGAGTGGACCAATAAGGAATTGATCATTCCTAGTTAGAGAAAATGTTAACCCATGTAATCTCTTCGATTGATGACTCAGGGAGTCTTTGATCAAAGTAGGATAAGATTAGAAGTATTTTCTAATCAGTCATCAATAGAGTTTTTATTATCAAAATGAGATTCAAAATGACTAAGTGCTAGGGTTTGACAATTATCCATACCCATCACTTATTCGGGATAACGGGAGATCGAAAGATTGAATTGCATGGTAACTTTCCATGGAAGGGTGTTTTGATACTTTCTATCAAATTCCACATCTTTCGGGTAGGCATGATATATTGCTAGATGTCAATCATATCTTGTAGTTTTTCATGAGTCAATTCGATTGGATTCATGAGTCAATTCGAAAGCTAGTTCGAATTAGCAACTTAGGTCAGCTCAATTTGACCTACTTAGGTTAATTGAGTTCGATTGGATTGAATTAGCTTGGACCTAGACCTACTGCTGGCTAGATGTAGAACTCAAAGGGTCATACACATTAGAGAATTGCCCTAGAAAGTCAATTAGAATTTTATTAGGGCCATGGGATTTTAATTGCTTAGCTAGATTACATACTAGAATGTGTAGGCTAACCTAACTCCTAACCCAATTGAATTGGGTCCATAAGGTTGCTTAATGGGCTAACCAATTTGAGGAAATCCTAGATTAGGTTGAGTCCAAAGTGGGGTAGCAATTATCTGGTTTTATCTAGATTTAATCAACCTTTATCAATTTATTTGAAGAGTCCTATGTTGTAAGTACTCTTGGCACCAACTTGTTTTGTGCACAAGAATATATGGCAGGCAGAATGGACCTAGAGTCCTTCAATTTATGGGACTTGGTTTCCATGTGGAACAAGGCATCCCTAGCCTTATCCCATATTTGAATATCTTGGCTTAATACTGGTTAAAAGAAAGGAATGGGCGGTGAAGTAAGTTATTGCGCACATGAAGGGTTGCGTCCCTTCATGGTTAGCCATAGATGATTCAAATCCAAGAGTCCTTCTTTATGAAGGAACTTGACTATTGGATAAGACACTTCATTTATATGCCATCTAAGAAGCCTCTTTACCGGTTACATGCCACATGGCATGAGGACAAAAGCAAGGATTATCCAAAAGACATGAATAAGACTCTTAGCACAAGAAAGGTCTTGACCTTTCAAGATAAGACTCCTGAATGAAGGGTCTTATATGATCTATTATTTGATAGATCAAAGGCTGATGAAGAGCCATAATTGGCACCTCTCCATCTCTTATAAATAGCCTTCGGTGTTTAGGCCGAATGCAATCTGATTTCATCCTTTCTTTCCTACATTCTTACACTCTGCCACTTAGACTTCCTTGTCTCTTCCTTCTCTTGTTAGGACATGGGTGATGCCTTAAGACAAGTCCACCATTTTAAGACAAGACCTTAGGAAGAGAATTATGAAGTGATAAAGAGAGTGAAGAAAGGTTTTGGAGAGGGCTCTGAGTGCTCTACTGAAGGGCAAGGGTTTGAGCAAGGAAGGAGAGTTGCCAAAGGAAAAAAGGCCATTGAAAGAGTCCCAATGGATTAAGTAACCTTCTAAGGAGGGGTTCCTAGCTTCAATTCGCATGTGGATCACCTCTGGAGGGCATGCACTTATGTTCCTAGTGAAAAGAAAAAGGAATTAACATTCCAGGTATTTTTCCAAACCCTATTTGAGTGACTTGATAATTGTAATGAATAAGGGATCTTGGGCTTATGGTTTCTAGTTATTTGGAGTTTCAAAATAAAAAATTTTGAAATCCATTCTTCCGCTATGCCACCGAAACCAATAATGATATCAGAGCCCCCTTAGTTTATTCAATTAATGGTCCATGCAATTAGTAATGATTACTTACTATGATATGTAGCAATGCATGATTGTTTAAAATACATTATGATATGTTATATCCTAGTAATTGCTTCGTATTGGGTTAGTCACTTTGGCTGTCCGGTCATAGGAGCCAAGTAGGATTTAAAGGCACTCTCTTCCCATTCAATGGGGTTTTCTATGGCATGTTGGGGTGCTGTTGTGGCTATATCCTATGAACAAGTAAGGTGAATAGATTATTGTCATAATTATGCTATATTATGCATATTAGGGTTTATATGCTTATATGATATCATGTATATCATGTTTACTTAGGATGTGTTTGAGACCACTAAAAGCCCATATAATTAATATATTTAGTCATAGTGTAAGTTAGTCAAGAGGCAAAATTCATTTAGGGTTATATGATTAACCAATTGGTATCTAGGCAAGTGGTTCTGGGAAAGTAAAGGGTATGAGGTTTTTAATTGATTCTGTTGTCTGACTTGGCCAATTAATTTGGTGTCTAAGGAAAGCAACGAGGGAACTCCCTCATCTCTTCCACTTACCTAGCCAATTTGGCTATCTCTGGACCTTAAATTGAATACGCCAATTGAATTAACACACTATAGTTTGCCTTCCTTCATGCTAGGTATAGTTCATATTAACAACTATAGTAGGTTTGTTATGTAACACAAGCCCTATCCTAGTATTAAATATGAATTATCTTAGTGCAGTTAATGCTTTATAGTATGTTTGATAGTATTGCTTTGTTGTGTAATACAAGGATAATATTATTCGAACATGTCTATATAGAAATGAATGGTCAGACTAAACTAAGACATTATAGTTTATTATGTAACACAAGGCTATAAGTGTCTTAAAGGTAGTTCATTTATTGAGAATTGCATGGGTTGCAATTGGAAAGGAATTCCTACCTTTGAACTCATGAGTGTTTATTATGTAACACAAGGCACTCATAAGGAATTAGGATCTCAACCCCACTAAAAAAACCTGGTAAGGTTTCTCGCTTACCATAAGTAAGGGTTATGGTATTCGAATAAAATAGTGGGAGACATAGTTAGATAAAAAGTCCTTATCTAGTTTTGAATGTCATCTTGAGTGGTCTGCTTATACTGTTCTTTATTAAATATAGGTTTTATTATGGCTTCAAGTTTATCACTGCAGCGCATCTTAGATGCAAATAAGTTGACCATCCCTAATTATGTAGATTGGTTGAGAAACTTGAGGATATTATTAACTCAAGAAAAGCTTTCTTATATTCTTGATTCTATGGATTGTTGACTCCATTATTAATTTTGATGATTGACAAAATGCTTAAGTATACTTGAGTACTAACAGTTCTTTAAAGTATATTTTTATTAGAAAAAGGTACTTATCAAGTTGGTTGAATTGAATTGCTTATCAAATATTTGAAGAAGCTCTTTCTATGAATGAAACATTAAAGATTGATGGACTTAAGTATTTGAGAATTGCTTGAAAGGATTTAAGAGTCAAGTTTAAAGAATATTCAACAGAGTTTCAATCGAATTTAGAAAAGTTTTAGCAAGTGTCGACTCATAGTTCAAGTGTCGACTCATGACAGTGCAAGTGTCGACTTAAGATGGTACTCAGAAAAGAATTTTAGATGGCACGATTGAAGTATCCACTCATGCTACACAAGTGTCAACCCTGAGTGTCGACTCAAGGATCGACTTAAATCTTGAGACAGAATTCTTACATAACATGCTAATATTCAAGACTCAACTCAAGTGTCACCTTACTAGATGAAGTGTCGACTTACCTGAAATTTTCAGAGAGCTTCAAAGCAGAATTTTGAACTAGGTGTCAACTCATAAAATTTAAGTGTCAACCCTAAGTGTTGACTCATAGCCTGAAGTGTTGACATATGGAATTCTGAAAATAGTAACGGTTAGTTTTTTCAAATACAGAACTCGACCCTTTTGGCCCCCAACAACTAGTTTCATCTCTCTAATGGTCATAAACCATCATTTAAGCCTTGGGATGGTATTTAAGTAAATTAAATTCAAGTGGAACACAAGAGAATGAATTGATGAAGAGAAAGAAAAAGAAAAATAATTGCATTCACTCAAATTCATTGAGAGTAACCTCTTCCAAACAAAAAAAGTCTCCAAGCATTCAAAGCAATCAAGAGCATTCAAGTCCAACCACTTATGAGCATTAATTGAGGCTTCATCAAATTGAAGACAAGCATCTTTAACAAGCTTCAAAGAGATAACAACTTTTATTTAGAAAGCTTGATTGTATTCTTTACCTTCATTATTACTTTGTTGTCTCAAGGTTTTTGGTGAGCCTAAGAATAAAAACAAGGAGATTTTTTATTAGCCTAGTTGAAAACAAAGGAGGTTTTTGGTTAGCCTAGTTGAAAACCAAGAAGCTTTTTAGTTAGCCTAGTTGGAAAACTAAGGAGGTTTTTGGTTAGCCTTTGAAAACCAAGAGGTTTCTTTTGGTGAGTCTAGTAAAAACCAAAAGGAATTTTGATTAATGAGCCTAGAAAACTAATCGGCTATAATCGAGAGTGATTATAGTAAATTCTTGAGTGGACCTTGGGGAGTGGATGTATGTGCCTTAGAGTGCACCGAACTACTATACTTGCTTGTATTTGTGATTGATTGTCTTCTTTTTACTTGCTCTTACTTTCATTGCATTTAAATTTCCACTGCATACTTTTTAAGAGCATACAACATTTTCATCTCACTAGCACTTAAATTGATTATTGAATTGGCACATATATTTGAAAATATTTTTTAGAAACTCAATTCACCCCCCCTCTTAGGTTGCTTACTGGGTAACAAGTGGTACCAGAGCCATGTTCTTAGTATATAGGTCTAACCACCTTGAGTAAAGATCTATGGCAGCCCCACTTGGTACAAGTATAGTTGAAGGACAAGCCTCAAATAGACCCCCTTTCTTTAGTGGCATAATTATACTTATTGGAAAACATGAATGAGAATTTATATGCATTCTATAAATTATAATTTATAGAAATTAGTGGATAAAGGTCCTCATATTCATTCAGTTCTGGTTAATGGTATTTCCATCCCAAAGCTTGAAGAGGATTGGGATGAATATGATATTAAACAATTCGAGATCAATGCGAAAGCAATGAATCTCCTTTATCATGCATCGGACCCTAGTGAATTCAACAGGATTTCCACATGCACTTCAGCCAAAGAAATATGGGACACACTTAAGGTCACTCATGAGGGTATCGATCAAGTGAAAAATATAAAAGTTAACATTATTGTGCACACTTATGAGATGTTTTGCATGGAACCAAATGAATCTATCCCTAACATATATACTAGGTTCACAAATATTGTTAATGGCATAAGAAGCCTTGGTAAAATTATGTCTAATGCCGATCTTGTGAACAAAATACTCAGGTCTCTACCAACATCTTGGGATCCAAAAGTGATAGCCATTCAAGAAGTCAAAGATGTTGATAAACCTTCATTGGAGCAATTGGTAGGCTCGCTCATGACTTACGAGATGAACTTGAAACAAAAAGCAATGGATATGGATAAGAAGAAGAAGGGTAGAGCTTTCAAGTTCACAACACAAGAAAAATCTTCAAATGAAGAATCAGAAGAAAAAGAAGAGAATGAGAATGATGAAGCTTTATTAGAAAGAAAGTTTAAGAAATTCATAAGGAAAAAGAAATTTCCTTACAAGAAAAGTTTCAACCAAGCAAAAAGAAAGGGAAAAGAAAAAGTGAAAGAAAAGGACAAGGAAAAGGAACTACCTATTTTCTTCGAATGCAAGAAGCCTGGACATTACAAGTATGACTGTCCTCTCCTAAAAAAGTCAAGGAAGAAGCTTAGAAAGAAAGCAATGATGGCAACTTGGAGTGACAGTGAGGACTCCGGCTCTGAAGAAGAACAAATTGAAGTAGCCAATCTTTGCATCATAGCATAACAGGAAGAAGAGGAAAATCCTGAACTTGAAGTTGATTATACTTTTGATGAATTAAGAAATGCATTTGATGAGTTAGTGCATGACTATAAACTGATTATGATTGAAAATAGAAAATTGAAAAAGTATGCAAATTCTTTCTCGCATGAAAACTCTAATCTTATGATTGAAGTTAATGATTTGAAAAATAAGATTGATATTTTAGAAAATCAAAACAATGCTTTACCAATGAAAAATAAAGTTTTGAAAAGACCTAAAGTCAATGTCTCAAATAATGAACTTTTGAAAAAAAGTAAAGATCTTGAAGTAGAAAACAAGAAATATAAAGATGAGCTTAATAGGATAAAACCTTTTGTTGAAAAAATCACTTGAAGTTTTGAAAAGTTAAATCTAGTTTTGAACAATCGAAGAACTATTTTTAATAAAGCTGGATTAGGTTTTAAACCCCAAAAATAGTAAAAGTTTTTTAAAAATCTCTTTATTCCTGCATCATCAAGCATCATTTGTTACTCTTGTAGAAAGGTAGGTCATAAAGCATATCATTGTGATTTGAAAAAAATCAATAATTCTGGAAAGATTTGGGTTCCAAAATGAACCACTCTTAGTACTAACTGAAAAGGAACCAAGATGACTTGCGTGCCTAAACCAAAACTTAATTTATTTTGCAGGTGTGTCTTGCAACCAAAGAAAAGAAAAGATTGTGGTGTCTCGATAGTGGTTGCTCAAGACACATGATAGGAGATGTGAAGCAATTCACCTCTCTTGAAGCATTGCATGGAGGGAGTGTAACCTTTGGTGATAATGATAAAAGAAAGATCATCGGTATCGGTAAAGTTTACATCTCCCCTTCTACATAGATTGATAATGTACTATTAGTTGAAGGATTAAGACAATCTACTTACTATTAGTCAGTTTTATGATAAAGACTTTCAAGTTATTTTTGGATCATCTTTTTGCATGATTGCTAGTCTTGATAATAATAGAGTGAAGTTCATTGGAAAAAGGAATGGTAACATTTATCTTGTTGATTTGGATAATCTATCTTTGCCTAATGGTGAATGCCTAGTTGCAATGAATTTCACTATTAATGAGACTAGCTAGCTTTGGCATCGTAGATTAGGACATGCAAGCATGTATTTACTTTCTAAATTATGTAAAAGTGATTAAGTAAGAGATTTTCCAAAACTTAGTTTTGAGAAAAATAAAATTTGTAAAGCATGTCAATTTGGAAAACAAGTAAAAATATCTTTCAAACCTAAAGGTTTTGTTTTAACTTCTAAGCCATTAGAGCTAATCCATATGGATCTCTTTGGACCAACTAGGACATCAAGCCTAGGAGGAAAGAGATTTAACTAGTTATAGTGGGTGATTTTTCTTGATTTACATGGGTTTCATTTTTAGCTCACAAAGACGAATCATTTTCAGCTTTCATTAAGTTTTATCGAAAAGTTTCCAATGAAAAAGGTACTTCAGTTATTTGTATTTGTAGTGACCATGATTTTGAATTTGAAAATCAAGATTTTGAAAACTTTTGTAATGAAAAAGGAATTGAACATATTTTTTTGCACCTAGGATACCTTAACAAAATAGGGTAGTAGAAAGGAAAAATTGCACTTTAAAAGAAATGGCATGTACAATGCTTTATGAAAATGATTTGTCGAGATATTTTTAGACTGAAGCAGTAAATATCACTTGCTATATTTTAAATCATGTTTTAATTCATCCTATTTTAAAGAAAACTCCATATGTGCTTTGAAAACAAAAAAAATCTACTTTAAAATACTTTCAAGTTTTTGACTATCAATGCTTTATTATGAACAATGGTAAAGATAACATAGGTAAATTTGATGAGGATATCTTCTTAGGAAACTCTACATCTAGTAGGGCATATAGAGTTTTTAATAAGAGAACTTTAGTAGTAGAGGAATGTATACATGTAGTATTTGAAGAATCTACTAACAAATCCTCAAGAAAAAAGGATACTTCTGATACATGTATGGGTGCTGAAGGATTAAAGAAGCTGACTTTGGATGATCAACCCCCTCAAGAAAATGAAGAAGATCAAGATTAGAAGGAAAGAGAAGAAGTCATACAATTCGTACCAAAGCATCAAGATCTATCCAAGTAGTGGAGGTATGCTCATGGACACCCTATGGAATTAATCCTAGGTGATCAATCAAAAGGGATAAGAACAAGATCTTCCATTAGAAATAAATGTGACTATATTGCCTTTGTTTTTCAAATTGAACCAAAATGCATTGAAGAAGCTGAAAAAGACCCTAATTGAATTAATGCAATGCAAGAAGAATTGAATCAGTTTGGAAAAAATAAAGTTTGGACACTAATAGAAAGACCATCTAATGTTTCAATTATTGGCACAAAATGGGTATATTAGAATAAACTAGATGAAAATAGTATTGTCATTAGAAACAAGGCTAGACTGGTTGCTAAAGGTTATAATCAAAAAGAAGGTATTGATTTTGATGAAACCTTTGCACCTGTAGCTAGACTTGAAGCCATTAAATTACTTTTAGCATTTGCTTATTTTATGAATTTCAAATTATTTCAAATGGATGTTAAAAGTACTTTTTTAAATGGTTTTATTGGTAAACAAGTATTTGTTAAACAACCACCTGGATTTGAAAATCATGCACATCCTAATCATGTTTTCAAACTATACAAGGCACTTTATGGTTTAAAACAAGCACCTCGAGTGTGGTATGAAAGACTCAGCAAGTTTTTAATTGAAAATGATTTCTCTAGAGGCCATGTTGATACTACTCTATTTCTGAAAAGAAAAGATGATAATTTTTTAGTAGTACAAATTTATGTTGATAACATCATTTTCGGTGCTACTAATAAAATTTTTGTCAAGAGTTTGCCAAGCTTTTACAGGGTGAGTTCAAGATTAGTATGATGGGTGAACTTAACTTTTTCCTCGGACTCCAAATCAAGTAAACAAAAGAAGGGAGCTTCATCAACCAAGCTAAGTATATAAGAAAAATCTTAAAGAAGTTTGGGATGGAGACTACCAGGATAATATGTACACCTATGAGCCCCTTGTACACTTGATAAAGATGAACATGGTAAAAGTATTGATTATAAATTATATAGAGATATCATAGGCTCTTTACTATATTTGACTACCAGTAGACCAGGTATAATATTTAGTATTTGTATGTATGCTAGATATTAGTCTGCTCCTAAGGAATCACATTTATTGATTGTTAAGCACATTCTAAGATATATGTCTGGTTAAATTGATATTGGTTTGTGGTATTCTAGAGATTCATCTATTGATTTAATTGGTTATTCAGATGTTGACTTTGCTGGGTGTAAGTTAGATAGAAAAAGTAAAAGCAGAACTTGCTAATTTCTTGGAGTTAACTTAATCTCTTGGTTTAGTAAGAAACAAACTTCAGTTGCACTATCCATAGCTAAGGCTGAGTATAGTGCAGCAGGAAGTTGTTGTGCTCAAATCTTATGGATTAAGCAATAACTTGAAGATTTTGGAATCAAATTAACCAAGACACCCATAAGATGTGATAATACTAGTACTATAAATTTGACTAAAAATTATGTTCAGCATTCTAGAAGTAAATACATTGAAATTATGTAGCATTTTATTAGAGATCATATTGAAAATAATGATATAATGCTTAATTTTGTTTATAACAAAATGCAACTAGCTGACATATTGACTAAACCACTTCAAGAGGATTGGTTTAGTATGATTAGAAGAGAATTAGGGATCATCAACCCTTTTTCTAAAAATTTCCATCTCTTTGTAATCCTTAACTCTTGATTGATCAAAATTACCTGTGAATCATGATTAATCACTTTCAAACCCTTCAAATCAAGTTCTTTTTGCTTAATGCACTTTTTTCTATTTTTTTTGTTTTTAAGTCGAAGTGTCGACACTTTGAAGTGTCGACACCTGCAAGTATCAACACTTGACCCACATGTTGGGAATTATGTTCCAAAGCCAATCATCTAAACTATAGACGATTGTGCTATTTTGTAATTATATATGAATTTTTTAATGAATAAGAGTTATTCTTTTGGCTGTTCATCACATGTGCATTTTCCTGAAAAGAACTATTGTGTGATGGAGTCCTTAGAACTACATTATATTTGATATAGAGAAAATATATCGAGTAGTTCTTAAACTGGTTCACAACCAAATGATACATTGTTATAGGACGGCGATGTATTTAGTATAGGTTGTTGTATGTCACATTTGTTAGTTGTCCTCCTAACCAAGGAGTGTAAAGGCATTGATGTGACATACAGGTGAAATGTATGACATCTTACTAAACGTGACCAACTATGGAGCTTCCTTCTGCCAAAGGGTTGCTCGTGAAGGGATATGGGTACATGTGTCCCTCAGACTTGAGGTCACCATGGTAGCTTGCAAGCAACTCACTGTACTTTGGTGTCGGACTACCTGGATTTTTAATCCAGTGTGAAAGGCTTCTGGGTATAGTCAAGTACTTGTAAAGCGATGATGGATCAAGATGGGATTGACCCCTTCAAATGGTTTGGAGTGAATGACTCACTATGTCTCAATTTAGCAAAATGTTGGCCAAGGTAGTTCTTGTGAGGAGTAATAGAACTTGCAAGGTTGAAACACGATCTAGATGTGCTAGGTTAGGGGTGGCTGTTAAATCCTAGGTCATCCTGAGCATTTTAAGGTCAAAAGGATGAATTATGCGGTAACCATATGCCAGAGGTTCTAGAAAGTTGCTCTGTAATCTTTGACCTATCCGGACATCGGGTATCATTGCTTGATGATGACTTTAACAGTACTAAAAGCGTTCCAGTGCTACCAGCTTAGTATCAAACCTATGGGGTTACACACCATAGGGGTTTCTATCTGATATAAAAATTGATCGATGATTGAAAATCGTTTGCCATCACTGGAGGTTAGTATGATTGACCATGTTCCAAGTATCGACACTTCAACACTTGCAAGTGTCGACACTTGGAAAGTTGACACTATGAAGTGTCGACATTTGGCTATGACGAGCAAAGATTCTGGAAAAATTTTTTGGAAAGTTTTGACCTCAATTCGAATTTCAAATTCTAGTTAGTTTTGGCTCCAAGCCTTCTTGGAATGATGTCATTCTTTGGAAAGTTTTGACCTTAATTCAAGTTTCGAATTTTGGCTGGTTTTGGCTCTAAGTTTTCACGGAATAATGGTCATTCTTGCCTAATGAGCCTAGAGCAAATTAAGTATGGCCCTTGACTGATGGGGACCCAGGAGCCCAGCCACCTTAGTAACCATGTAGAGTCCCAGTCATATCCTGGATTGCACAACCTAGGATTACATTGAGGATCACATGAGGATGGCCCGTGCATGACCACATGCCAGCACACCCCTTCCACCCTCCAGGAACATCAACTTCATACGCCATCAAGTGAGAAAGGAAGGTCAAGTGGATAAACATGAATCCCTTGATTCATGCCAAGCAACTAAGGAAAGATGTGGTCCATCTTGAAACCAAGAGAGTAGGTGTTCGGTGCCCCACATGGTCCCCCCATCTTTCCTTATTTTTCTTGAGTTTTTTTTGGAAGTTATATAAAACCTTCGATGTTTTCAATCATCAAACTAGGAAGGATTGTGATGCATCATATTTTCTTTACTTGCTTCTTAAGTAATTGGTCTCTATATAAGGATGCCTCTCTTGTATTGAAAAAATAAGGATGGATGAATAAAATTTCTTGAGTTCTGTGTGAAGGATCTGTGTGATTCAGGGTATCTATGTGATCCTTGATTTACTGTGTGAGAGCATCTATGTGAGCCCAGGATATCTATGTGATCCCTGATTTATTATGTGAGGGCATCTATGTGAGCCTAGGGTATTTGTGTGATCCCTATTATTCATAAGGGTATCTGTGTGATCCCTTCCCCCTTCTTTTCAGGGTATCAGTGTGATCCCTATGGCATCTATGTGAGCCCTGTTGCTGTGTGCTGTCCTCCTAGGAAAATCTGTGTGAACTCCAGTTATCTTTCTAAACCCTTCGCCCTCTTCTTTTGTTAGATGTATGCCCTGAAAGCCATGTTGGCTTGACACATTTTTAATTTTAGAGCATGAACTTTGTACCTAATTTTCCTTATTAATTAAAAAGGCATTAGTTTCATTCATATTCTTGTGTCTATGAATTGTCCATGGAGTTAATGGATAATGACAGATATTCTCAAGAGTTGAGAATCTGAGGCATGTGTCTTTATAGAATAACTCCTAAAGGCTCCCGATTGTTGGAATATCATGAGGACGGTGATTGATCCGTTAAAATCAGTACACAGATCACTTTCCTTTCTGGATAGATGAGTCTCTGATCTATAGTGTGGTGACACTGGAGTGAGAGTGCAGGTTGTTGATAGAGATCAATGGTACTGAGCGTGACCAAGTACAGGAAGTTATATGGATGATTACTCACTCGTCGATAACTTCCTGATGCTATAGTTGTATGAATAGTTCCTTGACCTAGAGTGTCTCGGCTACTCACAATAAGGTTGCTATAATTTGACAGCACAATCACATAGTCCCTATCCATACGGGACCTTGCGGTGTTCATTGGCTGCAGTAAATTTTTTGTAGGAGTAGGGTGTTCACTTGTAGGGATCTATCAGCCTTAGTAGTAAGGTATAATCCTATGCAAGCTTAATAAGACTAAGTCCAGAAGTCTATGGCCATAGCAGGATGATAATGAAAAGGTGTTTTCATTAGTATCATAATTGGACTTGAGTCGATTAGGTTAAGCATATGACTGATGGGTTTGACGAGTATCCGTAACCAACATCATGTCAAGATTTTGATAGAAGAATCTAATCACATGGTAACTACACCTAGAGGTTCCAATCTTATTCTGCTGGGTTGCCACTACATACTACTAGGTATCACTAGTGGATTATGAGAGCCCGTTAGGATTATTCTCAGATCAATGATCCTAATTAGGGTTGAGCTGAAATTGTTTCAGTCCATCAAAAGGAGTTTCGATGATGTATAATGGAAATTATAGCATGTCTCATTACCAAACAGGAAAGGACCTGATGGGTCACACACATTAGGAGCTCAAGTAACCAATCAGCAAATCAATTTGGACCTAATTATAGTTGTTACAATTAATATTTGACCTAATTATAAATGTTACAACTAATTGATTATGAATTACTTATCAATTAAATTAAATTAAATTAAATTAAATTGAGTTAGACTCAATTAATTAATCCTAGTTGATTCGGATCAATGTCCGCTTTGAAATGGTTCTATCGAATTTAAAATCGACTTCAGTTTGACTGTAAAACCATTATATTTGGACCAAGACCTAGAGTCCAATTAGACTAGGACTCTCTCTCCTTGTCTCCCCCTCCCTCCACACGCCAACCTAGTGGGTCCCATTTATTTTGTGCAGGAAATAGTGGGGCGTGAATATAGGTGGGCGGTATAAGAGTTTAGGCATGAGAGAGTAAGAGAGTAGGAAGAGTCCTTCTCTTCTACTCCTCTTAAAAATCTAAACTAGATAAGTTCAAACTTTTATTTGGAGTGAAGAATTTTTGTAAGATAAAAACAAAGAGGCTTATCCTTGTAGAGAATATTTGTATGACAAAAAGGAGGGTGCTAATATGGAGTTGGCGTGAATTAATTATGAGAAGGGAAGAGTCCTTCTCTTCCACTCCTCTTAAATCCTAGCCAGATAAAATGAAACACTGGTGTTTTGTTTTGATGGGATGGGAGACATAAATTTTAAATAAAGGAAGAAAGGTTGCCAACTAAAGAGATCTGATTTTGGGCATGAAGAATTATTTCTTCTCAACGTGAATTAACTTTGGGTGTCCTCTCTTCTCTTGGGCGTTATTACCTGAGGTTCTCTCTCCTAGTGCCAAGTTCAATTCTTCCCTTTTATTTGTTTTCTCTCTTCTTCCTTGAGATCTTAAAGAGTGTTGAGAGGTCTTCAACATAAAAAAAATAAGAGAAGAAAGGGTCCAAAAGTCTTGCACTCTAATTGCAAGACAGAAGCCGAAAGCCGATCTGGATTTGGATCGGCATAGTTTTTAAAGTGAACGATTTGCTAAAAGATGAGAGGGCTGCAAGGATCTAGCAGTCTAGTGCCCTCTATGACTCGATTGCAAAAGCTTCATGTGGATACCAGCAGAGGCCGGGCAATTGCGCGGCTCTGACAGAATCCTGGCTTTTCAGTAGCGGATTTGCATGCTTTTCAAAGCAAGCCCGGATAGCGATCTTGGTAAGTATTTTGTACTTAAAATAATTTTTATTTTAGATCTAATATTTTTTTCTTGTTATGCATCATGTAAGGATTTTATAATAAATAAATTTGATTTATTTATGAATTTCATGATTAGATATAAATTATTTTTATATCTACTTCCACTACAACAGGCTGCTGATGCCTGTTTAATTGCAATTTTTTGTTCCTGGGAGAAAACCAACAGTGGTATCAGAGCCGCCATTCTCTCTTTAACATGCATGCATGAAAATCAGATCTGAAAAATATTCAGATCAGTTAGATAATTATGATTGTATTAGATCTATGTTGAACATGAGACTGTTCTAGCATAGAATTTTATATTTTGAAAAATTATTTTCAAAATTAAAATCATAATTTTCAGATCTGAAATTAAATTTTATAATCTAAAATTAAATTGATCAAAGGTTGCACAAAGTGACATAAGGTTGTCCTGCTCTAGGGTTTACCCCTTATAGTGCAAAGGTTGTCATACTTTGATGTATACTGGTTTTGAAAAAGGGTTTTCAAAAGGGTTTTTATCAATTTATAATTATGTATGTTATTGTATAAGATGCACAAAATTAGGGTTTAGATCTTTATATGATTTATGATCATAAGCCATTAATGTCATGCACTTAAACCTAATTTTAAAATTTATTTGATCAGGAAAATCAAATTAGGTGCATGAGGGTTTGGGCTGAACAATTTAGGTCTAGAGATTGGGCTGCATGATTAGGGCTTGATTAGATGAACTAGTAACCGTAATATGATTTTGAGCAAGTGACTTAACTGATGATTTGGGTTAGGTCAAGTGTGCTCAAAATTGATTTTAGATGTAGACTGGTTAGATCAATTCATTTGATAGTGAATCAATAAGTTAAGACCTAATTAGGTGTCTAATGAAGGTTTCGATCATGGTTTGCTAATTAGGGCTAACTCTTTCTTAACCAATTGGTTTGGCAGAAAGAGGGTATATTAGCAGAAACTTCCATGGATCAAACTGACCTGGCCAATTTGGCTGATTAAGTTTTCAAAATAGTCACTTTTGATTTGAGTTCACCCATGCTGGTTATATTAAGTCAGACATGAGATTGTGCTGACCTAATATAATTTTAGTCAGACATGAGATTGTGCTGACTGAATGTAATTGGTTAGTCATTATTTGGTTGATCAATTTAGAAGATACCTAAACCTAAGCTCCCAATAAATATTAAATCATAGGTCTTCCACCATTCTAGGTATGCGGGTGTCCTACTGGTGTTGATTCTTCTCTGCTGGTTACAGTGGTCTAGTTGTATCGAGAAAACACAACCACCCTATTAGGCATGAGATGTTGCTAGGCACTGATGGGGTTGGGCCCAATAAATGGGCATGTTGAGGGACTCAATGATGGCTTTGTCTAGTAGGAATGGTGGGTTTGACTTAACTAATGATTGGACCAATAAACGGGTACATTGAGGTTCCATGATTTAAAGACCAAAAGCTATAACTTGTATTAGATACATTAGACAAGTGATGGGGGACAAGGGGTAGGATCGTTGGTGAGCATAGAAGTCACCTAAATTAGGGTATTATTTTTTTGTGGTATTTTTTTTCTAAGGGTGGCGAAGGAATAGTGGGGATGGAGGACATGGATCTAGATCTCATGGACTTTGGGACTCACCCTAACGAAGAGACCTCTCACCTTTAGGGTATTCCACCCTCCTCGATACTTGGAGGTGTTAGGATGGATCTCAAAGGTCATGAGGGGTTAAAGAAAATGGAATGGGAAGGGGGATAACTAGACATGACCTCACATCATGTCCTGGGGTTGGGCCTCACACCCTCTCCTCATGGAGTGAAATGAAAAAACCACTCTTTTCTAAAACTCATTTTCATTCCCAAAACTATTTTTTTACAAAGAACTGAGGGTGATATTTATAGACATGTGTAACCTTCGTTTGAATTTGAATACAGGATAAAAAGATAGGGATGACTCAAATCCAAATACAAGAAAGGATAAGATAAGCCTATCCATATCTCAATCCTAACCATCCAAATCCTAATTCAAAATTCAAACAAAAGATAAAGATAAATTCCAAACAAATTTATTCTGGATATCCTCCGAGATTTGTTCAACTCCAGGATTCGTGCTTGCTTTGGGATTCATGCTGGCAATGTCCCCATCATTCTTCTGAGATGGGAAGAACTCGACTCCATCGAGTCAGGCTAGTTCCCGGATGCACATGACTTATAGAATGATTTTTTTTAGCTATGCTCCGAGATCTGTGCACTTTAAAGAGTGTGCAGCATTAAAGATCGTGTGCTTCGAAATTGGTATAGCTTTGGACTCCGTGCAACTCTGAAACTCGTGCTGTTATGAAATCGGTAACATGATCGGCAAGTGCTTTGACGATCATGCGGGATTCTGAAATCAGCAAATGGAATGGGATTCTTCATCTGCATGGACCGAACCAAGAATGGGGGAATTTTCACCGGCGGGCTCTCCGGCGACGGTGCTGGGGAGGAGGATAGTCCAGTGGTCACGGTGTAGTCGGTGGTAGTTGGTGACGGCAACAAGGCGGAAGACGGCAGCACGAGGCAGAGTGTAATCTTCAAAATGGAAGGGATGATGGCATGGGAGGGTGCGACGATTCTTCCTTGGTTCCGATGGAGGTGGAGTCGGGGTCGTCGGCAAGGCCAAGGTTGTAGTCACTATGGGAGGTGGGGTTGGAAAGGTGTTGTAGGTAGCCTGGAGGATCTGGTGACAAGCGATGAGGGCCTCCGTGCTAAAACTAGACTGTGGGGGCTTGGAAACCCTAGCCTCGAATGCTCGCCGGATGCCGTCGATTTTCTATCAATGGGTGAAGAGAAGGGTACGACGAGGGCCTCAACATCGTCGATATTGGCATGGTTGGGAGGTAGCTGCTCCTCGAGCCAGGCGACCAGTAGGGATTGGTGCAGAGGAGAAGTAGAGAAAGAAGGAAAAAGGGATAAATGAATTAAGGGTAAGATTTCATGACAGAGAACTGGGGACCAAGCTCTCGCTTCCTCCATTAATGGAGATCACGAAGAGAGAAAGAGGAGATCTTGGCTCGAGACGGGGAAGGGATCATGGGAGGAGGTAAGGCCATGAGCAACATGGAGGCGGGCCCTGTGACGAGTAGGGAGAGGCTCTGTTGCAAGGACTTGGCGGTCGACGAGGTTTGTCGGTGTTGCAGAAGAAGCCAGCAGTGAAGGAGTGGCTGTCCATGGGGCGGTTGCTGTAAAGGAGGATGGGACAGACCATGGAGCCATCCATGTAGGTGAAGCTGTGTTTGACGGAGAGGTTGTTGTTGGTCTAGAAGGGGGAGGGGGCGGCCGTGGGTTAGTCGAAGGGATGGGCGACGATGAGGTCGGCGGCTGTCGGGGGGGAGGAGGGAGAGGACGGCGATGTTGGGATTGGAGGGTGGCAAGGGCTCGGTGGCAATGGGGAGGAAGTGGAAGTCACCGAGGAGGCGGTCGGCCCATTTGCCGGCGCGGCACGCAAGTCTCTGTGAGGTGGAGGGGGAAAGCGGAGGAGGAGCAGAGGAGGCGAGCGACGGTGCAGAGGGCAGGGAGCGGGGTGGACAGGGTGGCTCCACCACCGGAGTCTGCAAGGGAGGAGGAGGCAGTGTCAAGAGCGGAGAGGGGGGGAGAGTTTGGAAATGAGGAAGGCCGAGTGGGGGTGGCCATTAGGGACCTTGCGGTTCCAGTACCGGATGAGTGCGGCTTCTTCTTTTTGGGGACGGCGAGGGAGCGGCTGCAAGGAGCACTTGTGGGAGGCCAGCGGATGAAGACGAAATTACTGCTGTGGACAGTGGCTGTAGGCAGTGGATCAAGGACAGGAAAGACAGAATGGCAGAATCGGTGGGGGATTTGGATTTGGAAAAGAAACGTACCCTAATATGATATATGGCTCTGATACCAAAATTAATGGGGGACAAGGGATAGGATCGTTGGTGAGCCTAGAAGTCACCTAAATTAGGGTACTATTTTTTTTGGTATTTTTTTTCTAGGGGTGGCGAAGGAATAGTGGGGATGGAGGACATGGATCTAGATCTCATGGACTTTGGGACTCACCCTAACGAAGAGACCTCTCATCTCTAGGGCATTCCACCCTCCTTGATACTTGGAGGCGTTAGGATGGATCTCAAAAGTCGTGAGGGGTTAAAGAAAATAAAATGGGAAGGGGGATAACTAGACATGACCTCACATCATATCCTGGGGTTGGGCCTCACACCCTCTCCTCATGGAGTGAAAAAAAAACCCACTCTTTTCTAAAACTCATTTTCATTCCCATAACTATTTTTTTACAAAGAACTGAGGGTGGTATTTATAGACCTGTATAACCCTCATTTGAATTTGAATACAAGATAAAAAGATAGGGATGACTCAAATTCAAATACAAGATAGGATAAGAAAAGCCTATCCATATCTCAATCCTAACTAACCAAATCCTAATTTAAAATTCAAATGAAAGATAAAGATAAATCCCAAACAAATTTATTCTAGAGGACACCACCACCGCCCAGATCCATACCCCATCACCGCTCGTGACGCCTCATCGGCTAGAGGACACCACCTCCGTCATCATCCGCTACTACCCGAGTCATCTACACCGGACCTCCACCCGTGAAGCCATCTCTGCACTACCTGCAACTGGGAACACCTACGATCAAGTCTCCCCCACGCTACCGACTCCCTCTCCGGATCTGCCCCCTCTTCGGATTTGCCCATGCCACCACATGGATCTCTGCATCGCTTCGTCACCGTCTTGTCGATCTCCTACTCCAAAGCCCGTCCCCTACCGGTCGCTGCCCTCTTCCTGCTCATTGCTGGCAGTCGACGCCGTCCCCTGCACCCTAGTGTCGTCACCGATGGAGCCGCCCGAAGTCCTTGCCTCTGTTCCCTGGTGTTGGTCCATGAAGTAGATGAAGAAGGCATGAATGTGAAAGCATACCCACTTCTCACTACCGACTTCAATGCCATGCACAAATCTCAGCACTGCACCATCTTCAAAGCAGCACAGATCTTGGAGTAGCCAATAAAAAAAGAAAATATGAGGAAAAAATTTGGAATTTGTTTGAAAAAAAAGGGGGTGAACTTAGTCTCTTTTGATTTGATTTGTTTGGATTCGATTCCATCAAAGCCCCACTTATCCAAACTCGACGGAGTCGAGTTCTCACTACTCCAGGGAAATGATGGGGACCCGGGAGCCCAGCCACCTCAGCAGCCACGTAGAGTTCCAATCACATCCTGGATTGCACTACCTAGGATTACATTGAGGATCACATGAAGATGGCCCGTGCATGACCACATGCCAGCACACTCCTTCCACCCTCCAGGCACATCAACTCCACATGCCATCAAGTGAGAAAGGAAGGTCAAGTGGATAAACATGAATTTCTTGATTCATGCTAAGCAACTAAGGAAAGATGTGGTCCACCCCGAGCTCAAGAGAGTAGGTGTTTGGTGCCCCACATGGTCCCCCCTTGGTCCCCCCTTCTTTCCTTATTTTTCTTGAGTTTTTTTTGGAAATTATATAAAACCTTCCATGTTTTCAATCAGCAAATAAGGAAAGATTGCGATATATCATATTTTCTTTACTTGCTTCATAAGTAATTGGTCCCTATATAAGAACCCCTCTCTTGTATTGAAAAAATAAGGATGGATGAATAAACTTTCTTGAGTTCTGTGTGAAGGATCTTTGTGATCCCTGATTTACTATGTGAGGGCATCTATGTGAGCCTAGGGTATTTGTGTGATCCCTGATTTAGGGCATCTATGTGAGCCCAGGGTATATGTGTGATCCCTATTATTCCTAAGGGTAAAATATCATCCCTTCCCACTTCTTTTCAGGGTATCTGTATGATCTCTATGGCATTTGTGTGAGCCCTATTGCTGTGCACTTGTCCTCCTAGGAGAATCTATGTGAACCCTAGTTATCTTTCTAAACCTTTCGCCCTCTTCTTTCTTTTTCCTAGCAAACCCTAATCCCCTGGTGACTTCTCAGCTCGCTAGCAATCCAATCCTGATCTCTGTCCTGCATCATTGACCTTCTCCCTCAATCCTTCCTCTTTCTCCCTCTCGTGGCTGCCTCTATAAATAAGGGTTGTTTTAGGGGCTACTGGTTGGTTGAAGAGTTTTCTTGTTGAATGAGATTGCTAATATTCTGAGAGGGAAAAAAATGGGGCTTGGAAGGACTAGGGTTTTGGGTATGTAACTACCTAGCACTTAAGCTAGATCTTGGGAAGAGAGCTAGTTAGGAAGGGTTCCACCTGTCCTCCTTGTCTTCCAAGAATAAGTATATCGGCCTCAAGGATCCCAAGGAGCTAGCACTCTAAGGGAGTTGATCAGAATCGAGCCCGGTGTGAATTACCCATAGGGGCCAGACATGTGTGTGGCTCGAGAGCATTTCATAGCCTCCTCCTAATGGTATAACGATAAGGTATCCTTATGCCTTTTGGTTCTTTTTCGGCTTATGATTTCTTTTGCATGCTACATTATCATACTTGTTCCTGTTGCAGGCAAATTGGTAGATCATTTTGAACGATCTACCAAGCCTTCTACTGTACTTATTTTAAAATTATTTTAAAATACAACTTTTTTGCCATGCATGCTCGTTTTGCTTTTTCTAAAATGGTATCAGAGCCAAGTTCTTCATAGTATAATAATGCTAGCATGCTTTAACATTATAGTTTTCTTTTAAAGTACTTGAATTGAGTGCTTCACCATGGCTGATGCGGGATAATAGTTAAAACTAAATTATTGATATTATGATCTAATTAGCAGAGAAAACAGAGATTAAATTTTTTTATATTTTTTCCTAGATTTTAAAGAAGACTTAAAGGAGACAGTAAAGTAAACTAGTTCTAGTTAATTACCTGCAAGTAAACCTACAAAGTAACTAGAAAAGCAGGATTTGGTAGCTAAAAAATCACCGTAAACTAGGGTCTACTTATCCACTATTCAGAGATCAAAGAGAAGGAAATATGTTTTAAGTTTTACCAACATGGAATCATCTTTCTGATATAGATCTGGCTGGACTCTCAAGATTCTATAGCAGGGTTTCGGGATCTCGATCCAGGGCTCTGATCTTCCGTGCGATGCCAGTTCCGAGGTAAGAATGCTTGATTTTGATTCTAGATCACCTACAAACACTCAATAAAGAAAACTCAAGTTAGGAAGCAACAAAGGAAGGAAAAATAATGGAAGGGAAGGGTTAGAAGTGATGGCTAGGATTTTTTATCAGCTAGTTAAGTAGGATAACTAGGGCCTCACACGTCGTGATGCTCCATAGAATAAAGGAAAGGGCTTCACACCTCGTGATGCACACAGCAAAGGAATTGGATAGAATATCGACATCTTTATTGATGAATAATAATAATAATATAGGGGGGTTGATGGGATATTTATAGACCCTCAACCATTGGTGTAAGGGATACAAATACTAGACTTGTTTTTCCTTGGACTAAAACTTTTGGAATCCTTGCTCTGGGCATCCTGGACTCTTGTCTCTAGGCTGATCTGGAGCTTCCTTCAAGTGGGCGACAACCATGATATCCCCATCCACTTTGGGCACCAAGATGAGGATGGGTGAAGTGGACTGATGAATGGCCAAGATTGCTTCTTTAATTGGCCATGATTCGTGGTCTCTAGAACCTAGATAATGAAAGCTGTTGCATGACAATGGACTCTCTAGTCTGGATAAGAAAAACTCATGAGTTTTAGTGGAACTCATGAGCCCTTGAAATCTTGATTTCGTGGAACTTGATTGCTTCAAACACTTGAGTTAAGAACCCTTGGAACCTCCTCCACTTGGGTGATCAGATATCTTGAAATTCATCAGATGTGGGCGTTGAAAAGTCTTGGCCGACTACTTGATTTTGGCATGAATTAACTTGAGAGAAGGGTGCTAAATGGAAAGACTCCTCATTTATTCATCTTAAAATAAGTTGGCACTAATTACTTCTTAAGTGGCCAACCAAAGACAAAGACATGGCATGTGGGATGTCCTGGGTGATGTGGCGAGGGATGTTCTAACATGTCATGTGTTGATGTCCCCTGATGATATGGCAGGGGTTGTCCAAATTCTTGAAAAGGTGGTGCCAAGAACAGGCTGACTTGGGTAAGCACATGCAATCACATGGTTTGTCTTGAGCTATCTCATGAGATCTTCAATTGGATGCACATGAAGTCACACGGGTCTTCAATTGGGTCCCCCTTGTTTTACTGTCTCAATAACTAAATTAACTAATAATTACAAACTCAAAACCTAATAACTAAAGCCCCACTTGATCAATTGGAACCCAATTTGATCAAAAGGCAAGACCTCATACAACAAAAAGAATAAATTTGGTAAACAGGGTTTGGTGCAATAGGGTTTGACATAACCGATAAATGGGGTTTTGACTCAATATGGTAAAAAGAGTTTAGCCCAAAAGGCTAAATAACAAAACCATAATTATAGTTGATAAAACGGGCTAACCCTAACTAAGTCAAAATAATAGAATTTAAAATAAAATATTTATGTAGTAAAAGGGGTTTAGGTTCAGGGCTTCATTCGCAGGTGATCCATAGAAATGTAGATTCAACCGGTCGATTTTTTCTGGCCATGGTGTCCACACCAATTCTCCCTATGTGTGAGAAACTCGACCCTATCGAGTATGGATCAATGCCACTATGATAGTGCTCTAGTAAGTCTTGGTCAACTCTCTGCAAGTCCTCTCTAGTGATCCAAGAATCATTAGTCTCGGGTCCTCCTTGCTAGCGAACCAGATATCATTGATAGTCTTTGCCCCGGGTAGAGATAATCTTATCGTCAAAGATCCACTCGATCCTGTCTCTCCGAGCTAATGGTATGGCAAGTGGACACACTTGGGTTGGCTTACTCTCAAGGACAGGATGAGGCCCATATGGCTCACTAGAAATCAGCATTGGCTCCCTATACTCAATAAGGTCAAAAATGTTGAAAGTTGGACTAATACCTAGTTCAGGTGGTAACTCGAGCACATAGGCATTAGACCCAATTTTCTTAATCACTTTGTATGGTCCACTACTATGAGCATGTAACTTTTTCATGGTTCCAGGTGGTAACCATTAAGGTCGTAGTCTAACCATGACAAAGTCTCCTTTATTATATTCCTTGAGTCTTCTCTTAAAATTATCCTTGGTTAATGTATGACATGTTGATGAAAATTTGGCATGAATTTCTAATAGATGCCATAGTATTTTCCAAAAATAGGATGCAAATTGAATATGCTCAAAGAACTTATGCAACCTACTGATTTCATCAAAATGTAGTCAGGTGGCTTTAGAAAGAGTAGAAACTTCAGGCCAGGGTAGGAAATAAGTAGTGGATTTGGAGCTAGCCTGGTGGGGTAGGACATAAGAAAAGGGCTCATAGAACAATCCCTGACTAGTGGGGTTGACCTTAAGATTTGGACACTGAATTATGTCCATAGATAATAAAGGGTTAGCCTAAAAAAAGGATGAATCAAGAATTTCAGGAAAGAGATACTCAATTAGGACTAATGGGGTGAACTTTTCTTGAGGGTATTGGTTTGGAAAAGTCAAGTCCTCATCGATTACTTTAGGTTCATGATTTTCAGGACCAGGATCTATGATTAGGCTCTCTTCTAATTTTTCATCGAGCAAAGTCTCAGCAGTAGGGTTATGTTCCTCATGGTTCTCTTATTCTAATAGTCCTTCCAGTACAGTTTCAGTCAGGGTACGATCATGGTCAACTAATTCTAGGTTGGCTTAATTCTGGGTTGGCTTTAGCCTGGGTGCCTATCGAGTTAGCTAATTATGGGTTGGCCTTAGTTTGGGTATGGTCAGGATTATCTAACTCTAGGTCTACCTCCTGTATCTTTTCATCTACATACTTATCTACTAAGCTCACATCAGCGTCACAAACTTCCACTACAATCATAGCTTGGTAAACCAATGGGGTAGTAGACGTGGGTCGATTAAGGGGAGTTGGACTGATTTTGAGGTTCTAAATAGGTATACTGATCCTAGTGGGTTTGGGTCGATGGGTTAAGGGGCCAAGGGAAGTTGGTCTAGATGAACTAGGGTGATGCGGGACTAATATGCATGCAATTATTTTTGTGTGTTTTATATGTTGAGTTGAGTGATTAAATCCTAAATTTCAGATCAAAATAAGTTGTAGGGAATTATGTATGAATTTTTGAAGTCAAGCATGCAGATTAGAACCTAGAAAAGTAATAAAGAAGGATCGCCGGGGCTGAGAAGCCTCGGTTAGGGCAAGTTCTCCTACAATATTATTACTGGAGGTAGAGGGGGTGTACTTAACAACATCTAAAGTGTCCAATGAAGATCGCAGTGAAGGGATCTCTCGTTCCTTGATGGATGTAGCCTTGAAAACCGAGCCAAAGACTAGTGGATACCCGGCTTTCTGCTCGTTGTTCCGATTGAGGCTTAGCTGGAGTCATAGGATTCGTAGGAACTCGGGGACCTGCAAATGACTTGTTAGGGGTTAGAAAACTCAGAGGAAATTAAGAAAATAATAGAAAATAGCAAAGAAGAGGTATCTTTTGGAGTGGGCGGCCAGGGTTCTTGAAGGTTGGTTGGCGACAAGAAGATGGTTGCAGCACCGGGAAGAAGAAAACTCTCAAACCCCTTTATGCACACAGCAGGATAACACTCAAAGTAATAGAAGAACTCAAGGTTTATTTCATATATCAAAATCAATCCTCATACAAGAGACTAGGGTCCTTTAAATAGATCCTTAGTCTTGGGCTCCAAGTAAGGGTACATTAGACATTACATAGGAATCCTTTTCCCTCTCAAACCCTAGCTAGAAAATAAGGAAATATTAGGTAGAAAAAATCCCTAAAAATTCTCTTGACTTGGTCAACACTCTAAGAATTCCTAGGGGGTGTGTTGGGCTTCTAGGAGCAGCAAGAGGCCAGCCCAAAGGGGCTCGAGCGCATGGGCTTGGGTCTCTGGAAGTTGGGGTAGCCTGGTAGCCAGGTAGCAGGAATATTCTCTGGTATCTTGCTTCTTAAGAGCTTGGGCTTGGCACCTGGGGTTGATTTCTTTGGGCTAGGATGCAGATGGACCTCTGAAATCATGGATGCCCTGGTCTATGAATATACTTTGGCATCTGGAAGGGAATCTGGGCATCTGGAAGGGAATCTGGGCATCTGGAGGGCATCTGCAAGGAATCAAGGTTTCTTATTTTCCTCTTGGGGTCTTCAAATCTTCAAGCTGGGTTTGACTTGGGCTAAACTTCTATGTCTTCAATCTGGTTGAACTTGGTCTTCACTTGTATGATGTGGTCTTGAGTCTTCAATTTGCTTGGATAGGACTCAAAAAAAATAAAATTAGCTCGACATGAGCTGACTAATACTGGACTAAACTAGCTCAACATGAGCTAACTAATACAAGACTCAACTCATCTGGACTAAGCTTTATTACAGTGAACTCTGATGCTGCTAATTGATCCATAGAGGGTTGAGAAGCCTATGTCTTATTTTGGTGCCTCTGGTGTCCCCAATAATTCTCCCGGGGTGGGAGGAACTCGACCCTGTCGAGTGAAGATCAGACTGGCTCACATATCTCTCGAGAAGGTCTAGGTTGAGGCTTTGTAAGTCCTCTCGAGAAATCCATGAATCATCTGACTCTGGCTGGCCTTGCCATCAGACCAGGAAGCGTTGATAGTCGCGGCCCTGGATCATGATGGCTTGATCATCTAGGATACGCTCGATCCGTTCTCCTCTCTAAGGCCAAATTTGTTAGTGGACACTCTGGGTTAGGGTCACTCACAACAGGAGGGGATAGGTCCAAAGGCCTCACTAAGTATCGCTGTCAGTTCCTTGTACTCAACCAGGTCCATAATATTGAAGGTAGAACTAATGCCCAAATCCGAAAGCAAATCTAACACCTAGGCATTTGATCCAACCTTCTCTATCACTTTAAAAGGTCTGGCTCTACGAGCATGAAGCTTCTTTTAAGCCTAAGCCTAACCAAGATTGAATCTACTACATCAAATTTTTTGGTCCATCTTCGAGAATTAGCCAGTTGTTTCAAAATTAGTGCAGTTGGTGAACATGCTGGGCACATGCAGACTCCTAACAAGATGATGCAAAGGACTCAAACTAACACCTAATAGACTCGACTAAAGAGGTTTATTAGGTCTTAACTACCACTTGGGCATGGAGGCATGAGTCATGGTTGATGGATGACATGCAGAAGAAAATTTGCTAGTAACTCCTAACAGGTGCTAGAGGGTCTGTCAGAAGTAGGTTGCAAATGGGATGGGCTCTATGAATCCTTGCAACCTAGTAACCTCAACAAAATGTAACCTAATAGTTCTAGACACATGGGAAGACTTAGAAAAGGGTAGGAAATAGGAAGTGGGTTCAGAATTAGTTAGGTAGGGTGGAGAAAAAGGTTTAGTTGGATAAAGTAGGATAAAAGATGGGGTGTCAGGAACTAATCCTATACTAATGAGGTTAACCTTACGTGGTTGATCTATATCTACAGGGTTTGCATAATGGAAGGATGGGTTGCCAATTTTGGGGAAGAGGTCCTTAATGGGAACTATAGAAGGGGGCTCATCCTGAGGGTACTGATTCAAAGAGATCAGGTCATTAATAAATTCTTTTGGTTCCTATATTTTTGGACTAAACTCTATAATTTGCTCTCCTCTATGGTTTCCTCAGGTAAGGCTCAAGCAGCAGTACCTAGGTTCTCTTCCTCTATTTGTTCTTCCAATATAGCTTTGGGTTGGATGTGGTCAAGGTCAACTAGCTCTGGGTTGGTTTCTACCACTAAGTCAGCTAATTCGAGGTCTACTAAAGGTGTCTCCTCTTCTCCCTCATACTCATCCACTAAGCTCACATCAGCTTCATACACTTCTGCATTAATGTAAGCCTTATGAATCTCAGGAATGGTTGGGGAAGGTCGGCTAAGGAAAAATTGGCTAGGTCCTAGTTTCTGAGTATGGGCAATAATCCTAGTAGGTTCAGGTTGCCTAAGGGGTAATGGCTCACTACTGGGATCAAATTTAGGGATACTAATCCTATGGGATTCAAGTTGGCTAGGAGAAACCTGTCTAGTACTAGGCTGATACCTAGGGGTTATGAACTCTCTGGGCTCATAGGACAAGGGTGCAGATCTATGGGTCATGGAATTACAGGATCTGGGTTCATAGGATTTAGGTTTAGCTCTATGGGTCTTGGGTCTACTGGGCTCATGGGATATGGGCTCATAGGTTCTAGAGTCATAGGATTTGGAGTCATAAGATCTATAGGTTATGGGTATATAGGTTAAAGATGGCTCAGGTTTGGATCTAGTTTGGGTCCTCCTAGGTTCAGTATCATAATAAGGGTCATGATGAGGGGTTCTCCTAGGCAGAGGGGACTCAGGATCAGGCTCAGACTGGGTCCTACATGTCTCCTCTAGGGTTCCTAGTTGGGCATCTATTTGTTAAAGCCTCGGGGTCAACTGGGCATTTGCTTGCTCAAACCTAAGATTGAGGGTTTAGGCTAACCTTTCTCCAAGGGCATCAATTTTGGCATCAAAATGGTCCATGGATTCAGCCATTTATGAAGGAGGTGGGTGATATGAAACCCCTGATGTAGTGCTTATGCAAGACTCGATCATACCGACTACAGCTGACTAGACCTAGAGTCCAAAACTAAGGGCTCAATCAGAGTAGCAAACTAGCCTATAGTAACCCTATACTCAGCCAGGCAGGTGTAAGGGGAGTGTCAGGTCCCTGAATGCCAATCCTAGACACCTATTAAAGATTGGCCAGGTAGGCGGATGATGCGGGACTAATATGCATGAAATTCTTTTTGTATATTTTATATGTGGGGTTAGGTGATTAATTTATGAATTTTAGATCAAAATTAGTTGTAAGGAATTTTATATGAATTTTTGAAGCCAAGCATGCAGATTAGAACATAGAAAAGTACTAAAGAAGGATCGCCGGGGCTGAGAAGGATCGCCGGGGCTAAGAAGCCTCGGTTAGGGCAAGTTCTCCTACAATATAAAGACTGGAGGTAGAGGGGGTGTACCTAACAATGTCTGAAGCACCCGATAAAGATCGCAGCGAAGGGATCTCTCGTTCCTCGATGGATGCGGCTTGGAAAATTGAGCCAAAGACCGGCGGATACCCGGCTTTCTGCTCTGTGGTTCGATTGAGGCTTGGCTGGAGTCGTTGGATTCGTAGGAACTCGAGGACCTACAAATGACCTGTCGGGGTTAGAAAACTTAGAGAAAATCAAGAAAACAAAGGAAAACAGCAAAGGAAAGAAAGTTTTGGAGGGGGCTGGAAGGATGGTTGGCGGCAAGAAGATGGTAGCAAACACCGGGAAGAAGAACTCTCAAACCCCTTTATGCACATAGCAGGGTAATCACACAAAGCAATATAAGAACTCAAGATTTATTTCATATCAAAAATCTCCCTTCATACAAGAGGCTAGGGTCCCTTAAATAGACCCTTAACCTTGGGCCCCAAGTAAGGGTACAATTGACATTACATAAGAATCCTTTTCCCTCTCAAACCCGAGCTAGAAAATAAGGAAATATTAGGTAGAAAAAATCCCTAAAAATTCTCTTGACTTGGTCAACACTCCAAGGATGCCTAGGGGGGCGTGTTGGGCTTTTAAGAGCAGCAAGGGGCCGGCCCAAAGGGGCTCGGGCAAATGGGTTTGGGCATCTGGAAGCTGGGGTGGCCTGGTATCCAGGTAGCAGGAATATTCCCTGGTATCTTGCTTCTTAGGGGCTTGGGCTTGGCGCCTGGGCTTGATTTCTTTGGGCTAGGATGCAGATGGACCTCTAGAATCATGGATGCCTTGGTCTATGAATATATTTTGACATCTGAAAGGGAATCTGGGCATCTGGAGGGCATCTACAAGGAATCAGGGTTTCTGATTTTCCTTTTGGGGTCTTCAAATCTTCAAGCTAGGTTGGACTTGGGCTAAACTTTCATGTCTTCAATCTGGTTAGACTTGGTCTTCACTTGTATGATGTGGTCTTGAGTCTTTAGTATGCTTGGACAGGACTCAAAAAATAAAATTAGCTCAACATGAGCTGACTAGCATTGGACTGAACTAGCTCAACATGAGCTGACTATTACAAAACTGAAATAACAACTCAAAAGACTCAAATAACAACTAAAATAGACTCAGATGGGCTAAGCCCTTATTACAGATGGACTCATAAATTATTGATCAATTCACAGAGGGTTGAAAAGCCTCTGTCTTATTCTGGTGCCTCCGATGTCCCCACCAATTCTCCCGGGGTGGGAGGAACTCGACCCTGTTGAGTGAAGATCAAGCTGGCTCACATATCTCTCGAGGAGGTATGTGTTGAGGTACTGCAAGTCCTCTCGAGAAATCCATGAATCGTCCGACTCTGGCCGGCCTTGCCATCGGACCAGGAAGCGTTGATAGCCGTGTCCCTGGGTCGTGATGGCTTGATCGTTCAGGATACACTCGATCCATTCTCCTCTCTCAGGCCAAATTTGTTAGTGGACACTCTGGGTTAGAGTCACTCATAACAATAGGGGATAGGACCGAAGGCCTCACTAGGTATCGTTGTCGGTTCCCTGTACTCAACCAGGTCTATAATATTGAAGGTAGAACTAATGCCCAAATCCGAAGGCAAGTCTAACACCTAGGCATTTGATCCAACCTTCTCTATCACTTTAAATGGCCCGGCTCTGCGAGCATGAAGCTTCTTTTAGGCCTAAGCCTAACCAAGATAGAATCCACTACATCAAATTCTTTGACCCTTCTTCGGGAATTAGCTAGTTGTTTTAAGATTAGTGTAGGTGGTGAACATGCTAGGCACATGCAGACTCCTATCAAGATGATGCAAAGGACTCAAACCTATACCTAACAGACTTGACTAAAGAGGTTTATTAGGTCTTAACTACTACTTGGGCATGGGGGCATGAGTCGTGGTTGATGGATGACATGCAGAAGAAAATTTGCTTGTAACTCCTAATAAGTGCCAGAGGGTCTGCTAAAAGTAGGTAGCAAATGGGATGGGCTCTATGGGTCCTTGCAACCTAGTAACCTCAACAAAATGTAACCTAATAGTTCTAGACACATGAGAAAACTCAGGAAAGGGTAGGAAATAGGAAGTGGGTTCAGAATTACTCTGGTAGGGTGGAGAAAAAGGTTCCGGATTAGTTGGATAAAGTAGAATAAAAGAAGGCATGTCAGGGACTAATCCTAGACTAATGAGGCTAACCTTACGAGGTTGCGGTATATCTATGGGGTTTGCATAATGGAAGGATGGGTTACTAATCTTAGGGAAGAGGTCCTTAATGGGAACTATAGGAGGAAGCTCATCTTGAGGGTTTTGATTCAAAGAGATCAAGTCCTTAACAAATTCTTCTAGTTCTTGTATTTTAGGACTAGACTCTATAATTTGGCTCTCCTCTATGGTTTCCTCAGGTAAGGCTCTAGTAGCAGTACCTAGGTTCTCTTCCTCTATTTGTTCTTCCACTATAGCTTTAGGTTGGATGTGGTCAAGGTCAACTACCTCTAGGTTGGCTTCTACCTGGGTATCTATTGGGTCAGCTAATTCTAGGTCATCTAAAGGTGTCTCCTCTTCTCCCTCATACTCATCCACTAGGCTCGCATCAGCTTCATACACTTCCGTGTTAATGTAAGCCTTGTCAATCTCAGGAATGGTTGGAGAAGGTCGGCTAGGGGAAGATTGGCTAGGTCCTGGTTTCTGATTATGGATACTAATCCTAGTAGGTTCAGGTTGCCTAAGGGGTAGTGGCTCACTACTGGGCTCATATTTAGGGGTGCTAATCCTATGGGGTTCAAGTTGACTAAGGAAAATCTGACTAGTACTAGATTGATACCTTGGGGTTATGGGCTCCCTAGGCTCATAGGACAAGGGTGCAGATCTATGGGTCACGAGATTATAAGATCTGGGGTCATAGGATTTGGGTTCAGCTCTATGGGTCTTGGGTCTACTGGACTCATGGGATATGGGTTCGTAGATTCTTGAGTCAGAGGATTTGGAGTCATAAGATCTATAGGTTGTGGGTATACTAGGCTTATAGGGAGAGGGTAAATAGGATCTATCTTCCTGGTCTACAAAATCCAGATTGGGTCTTCTAGGACTAACCTTAGGGATTGGGTCATGACGATGGGCTCTCCTAGGTTCAACCTCAAGGTATGGATCAGGGTTTGGGGTCCTCCTAGGTTCAGTATCATAGTATGGGTCATGACGATGGGCTCTCCTAGGTTCAACCTCTCGGTAGGGATCAGGGTTTGGGGTCCTCCTAGGTTCAGTATCATAGTATGGGTCATGACGATGGGCTCTCCTAGGTTCAACATCACGGTAGGGATCAGGGTTTGGGGTCCTCCTAGGTTCAATATCATAATAAGGGTCATGACGATGGGCTCTCCTAGGTTCAACCTCATGGTAGGGATCAGGGTTTGGGGTCCTCCTAGGTTTAGTATAATAATAAGGGTCATGGCTATGGTCTCTCCTAGGTTCAACCTCACGGTAGGGATCATGGTAAGGGGTTCTCCTAGGGTTGGTCTCCTTATATGGGTCAGAGTATTGGGTTCTCCCAGGATTGGACTCCCTATATGGGTCAAAGTAATGGGTTCTCATAGGGTTGGGCTCTATGGTTTCATTAGGTTGAGTTGGGTTGAGGCTATTGGTCTGGGTCAAATGAGTCATTTGGGTAATTAACTGGATAGACATCTGGGCTATTTGGTCTATAAGGGCTTGAATCCTAGCTTCCTGCTTATCCATGGGTTCAGGGAGATGGTGGATGAGATGGGACTCCTGATCTAATGCTCATGCAAGACTCGATTAAATCGACTATAGCTGACTAGACCTAGAGTCCAAAACTGGATGCTCAATCAGGGTGGCAAACTAGCCTATAGTAACCCTGTACTCAGCCAGGCAGGTGTAAGGGGAGTGTTAGGTCCCTGATTGCCAATCCTAGACACCAATCAGAGATTGGCCAGCTAGGCGGACCAGCACACAAGCCCTTCGGGACTGAATTCCTGAACCACCGTTCTAGGCACTGAGCACAAGGCACACACAGGTTAGCTTGACACAATGATCTGACACTTAGCCCGGACCCGACCAGTTGGTGTCCCTAGCCCACTAGGGCAAATTAAGTCTAATCGATTTTAGGTTAAGGCTTGGGACCGAATGCAAGGGATGTGGTTTTGGGCTAAGGAGAGGTGATCAAATCCTCCCCCCATCTGATATAACAAGAGTGCCCTTAAAAGTAAATTATGCAATGATGGCAGGCAGATGAGGATGCAAATTAGGTTTAGATATTTTTTTGGTATTTTTGAAGAATATATATTTTTTTATTTTGGTATTTTCTTAAATAGAAGAAAACTTGCAAATTATGGCCTAATATGCAGGAAATATACTAAAATTAAAAGATATGCAAAAGATGCTAAACAAAACCCTAAAACTTCCAAACTTGTCTTGTTGAAAAAAAATAGAGCCAAAAATTTGCAGGCTGTATTTCGGCTTGCAGAGAATTCACAGGCCGAAATAAAATCTAAAAAAATTCTGAAAATTACAGTGAATTATGATGAAACTAGAAAAATAAATTTAAAAATTTTTTGAGTTTTTATCAGGGAGAAATAATTTAGAAAATAGAGCATCTATAGACTGAAAAATTGCAAAAAACAAGCCCTAATCTAAGCTCTGATACCAAATGATACGAGACTAATATGCATGCAATTCATTTTGTATATGTTATATGTGGGGTTAGGTGATTAATTCCTGAATTTTAGATCAAAATTAGTTGTAGGAGATTTTATATGAATTTCTGAAGCCAAGCATGCAGATTAGAACCTAGAAAAGTACTGAAGAAGGATCGCCGTGGCTGAGAAGCCTCAGTTAGGGCAAGTTCTCCTACAATATAAAGACAGAAGGTAGAGGGGGTGTACATGACAATGTCTGAAGCACCCAGTAAAGATCACAGCGAAGGGATATCTCATTCCTCGATGGATGCGGCCTGGAAAACCGAGCCAAAGACCAGCGGATACCCGACTTTCTGCTCGGTGGTTCGATTAAGGCTTGGCTAGAGTCGTTGGATTCGTAGGAACTCGGGGACCTGCAAACGACCTGTCAGGGGTTAGAAAACTTAGAGGAAATCAAAAAAAACAAAGGAAAATAGCAAAGGGAAGAATGTTTTGGAGGGGGCTGGAAGGATGGTTGGCGGCAAGAAGATGGTAGCAAACACCGGGAAGAAGAACTCTCAAACCCCTTTATGCACACAACAGGGTAATCACACAAAGCAATATAAGAACTCAAGGTTTATTTCATATCAAAAATCTTCCTTCATACAAGAGGGTAGGGTTCCTTAAATAGACCCTTAACCTTGAGCCCCAAGTAAGGGTACAATTGACATTACATAAGAATCATTTTCCCTCTCAAACCCTAGCTAGAAAATAAGGAAACATTAGGTAGAAAAAATCCCTAAAAATTCTCTTGACTTGGTCAACACTCCAAGGATGCCTAGGGGGGTATGTTGGGTTTCTACGAGCAGCAAGGGGCCGGTCCAAAGGGGCTTGGGCGCTTGGGTTTGGGCCTCTGGAAGCTGGGGTGGCCTAGTATCCAGGTAGCAGGAATTTTCCCTGGTATCTTGCTTCTTAGGGGCTTGGGCTTGGTGCCTGGGCTTGATTTCTTTGGGATAGGATGCAGATGGACCTCTAAAATCATGGATGCCTTGGTTTATGAATTTATTTTGGCATCTGGATGGGAATTTGGGCATCTAGAGGGCATCTGCAAGGAATCAGGGTTTTTGATTTTCCTCCTAGGGTCTTCAAATCTTCAAGCTGGGTTGGACTTGGGCTAAACTTCCATGTCTTCAATCTGGTTGGACTTGGTCTTCACTTGTATGATGTGGTCTTGGGTCTTCAGTATGCTTGGACAGGACTCAAAAAATAAAATTAGCTCAACATGAGCTGACTAGCATTGGACTGAACTAGCTCAACATGAGCTGACTAGTACAGAACTGAAATAACAACTCAAAAGACTCAAATAAAAACTAAAATGGACTCGGATGGGCTAAGCCCTTATTACAGATGGACTCATAAATTATTGATCAATTCACAGAGGGTTGAAAAGCCTCTGTCTTATTCTGGTGCCTCCGGTGTCCCCACCTGATACCAAATGATGCGAAACTAATATGCCTGCAATTCTTTTTGTATATTTTATATGTGGGGTTAGGTGATTAATTTCCAAATTTCAGATCAAAATTAGTTGTAGGGAATTTTATATGCATTTTTGAAGCCAAGCATGCAGATTAAAACCTAGAAAAGTACTAAAGAAGGATCACCGGGGATGAGAAGCCTCGGTTAGGGCAAGTTCTCCTACAATATAAAGATTGGAGGTAGAGGGGGTGTACCTGACAATGTCTGAAGTGCCCGGTAAAGATCACAATGAAGGGATCTCTCGTTCCTCGATGGATGCGGCCTGGAAAACCAAGCCAAAGACCCGCGGATACCCTGCTTTCTGATCGGTGGTCCGATTGAGGCTTGGATGGAGTCGTTGGATTCGTAGGAACTCGAGGACCTACGAACGACCTGTCAGGGGTTAGAAAACTCAGAGGAAATCAAGAAAACAAAGGAAAATAGTAAAGGGAAGAAAGTTTTGGAGGGGTCTGGAAGGATGGTTGGCGGCAAGAAGATGGTAGCAAACACCAGGAAGAAGAACTCTCAAACCCCTTTACGCACATAGCAGGGTAATCATACAAAGCAATATAAGAACTCAATGTTTATTTCATATAAAAAATCTCCCTTCATACAAGAGGCTAGGGTCCCTTAAATAGACCCTTAACCTTGGGCCCCAAGGAAGGGTACAATTGACATTACATAAGAATCCTTTTCCCTCTCAAACCCTAGCTAGAAAATAAGGAAACATTAGGTAGAAAAAATCTCTAAAAATTTTCTTGACTTGGTCAACACTCCAAGGATGCCTAGGAGGGCATGTTGGGCTTCTAAGAGCAGCAAGGGGCTGGCCCAAAGGGGCTCGGGCGTATAGGTTTGGGCCTTTGGAAGCTGGGGTGGCCTGGTATCCAAGTAGCAGGAATATTCCCTGGTATATTGCTTCTTAGGGGCTTGGGTTTGGCACCTGGGCTTAATTTCTTTGATCTAGGATGCAGATGGACCTCTAAAATCATGGATGCCTTGGTCTATGAATATATTTTGGCATCTGGAAGGGAATCTGGGCATCTAGAGGGCATCTACAAGGAATTAGAGTTTCTGATTTTCCTCCTGGGGTCTTCAAATCTTCAAGCTGGGTTGGACTTGGGCAAACTTCTATGTCTTCAATCTGGTTGGACTTGGTCTTCACTTGTATGATATGGTCTTGAGTCTTCAGTATGCTTGGACAGGACTCAAAAAATAAAATTAGCTCAACATGAGTTGACTAGCATTGGACTGAACTAGCTCAACATGAACTGACTAGTACAGAACTGAAATAACAACTCAAAAGACTCAAACAATAACTAAAATGGTCTCAGATGGGCTAAGCCCTTATTACAGGTGGACTCATAAATTATTGATCAATTCACAGAGGGTTGAAAAGCCTCTGTCTTATTCTGGTGCCTCCGGTGTCCCCACCAGCGGACCAGCACACAAGCCCTACGGGATTGAATCCCTAAACCACCGTTCTAGACACCGAGCACAAAGCACACATAGGTTAGCTTGACACAATGATCTGACACTTAGCCCGGACCCGACCAGTTGGTGTCCCTAGCCCACTATGGCAAATTAAGTCTAATAAGATTTAAGTTAGGCTTGGGACCGAATGCAGGGGATGTGATTTTGGGCTATGGAGAGGTGATCAAATCCTCTCCTTATCTGATATAGCAAGAGTGCCCTTAAAAGTAAATTATGCAATGATGGCAGGCAGATGAGGATGCAAATTAGGGTTTAGATGTTTTTGGTATTTTTGGATAATATGTAATTTTTATGTTTTATATTTTGGTATTTTCTTCAACAGAAGAAAACTTACAAATTATGGCCTAATATGCAGGAGATATACTAAAATTAAAAGATATGCAAAAATATACTAAACAAAACCCTAAAACTTCCAAACTTGTCTTGCTGAAAAAAAATAGAGCCAAAAATTTGCAGGCTGAATTTTGGCTTTCAGAAACTTCACAGATCGAAATAAAATCTGAAGAAATTCTTGAAATTACTTTGAATTATTGTCAATCTAGTGAAACAAGTTTTAGAATTTTTAAAGTTCTAAGAAGAGAGAAATAATTAAACAAACAGAGCATATATGGACTAAAAATTTGCAGAAAACAATCCCTAATCTAGGCTCTGGTACCAGATGATGCGGAACAAATATGCATGCATTTATTTTCGTGTGTTTTATATGTTGAGTTGAGTGATTAAATCCTAAATTTTAGATCAAAATAAGTTGTAGGGAATTGTGTATGAATTTTTAAAGTCAAGCATGCAGATTAGAACCTAGAAAAGTAATAAAGAAGGATTGTCGGGGCTTCGAAGCCTCGGTTAGGGCAAGTTCTCCTACAATATTATTACTGGTGGCAGAGGGGGTGTACCTGACAACATCTGAAGTCCCCGATGAAGATTGCAGTGAAGCAATCTCTCGTTCCTAGATGGATGCGGCCTGGAAAACCGAGCCAAAGACCCGCGGATACCCGACTTTTTGCTTGGTGTTCCGATTGAGGCTTGGCTGGAGTCGTTGGATTCGTAGGAACTCGAGGACCAGCAAACAACTTGTCAGGGGTTAGAAAACTCAGAGGAAATCAAGAAAATAAAGGAAAATAACAAAGAAGAGGTGTCTTTTGGAGTGGGCTGCCGGGGTTCTGGAAGGTTGGTTGGCGACAGGAAGATGGTTGCAGCATCGGGAAGAAGAAAACTCTCAAACCCCTTTATGCACACAGCAAGGTAACACTTAAAGCAATAGAAGAACTCAAGGTTTATTTCATATATCAAAATCAATCCTCATACAAGAGACTAGGGTCCTTTAAATAGATCCTTAGTCCTGGGCTCCAAGTAAGGGTACATTAGACATTACATAGGAATCCTTTTCCCTCTCAAACCCTAGCTAAAAAATAAGGAAATATTAGGTAGAAAAAATCCCTAAAAACTCTCTTGACTTGGTCAACACTCCAAGGATGCCTAGGGGGGTGTGTGGGCTTCTAGGAGCAGCAAGAGGCCGGCCCAAAGGGGCTCGGGCGCATGGGCTTAAGCCTCTAAAAGCTGGGGTGGCTTGGTAGCCAGGTAGCAGGAATATTCCCTGGTATCTTGCTTCTTAAGGGCTTGGGATTGGTGCCTGGGCATGATTTCTTTGGGCTAGGATGCAGATGGACCTCTGAAATCCTAGATGCCCTGGTTTATGAATATACTTTGGTATCTGGAAGGAAATTTGGGCATCTGGAGGGCATCTGCAATGAATCAGGGTTTCTGATTTTCCTCCTGGGGTCTTCAAATCTTCAAGCTGGGTTGGACTTGGGCTAAACTTCCATGTCTTCAATTTGGTTGGACTTGGTCTTCACTTGTATGATGTGGTCTTGAGTCTTCAATTTGCTTGGACAGGACTCAAAAAAAATAACATTAGCTCGACATGAGCTGACTAATACTGGACTGAACTAGCTCAACATGAGCTGACTAATGCAGGACTCAACTCATCTGGACTAAGCTTTATTATAGTGAACTCTGATGCTGCTAATTGATCCATAGAGGGTTGAGAAGCCTCTGTCTTATTTTGTGCCTCTGGTGTCCCCACCACAAGGTTAGTACGAATCTAATGGATTCTCTCTAAATTTTCAAATCGATTATATATTTGGTCACATTTATTGTTCATCAGGGCAAACTGATCATTCATGAATCTTGTTATACACAACTGACCTCCCTCCAAACCAGATCGGAGCCAATGACCCTTCAGCTAGGTTCGACCGACCCACCACAGGTTCGACCGACCCACCAGATGTCCGACCGACTTACCAGAGGTCCGACCGACCTGCAAGAGGTTCGACCGACCCACCACAGGTTCGACCGACCCACCAGATGTCTGACCGACCCTTCAGCTAGGTTCGACTGACCCACTTCAGTCAGGCCCATATTGGTCCAAAATGGGCTGCTCCAAGGATGACCGGGATGTCCTAGAGGTCCCTTCCAACTAGTATCGGAATTCTGTTACAATAGATTCCTGACATCTTAGCACCATTACTCTGCAGATCCCACGGTGACACTCCCTCCTGGTGCCACCTGGCCAATAACAAGATTCCTCTAAGGGAAAATCGGCCATTTCTATCCTAGCCCTTAATAGATTCTGGTAAAGTTCCGTGCCTATATAAGGTAAAAGGGGGACCCCGAGGTAAGCAAGTTCTTCCTTCCCCATGAGCCATCTCTTTTGCGATCCCTCCATTATGTTGCTCCAAGTCTCCCACTGGTTTAGCCATCAGAGTGTCCCCCACCAGAACACCATCGACCCGTGGGACCCTTTTTGTAGGAACCGGGAGACGCACACTCTAGCAAGCCCAGTTAAGAGAGCTCGATCTAGGAGATTCAGCGGCAATAGATTGGCACTAGAGAAAGGGCCGAGCCCTGAACCTCTGTACTTGTGTTCCTTCTTCGAAAGGAGGGATCCATTGCTAGACAAGATGATGGTGAAAGGAAGAGCTCAGAACACCTCCAACAGGAGAGGTCACTCCTAGGCAAGCTCGGGAGAACCTCTTAGGGAGAACAACACCGCCCAACCTACCATCACCCTGGGATAACAACAATTTTAGACCCTTCAGAACCACAACGATACTCTTGCCACTATGGTTCAGAACCTCCAAGGTGCGGCCAATGTAGATAGCAGCCACTCATGGCTTCCAGAACTAGTCATCCACTTGCTACCGAAGGAAGTCGATAGCAAGGAGTCCGTCGACTCCGCTCCCACACAACCCCAGAGCCCTAGAGGTTGCAGAAGACTGATGCCGATGGAAAGAGAGTGAGGTCCATCTCACACACTTCAGCAGATTTGGTCTCCCTTGATGATCAGCGATGCAATGGAGACCCAAGGGATTACACTAGCAAGCTCCAATGCATGAAGGAGCAAATTACCGAGTTGGTCGATCGGCAAAAAGAAGAAGAGGCGCTGGCGTATGACGCTCGCCCATCATTTTCCATCAAAATTATGGGGGAAGTTATCCTCCGTCACTTCAAGATCCCCTAGGTGGATGCTACAATGGCACCACCGACCCTCTAGATCATCTAGGCACTTATAAGGCCCACATGATGGTACAAGGCACCTCCGACACCCTCCACTACATCACCTTCCCCGCGACACTCAGGAAGGCGGCTCAGATATTGTTCTTCACCATCTGACCAGGTACGATCCATTCCTTCTTACAACTGAAAAAACTCTTTTTGTCCCATTTCAGGGCCTGTAGCCGGATGCCGAGGAACATAGATTGCCTCTTCCTCGTGCAGCAGAAGGAAGGAGAAGCCCTCCGAGATTACATGGCCATATTTTGTTTGACGACCATGGAGATCCTGAGCCTCAATGAGCATGTAGCTATGTCGGCCTTCAAGAAGGGGCTACGATCACCCAAGCTCACTTTCTCACTAGACAAAAAGGTCCCAACAAGCTACTCCAAACTACTGGCCCAAGTTCAAAAATATGCCCTGGCAGAAGAACAAGCGACAAGTCGACGCCAAGCAGAAGGGAGGTCGGCTCCCAAGAGGAGGAGTGATAAGGCTCCCGAAGTCTGACCTCCCAGCGATGGCACCAACTCAGCCCGATGCTGCAACCCTAAGTCGAAGGACATCTCCAGGAGGTTTGAGACTTACACACCTCTCTCTCTCCCGAGGGAGAAAATCCTTATGAAGATAGAGAAGGAAACCTTCTTGCAAAGGCCTCGACCTATGAGGAGCCCCTCCATGTCGAGGAGCAAGGACAAGTACTGCCAGTTCCATCATGACCACGGGCATAGCACAAAAGATTGCTTCCAATTGAAGGACATGATCAAAGATTTGATCAGGTGGGGGTACCTACAGAAGTACATCTGACCCCAGAGGAGCCGGGTTGAAACTTCCATGCTAGAAACACCCTAGAGGAAACAGAGTTGCCTAACCAATGCCCTACCGATAGAAATGTCGGCATGCCCCACCACCGGTCTGACTGGTGCGATGAAGAAGTGTTGCCCAGAGAGCAACCCAAGAGGGGGGGTGAATTTGGGTCTATAAAAAATTTAAAGCTAAGCTTGATCAAACAAGTAGCAAACTTCATAAGACAAGATATGCAATTCAATTCAACAAGGTACTAAAATTAAAGTGCAATGCTCTAATATAAAAGTACAGTGAAAATTATAAGCAATAAGCAATAAAGTAAAGAGCAAGGAGGGAGAGAACAAGCAATCACAAATACAACAATCTATAGTGGTTTGGTGCCAACAATGCACCTACATCCACTCCTCAAGATCTCCTTGGGAATTCACTATAATCCAATGGTTACAACCGATTAGTTTTCCGGGCTCACTAATCAAAACCTGACTTATTTTTACAAGGCTCACAAGTCACAACCTCACTTGGTTTTACGGGCTAACGAAGAACCTAATTGGGTTTCACAAGGCTAACCAAAAATCTCCCTTGGTTATTCGGGCTAACCAAGAACCTTAGTGGTTTTGCGGGCTAACCACCAACCTAATTGGTTTTCAAGGCTTACCAACAACCTCACCTGATTTTCTAATAGGCTAACCAATAACCTTTACAAGATAAAAGATGGAGAAATAAAGAACCATTGTAAGCTTTCAATAAAAAGCAAATAAGTCGATGTAGCTCGATGTAGTGTTGCTTTACTCTTGTTGAAGCCTTTTGAATGCCCAAGATTGAATGATCTTCAATGCACTTGATAGCTTAGAATGCTTAGAAGGCTTCCCTTTGCTTGAGAGTGGTTGAGCTTTTAAAGAATAGGAGTTAAGGCTCTTCTCTCCTCTTTTCTCTTTAAACTCTTTTTGGATATTCAATACATTACTTGATTTGATTCGGAGCCTTTATATATCTTTCCAAGTCCCCAAAATCGAAATCAAGCCATTATACTTGAAAAACTAACCGTTGGAGGGCATTTGGGAGAGTTCTGCGCTTGAAAAAATTAGCCGTTATTGTCGTCAGAACTCCATGTGTCGACACTTCCTCTTCATGTGTCGACACAATAGGTCGACACATGTTCTTCTTGAGTCGACACAAGTTCAAAATGTTCCATTCAGATTCTCTAAAAAAATTAGTCGAGTCGACATAGTCTCAGTGTGTCGACATATTAGGTCCGTGTGTCGACACAACAACTGTTCCTTCAACTTCTGCAAGTTCTGCAGCTTGAAATTCTTAGGCGATGTGTTGATCCATGTGTTGACACCTTGAGTCGACACATAAGATCCATGTGTCGACACATCACCTGTGCCATTTGAAATTTTACTAAGTACCGACCAGTGTCGACACACCATCTTCATGTGTCAACACATCATGTCATGTGTCGAACCTTGAGTCGACAAATCATCAAAAATGGTGCAAAAATTGCTGAACTTGTGCTGGAACATGTTTTCATTTTCCTTAGTCATCCATTCAACCAACTCTTTGAGTGTCCAAGTCTTGTTTTGTTCATTCATTTCATTCAAACTTGACTCTTCAACATAATTAAGCTTCTTCAAATTTTGTGAGCATCCTTTCATTGAAAACATACTTAAAGCAAATCATTAGTCCTCAAATTATGCTGAACTATTTTGCTTATCATCAAAATCAATTAGTAGAGTCAACAATCTCTCCCTTTTTGATGATGACAAAATCCATAAGTATAAATTGTTTTAAAGGTAAAGCTTTAAGAGAATTGATCAAGATGCACAATATTGAAAGCATTAAGTGACAATCATTACTTAAAATTATAATCATTCAAAATATAGGTGATAGAATTTGAGCTTGTTTCAAAGATAGAATGTATCAGAACTTAGCCAGAACTTTGATATTCATTTAAATGCAATAAAAACATGTATCATGATACTCTTATAATCAAAGTTTCAGCAATTAACAAAGCTCCCCCTAAATTAATGATTCATAACAAAATTTGAGAGAATCTTTTCAAAAACATTGAAAGAGGGGTTTTGAGAATCAAATTTACTTTGACAAATGGTGAAGCTCCCCCTTTCATAAATTCAGTTTTTCAAAAAGTAAAAGCTACTCCCCCTTTAGTTTGGAGAAGTAAATACATTTATACGTAAACACATTTATACTTAAATAACATCATGAATTACTCCCCCTTTTTGTTATCATTAAAAAGGTAGGAAGTAAGGGAAATGAATTAAACAAGATAAAGTATAGTCATTGAATGTATAAAAGCAATTCAAGACATCAAAGATATAGAAATGATAAAACACAAGGTTTTTCATATATGTCAGGAACTTGTACATCAAGTACACAACAAAGATAAAAGTACATGTAAGCATGAAAGTAAACTATCTAGAAATATAAAACTATCAAGAAATACATCAATGTCCTAATCCTCATCCATCGAGTCATCAGAAGATAAGCCGATCTCAATCGGTCCTGTATCAGTAAAAGATCGAGCTCGCGGCCATCATGGTTGAAGATCTCGAAGTCTAGTCCTGGTCAGCTGAGGAGGGGTACGGCGTCCACATCCTCTGCGATGAATATAGGTCGGATCTCTGGCAGAAGCAGTAGAGGTAGAAGCTACGTCCTCCGCAGGAACTGAATTGATCGGGCGAATCATCTCAACAATAGCTGGAGTAGGAGTACGATCAAAAGTGGGACTTGAATCGAGATGCTGAAAGTCGAGTGTATAGAATCCAAGCTCTCGAATGACTGATGAAGTATGAAGGGTAGGACTAACAAAGTAGGTGTAATAGCTGATGATATAGGTGTATCAAGAATAATAGTATCAGCTGTAGAAAGTATAGGTGTATGTACAATAGATGTATCAAGTGTGGGTGTCTGAATGATAGGTGTATGAATATCTGGAGAATCAATAGTAGGTAGATCAGTAACAGGTAGGTCAATAATAGGACTAAGAATAGGAATCTAAACTGGAATTGAAGTGTGATCAAGCGATCTGGAAGGAGAGGATGGATCAGGTATCGGAGTAGGTGAGAAGGATGGATCAACAGGTCTCGCAGCCACATCATCCGTCACCTCAATAACTGGCTCTGACACAAGATCATCAATATCAAACCGGTCGGAGTCAGTCACCTCATCTCCAACAATAGTATCTCCAACTCCATCTCCAATAGTAGTCTCAGCACCAGTATCAATATCACCAATGTCATCAGCTGGTGCTAAAGCAGGTACATCAATAGGAGCAGGAACTGTGTCTGCAGCAGGAGCAATGGTAGAAGCTCTGGACAGTGCTGAGAGAATAGCCAAAATACCATCACGAAGACCAATGTGGCTCTCTCTCATCTCAACATTAAAGACATCTAGACGCTGCCTCATGATGAAAACATCGATCTCTATGCATTTGACTCTATCCTCTAGAGCATCTGAAATACCAGGAGTCTCTGTCTACTCTGGCTGTGGCTATGGCTGGGCAGATGTAGAAGGATATGACTGAGCTGGCTATGCTACCGTCTCAGGCTGTGACTCGCTCGGTCCAGCCTCATCGGAAAGAATACGCTCCACCTTTGCTGTGTCCTCATCAATGTTAGCTGCATCCTCGGCCTGTCCTGATGTCCTCCATGTCCACTGGCCTCGAACTAAGTGATATCCCATATGACGCAATGACCTGATGTCATAGACATCGGTATGGATCAAAGTACGATAAGGCTCATCCTGGAAGCTGACTCCATACTCTCTGAATAGTACTCTCAAACCCAAGCCATACGGCAAGCAGAGCCACTGGCTAGATGCCGCTTCAGTAATCTGATGGATCATCAGAATAGGAAGACAAATCGGCATCTGCTGAATTAGGGAGACCATCATGAGCAGCTCTCGCTAGGCAATGTAGTCAAATAGACCGATCTTTGGCAAAAGAATTCGGGCAACTATGTGATGTAGCATTCTCATCTCCGCAAACAGTCTTGAAGCAAGAACAGTGGCTCCCTTTGGTAAGATATCAGACTCAAAAATATACCAGAGCCCACAAACTCTATCCAACATACTGTCCATAACTGATCCAGTCATGGGTATATCCCATACCCAGCTCAGAATCTCTGCTAAAATGGGAATATCCCATCCCCTGATCAGAGCAATCCAGCCATCTGATCCATGGGCAAGTGATCCGTAGAACTCTCTCATCATCCCGGGATAGTATCTCTCACTGAGCGAATAGAAGGATGCCAAACCAGCATGTCGGATCCACTCTCCTATCCAAAAATGATGCTGGTCCAAGAAAGAGAAGTCCACTCGGCATCCTCCAACCACTGTCTTGGAGCTCAATCGACTAGAAGGTACAAACAACTGTCGTGCTGGCGGATCTGGAGCCCTAGACTCGTGTCGTGCCTTCGTTCTCCGCTTTTCTTCATGTTGTGACTGACACGATCGGTGAACAACTTGTTTGCGAGGACCCATTGTCAATAATCAATGTTTAGGCAAGGTTTTTGGTAGAAATGCAAAGTTTTTAGGGTTTAGGAGCTAAAACCTAAAAAGATTTCCAACAAAAATGGCTACCAAAGTCTCAAATCCAAGAAATCCATGGCTAAAAACCAAGAAATGGGAGGATGAACAGTATGGATACCTGGAATCGAGGTGTTGGCTCGGAGGAGAATGAATTTTGGGGAAAAAATGGTTCGGAAACCCTTAAATCTAAGTTTCCCGTCGAGCATGTGTCAACTCACGCATGTGTCGACACATGATGTGTGAGTCGACACATGGTGTGTCGACTCATGATGTGTCAACACATCAACTTAAAAACTGAAAAATTTGGAATTTCACTAAATGATCAAAATCAATTGAAGTAATATGTACTTAGAGTCAAATCATCAATGATTAATCATGATTTATCAAAAATAAGGTTGAATAGATCTAATTTGAGTAAAATTTGGAGAAAAGATTTAATCGAAGGGATTGATGATCCCGAGCTCTCTTTTAATCATACAGAATCGATCTACCAAGAGAAGTTTAGTTTAAATATCAGCTAATTGAAATTCAGTACATATAAATTCAGGCAAAATATCATTGTTTTCAATATGATCTCTAATAAAGTGATGTCTGATTTCAATGTGCTTGCTCTTAGAGTGTTGAACAGGAATTTTAGTCAAGCAAATAGCACTAGTATTATCACATTTGATAGGAGTTCTAGCCAACTTGATTCCAAAGTCTTTAAGTTGTTGCTTAATCCATAAGATTTGAGTACAACAACTTCCTGCTGCAATATACTCACCCTCAACTGTGGGTAGTATAACTGAAGTTTGTTTCTTGCTAAACCATGAGATTAAGTTAACCCCAAAAAATTGACAAGTTCCATTAGTACTCTTTCTATCTAATCTAAAACCAGCAAAGTCTGTATCAAAATATTCAATCAATTCAGTAAAAGAATTTCTAGCATACCATAAACCAATACTAATAGTACTAGACAGATATCTAATAATGCGCTTAACAGCCATAAGATGTGATTCCTTAGGTTCAGACTGATATCTAGCATACATGCAAGCACTGAACAAAATATCTCGTCTACTAGTAGTAAGATATAGTAAAGAGCCTATCATGCCTCTATAAAATTTCTGATCTACATATTTACCATTTTCATCTTTGTCTAGTTTACATGAGGGGCTCATAGGCGTACCTATTGACTTACTAGTCTCCATCCCAAACTTTTTGATAATTTCTCTTGTGTACTTAGCTTGGTTGATGAAGATACCATCTGAAGTTTGCTTGATCTGGAGTCCGAGAAAGAAGTTGAGTTCTCCCATCATGCTCATCTCGAACTCACCTTGTATAAGCTTAGCAAACTCTTGACAAAGAGTTTCATTAGTAGCACAGAAAATGATGTTATCAACATATATTTGTACTACCAATAAATCATTGTCTTTCCTTTTCAAAAATAGTGTTTTGTCAAAATTTCCTCTAGAAAATTCATTTTCAATAAGAAATTTGCTTAACCTTTCATACCATGCTCTAGGTACTTGATTTAATCCATAAAGTGCTTTGTGCAATTTGAAAACATGATCTGGATGTGCATGATTTTCAAATTTGGATGGTTGTTCAACAAAAACTTTTTCATTTATAAAACCATTTAAGAAAGCACTCTTAACATCCATTTGAAATATTTTGAAGTTCATGAAACATGCAAAAGCTAACAATAGTCTAATTGCTTCAAGTCTAGCAACAGGAGCAAAAGTTCATCAAAGTCAATCCCTTCCTCCTGATTGTAGCATTTAGCAACTTGCCTAGCTTTATTTCTAATGACAAAACCATTTTCATCTAATTTATTCCTAAAAACCCATTTAGTGCCAATAATAGAATCATTAGATGGTCTTTCTACAAGTGTCCAAACACTATTTCTGTCAAATTGTATTAGTTTTTCTTGCATAGCATTGATCCAATTAGAGTCTTTTTCAGCTTCTTCAAAATATTTAGGTTCTACTTGAGATACAAAAGCTATATAATCACATTCATTTCTAATAGAAGCTCTTGTTCTTATCCCTTTAGATGGATCACCTAAGATTAATTCCTTAGGGTGTCCATGAGCATACCTCCACTCCTTAGGTAGATCATGATGCACTGGAGTGTCATCTTCTTTCTCACCCTTGTCTTGATTCTCTACATTTGGTTGAGATTGATCATCCAATGTCAGCTTCTGAAGTTTGTCAGCACCTGCACATTCATCAAATGTATCCTCTTTTCTCGAGGACTTGTTAGAACATTCTCCAAATACAACATGTATTGACTCTTCTACAACTAAAGTCCATTTGTTAAATACTCTGTTTGCCCTGCTTGATGTAGAGTATCCTAAGAAGATACCTTCATCAGACTTGGCATCAAACTTTCCTAGATGATCTTTTTCAATGTTCAAAATAAAACATTTATAGCCAAAAATTCGAAAATATTTCAAAGATGGTTTTCTTTGGTTCCAAAGGTCATATGAAGTTTTTTTTAAAATAGGGCGTATCAAAACTCGATTCAAAACATAACAGGCTGTATTTATAGCTTCAGCCCAAAAATACCTTGGCAAATTGTTTTCACAAAGCATAGTGCGTGCCATTTCTTCTAAAGTATGATTTTTTCTTTCTACTACTTAATTCTATTGAGGTGTCCTAGCTACAGAGAAATTGTGTTCTATGACTTTTTTATTATAAAAGTTTTTGAAATCATGATTTTTAAATTTGGTTCCATGATTACTACCAATACAAATGACTGAAACACCTTTTTCATTTAAAACTTTTCTACAAAACTTTATGAATACGGAAAAAGATTCATCTTTTTGTGTTAAAAAGAAAACCCAAGTAAATCTCGAAAAGTCATCCATAATAACTAATCCATATCTCTTGCCTCCTAGACTTGATGTTCTAGTTGGTCCAAAGAGATCTATATGGAGTAGATCAAGTGGTCTGCTTGTAGTTACAAATCCTTTTGGTTTAAAAGAAGTTTTGACTTGTTTTCCAAATTGACATGCTTGGCAAATTCTATCTTTTTCAAAGCTATTTTCAGGTAAATCTCTAACTAAATTTTTTTTGCAAAGTTTAAAATGAGGTACATACTAGTATGCCCTAACCTTCTATGCCACAACCAACTAGTCTCTTCTTTGGTAGAATTCATTGCAACAAGGCATTCTCTACTAGGTAAAGATAGATCATCAAGATCTACAAGATAAATATTTTCATGCCTTTTTCCAATGAATTGTACTCCATTTAAATTTGGACTAGAAATCATGCAATATGATGATTTGAAAATTACTTAAAAACCTTTATAACAAAACTGACTAATACTTAAGAGATTATGCTTTAAATCATCTACTAGAAGTACATTACTAATATTATTAGGAGTTATGTGAACCTAACCAATTCCAATGAGTTTACCTTTACCATTATCACCAAAGGTCACACTCCCTCCATTCAAAGCTTCAAGAAAAGTGAATTGCTTCACATCTTCGGCCACATGCCTTAAGCAACCATTATCAAGATACCAAATTCTTTTGTTTTCCTTGGTTGCAAGATATACTTGCAATAAGATCAAGCTTTGTTTTTAGGTACCCAAGCTAACTCGGGTCTTTTCGGGTTAGCATTCAAAATGGTTCCTTTTGGAACCCACACTTTTTCAAAAGATATGATTTTTCTAAAATTGCATTGATATGATTTATGACCTAATTTTTTGCAAGTAAAACAATTGATACTGGATGATGCAGGCAAAAAAAAGTTTTTGAAATACTTTTATTGCTTTTGGGATTTATATCCTAGACCTGCCTTGTTGAAAAATGCTCTCTGATTATTTAAAAGTAAATTCAGCTTTTCTGAACTAAAGGTGAACTTATCAACAAAAGGTTTGATTTTCTCAAGTTCATTTTTGTATTTTTTATTTTCAAGTTCCAAATCCTTGTTTTTCTTTAAAAGATCATTGTTAGAAACAACATGTTTAGGTCTTTTTAGAACTTCATTTTCCATAGCTAAACCATTATTCTTCTTTTCCAAAACATCTAGCTTAGTTTTCAAATAACAAACATCATTAAGTAAAGAATTGTTTTCTAATGAGAAACTATTAGCATGCCTTTTTAATTTCTTATTTTCAGATATTACTAACATATAATCATGCATCAGTTCTTCAAAAGCACTTCTAAGCTTATCAAAAGTAAAATCAACTTCAGAGTTAGAATATACCTCTTCGTTATCCTGATGTGCCATGAAGCAGAGATTTGCAATTTCAGTCTGCTCTTCTTCTGAACTGGAGTCTTCACTATCACTCCACGTGGCCATTATTGCTTTCTTTCTTAGTTTCTTCCTTGATTTCTTGAGGAGAGGATATCAAATTTGTAGTGCCCAGGCTTCTTGCACTCGAAGCATATAGGTACTTCCATCTCCTTTTCTTTTTCTTTCTCTTTTTCTTTTTCCTTTCCTTTTTCCTTGGATTGAACTTTCTTTTTGTAGGGAGACTTCCTCAACTTCATGAATCTTCTAAATTTTCGGGCAAGGAGGGCTTCTTCACCTTCTTCTTCTTCATCATCATCGGACTCATCAATCGAGGATTATTCTTGAACATTTGATTTAAAGGCGATCCCCTTCTTCTTTTTATCCAAGTCCATTGATTTCTGTTTCTAGTTAAGCTCATAGGTCATGAGTGATCCTACTAGCTGCTCAAGTGGAAGCTTGTCTACATCTTTTGCCTCTTGAATTACGGTCACCTTTGGATCCCACGACGTCGGTAGTGACCTAAGAGTTTTATTCACAAGATCAGCATTAGATATGACTTAACCAAGACTTCTTAGAGCATTTACAATATTTATAAAACGAGTATACATATCTATAATAGATTCATTTGGTTTTATCCGGAACATCTCATATGTGTGCGCTAACATATTGACCTTAGTGATTTTCACTTGATCAATACCCTCGTGGGTAACTTCAAGTGTGTCCCATATTTCTTTGGCAGACATGCATGTAGATATCCTATTGAACTCACTAGGATCTAATGCACTATACAAGAGATTGGCTAACCACCAACCTAATTGGTTTTCAAGGCTTACCAACAATCTCACTTCGTTTTCTAATATGCTAACCAATAACCTTTACAAGATAAAAGATGGAGAAATAAAGAACCAATGTAAGCTTTCAATAAAAAGCAAATAAGTCGATGTAGCTCTATGTAGTATTGCTTTACTCTGGTTGAAGCCTTTTGAATGCCCAAGATTGAATGATCTTCAATGCACTTGATAGCTTTGAATGCTTGGAAGGCTTCCCTTTGCTTGAGAGTGGTTGAGCTTTGAATGAATAGGAGTTAAAGCTCTTCTCTCTTCTTTTCTCTTTAAACTCTTTTTGGATATTCAATACATTGCTTTTTGATTTGATTTGGAGCCTTTATATAACTTCCCAAGTCCCCAAAACCGAGATCTAGCCATTATACTTGAAAAACTAATCATTGGAGGGCATTAGGGAGAGCTCTATGCTTGAAAAAACTAGCCGTTACTGTTGTCAGAACTCCATGTGTCGACACTTCCTCTTAATGTGTCGACATAATAGGTCGATAAATGTTCTTCTTGAGTCGACATAAGTTTAAAATGTTCCATTCAGATTCTCTGAAAAAATCAGCTGAGTCGACACATTTTCAGTTAAGTCGACACATTGAGTCAACACATTAGGTTCGTGTGTCGACACATCAACTGTTCCTTCAACTTCTGCAAGTTTTGTGGCTTGAAATTCTCAGGCGATATGTTGATCCATGTGTTGACACCTTGAGTCGACACATAAGGTCCATGTGTCGACACATCATCTGTGCCATTTGAAATTTCACTGCGTACTGGCCTGAGTTGACACACCATCTTCATGTGTCGACACATCATGTCATGTGTCGACACATCATGTCATGTGTCGACACATCATCAAAAAAGGTGCAGAAATTGCTGAACTTGTGCTGGAACATGTTTTCATTTGCCTTAGTCATCCATTCAACTAACTCTTTGAGTGTCCAAGTCTTGTTTTATTCATTCATTCCATTCAAACTTGGTTTTTCAACACAATTGGGCTTCTTCAAATTTTGTGACCTTCCTTTCATTGAAAACATACTTAAAGCAAATCATTAGTCCTCAAATTATACTTAACTATTTTGTTTATCATCAAAATCAATTAGTGGATTCAACAATCTCCCCGTTTTTGATGTTGACAAAACCCTTAAGTATAAATTGCATTAAAGGTAAAGCTTTAACAGAATTGATCAAGATGCATAATATTGAAAGCATTAAGTGTCAATCATTACTTAAAATTATAATCATTCAAAATACAGGTGATAGAATTTGAGCTTGTTTCAAAGATAGAGTGTATCAGAACTTAGCCAGAAATTTGATACTCATTTAAATGCAATAAAAACATGTATCATGATACTCTTACAATGAAAGTTTCAGCAATTAACAAAGCTCTCCTTGAATTAATTATTCATAACAAAATTTGATAGAATATTTTCAAAAACATTGAAAGAGGGGTTTTGAGAATCAAATTTACTTTGACAAATGGTGAAGCTCCCCCTTTCATAAATTCAGGTTTTCAAAAAGTAAAAGCTACTCCCCCTTTAGTTTGGAGAAGTAAACACATTTACACGTAAACATATTTATACTTAAATAACATCACGAATTACTCCCCCTTTTCGTTATCATTAAAAAGGTAGGAAGTAAGGGAAATGAATTAAATAAGACAAAGTATAGTCATTGAATGTATAAAAGCAATTCACGCATCAAAGATATAGAAATGATAAAACACAAGGTTTTTTATATATGTCAGGAACTTGTACATCAAGTACACAACAAAGATAAAAGTACATGAAAGCATGAAAGTAAACTATCTAGAAATATAAAGCTATCAAGAAATACATCAATGTCCTAATCCTCATCCATCGAGTCATCAGAAGATGAGCCGATCTCGATCGATCCGGTATCAGTAAAAGACCGAGCTCGCGGCCATCATGGTCGAAGATCTCGAAGTCTAGTCTTGGTCGACTGAGGAGGGGTACGGCGTCCACGTCCTCTGCGATGAATAAAGGTCTGACCTCTTTCTAAAGCAGTAGAGGTAGAAGCTACATCCTCTGCTGGAACTGAACTGATCGGGCGAATCATCTCAGCAACAGCTGGAGCAGGAGTACAATCAAAAGTGGGACCTGAATCGAGATGCTGAAAGTCCGGTGTATAGAATCCAAGCTCTCGAATGACTGATAAAATATAAAGGGTAGGACTATCAAAGTAGGTGTAACAGCTGATGATACAGGTGTATCAAGAACAATTGTATCAGCTATAGAAAGTATCGGTGTATGTACAATAGATGTATCAAGTGTGGGTGTCTGAATGATAGGTGTATGAATGTCTGGAGAATCAATAGTAGGTAGATTAGTAACAGGTAGGTCAATAACAGGACTAAGAATACGAATCGAAACTAGAATTGAAGTGTGATCAAGTGATCTGGAAGTAGAGGATGGATCAGGTATCGGAGTAGGTGAGAAGGATGGATCAACTGGTCTCACAGCCACATCATTCGTCACCTCCATAACTAACTCAAACATAAGATCATCAGTATCAAACCGGTCGGAGTCAGTCACCTAATCTCCATCAATATCTCTAACAATAGTATCTCCAATAGTAGTCTCAGCACCAGTATCAATATCACCAATGTCATCTGCTATTGCTGGAGCAGGTACATCAACAAGAGCAAGAACTGTGTCTGTAGCAGGAGCACTCATAGAAGCTCTGAATAGTGCTGAGAGAATAGCCAAAATACCATCACGAAGACCAATGTGGCTCTCTCTCGTCTCAACAATAAAGAAGTCTAGACGCTGCCTCATGATGAATACATTGATCTCTATGCATCTGACTCTTTCCTCTAGAGTATCTGAAATACCAGGAGTCTCCGTTTGCTCTGGCTGTGGCTGTGGCTGGGCAGATGTAGAAGGATATGACTGAGCTGGCTGTGCTGCCGTCTCAGGCTGTGTCTCGCTCGATCCAGCCTCATCGGAAAGAATCTGCTCCTCCTCTACTATGTCCTCATCAATGTCAGCTGCCTCCTCGGCCTGTCCTGATGTCCTCCATGTCCACTGGCCTTGGACTAAGTGATAACCCATGCGATGCAAAGACCTGATGTCATAGACATCGGTATGGATCAAAGTATGATAAGGCTCATCCTGGAAGCTAACTCAATACTCTCCGAATAGTATTGTCAAACCCATGCCATATGGCAAGCAGAGCCGCTGGCTAGACACCGCCTCAGTAATCTGATGGAACATCAGAACAGGAAGACAAATCGGCATCCGCTAAATCAGGGAGACCATCACGAGCAGCTCTCGCTCGGCAATGTAGTCAAATCGACCGGTCTTCGGTAGAAGAATCCGGGCAACTATATGATGTAGCAGTCTCATCTCCGTAGACAGTCTCGAAGCAGAAACAGTGGCTCCCTTTGGTAAGATATCAAACTCAAAAATATACCGGAGCCCACTAAATCTGTCCAACAGACTGTCCATAACTGATCCAGTCATGGGTATATCCCATACCCTGCTCAGAATCTCTACTGAAATGGAAATATCCTGTCCCCTGACCTGAGCAATCCAGCCATCTGATCCATGGGCAAGTGATCCATAGAACTCTCTCATCAGCCCGGGATAGTATCTCTTGCTGAGCTAACAGAAGGATGCCAAACAAGCATGTCAAATCCACTCTCCTATCCAAAAATGTTACTGGTCTAAGAAAGAGAAGTCCACTCAGCATCTTCCAACCACTGTCTTGGAGCTCATCCGACTAGAAGATGCAAACAATTATCGTGCTGGCGGATCCGGAGCCCTAGACTCGTGTCGTGCCTTCGTTCTCCGCTCTTCTTCATGCTGTGACTGACGCGATCGGCGAACAACTTATTTGCGAGGACCCATTGTCAATAATCAAGGTTTAGGCAAGGTTTTTGGTGGAAATGCAGAGATTCTAGGTTTTAGGAGCTAAAACCTAAAAGGATTTCCAACAAAAATGGCTACCAAAGTCTAAAATCCAAGAAATCCACGGCTAAAAACCAAGAAATGGGAGGATGAACAGTATGGATATCTAGAATCGAGGTGTCAGCTTGAAGGAGAATGAATTTTGGGGAAAAAACGATTCGAAAACCCTTAAATCTCAGTTTTCCGTCGGGTATGTGTCGACTCACGCATGTGTCATGTGTCGACTCATGTGTCAACACATCAACTTAAAAAATGAAAAAATTGAAATTTCACAGAATGATCAAAATCAATTGAAGTAATATGTATTTGGAGTCAAATCATCAATGATTAATCACGATTTATCAAAAATAAGGTTGAATAGACCTAATTTGAGTCAAATTTGGAGAAAAGATTTAATCAAAGGGATTGATGATCCCGAGCTCTCTTCTAATCATATAGAATCAATCTACCAGGAGAGGTTTAGTTAAAATATCAGCTAATTAAAATTCAAAACATATAAATTCATGCAAAATATCATTGTTTTCAACATGATCTCTAATAAAATGATGTCTAATTTCAATGTGCTTGCTCCTAGATTGTTGAACAGGATTTTTAGTCAAGCAAATAGCACTGGTATTATCACATTTGATAGGAGTTTTAGCCAACTTGATTCCAAAGTCTTCAAGTTGTTGCTTAATTCATAAGATTTGAGCACAACAACTTCCTGCTGCAATATACTCAGCCTCAGCTATGGATAGTGCAACTGAAGTTTGTTTCTTGTTAAACCATGAGATTAAGTTAACCCCAAGAAATTGGCAAGTTCTACTAGTACTCTTTCTATCTAATCTACAACCAGCAAAGTCTACATCAGAATATCCAATCAATTCAGCAGAAGAATTTCTAGCATACCATAAACCAATACTAATAATACGAGACAGATATCTAATAATAAGCTTATCAGCCATAAGATGTAATTCCTTAGGTTTATTCTGATATCTAGCACACATGCAAGTACTGAACATAATATCCGGTCTACTAGCAGTAAGATACAGTAAAGAGCCTATCATGCCTCTATATAATTTTGATCCATAGATTTACCATTTTCATCTTTATCTAGTTTACATGAGGGGCTCATATGCGTACCTATTGACTTAGTAGTCTCCATCCCAAACTTTTGATAATTTCTTTTATGTACTTAGCTTGGTTGATGAAGATACCATCTGAAGTTTGCTTGATCTGGAGTTTGAGAAAGAAGTTGAGTTCTCCCATTATGCTCATCTCGAACTCACCCTGCATAAACTTAGCAACTCTTGACAAAGAGTTTCATTAGTTGCATCGAAAATGATGTCATCAACATATATTTATACTACCAATAAATCATTGTCTTTCCTTTTCAAAAATAGTGTTTTGTTAACATTTCCTCAAGAAAATTTATTTTCAATAAGAAATTTGCTTAACCTTTCACTCGGAATGGGGTCAGAGTAATGAGAGGGGATTGCAGGATGGCCTGACAGTGTTTGACCATTTAGGACGGGTAATTGGGAGACCATTCCACCTTGGAACAACTTGATCCCAGGTCCAAAACTAACTATTGTGGACAGCCGGTCGAGAAGATCCTATTCGTACCCCTTAGGTTGGACGATCCTACTAGGGTCCTATAGATCAGGAGCACGATTAGCGAGAAGACCAAATCAAAGCTGGTCAGCTTCCTACAGGACAATGCCGATGTCTTCACCTGGTCGGCATCCGACATACCAGGCATCCCATCAGAAGTCCTAACCCATCAGCTTAAGGTGGATCCTACCTGCAAGCCTGTCCGATACAAGAAGAGGAACTTCGCCCCTGAGAGAAAAGGGCAATTGATGAGGAGGTCAAGAAGCTCCTTGAAGCTGGCTTCATCAGAGAAACCCACTACCCTGACTAGCTAGCGAATGTCGTGATGGTGAGGAAGGCCAACAAAAAGTGGAGGATATGTGTGGACTGCACTGACCTCAACAAAGCTTGCCCGAAGGATAGCTTTCCCTTACCAAAGATCGACCAACTGGTGGATGCCACTGCTGGTCACCAACTTTCGAGCTTCATGGATGCCTTCTCTGGGTACAACCATATCAGCATGGACCCAGAGGATGAGGAGAAGACAGCCTTCGCCACTGACAAAAAATTGTACTACTATAAAATGATGCCCTTCGATCTAAAGAATGCCGGAGCCACTTTCTAGAGGCTGATCAAAAGGGTCATCGAGGTGCAACTTAGAATAAACATGGAGGTATATGTTGATGACATGATAGTTAAGAGCCTCTGGAGAGCCGACCACATCAAGGATTTAAAAGAGTCCTTCGATGTCATAAGGCGACACCAGATGAAACTAAACCCAGCTAAGTGTACCTTCGGGGTGACCTCAAGAAAATTCCTTAGCTTTCTAGTCATCCAACAAGGAATTGAAGTCAATCCAGACAAAATCAAGGCCATCATCGATATGGAGCATCCAACCAATAAGAAGCAAGTACAAGAACTCACAGGTCGAATAGCCTCTCTTAACCACTTCATTTCTAGGTCAGCTGAAAGGTGCCTCCCTTTCTTTAAAACACTGTGATAGTCGGATCGCTTCCAATAGACCGACGAATATTGATCAGCCTTCGAAGCACTGAAGATGTACCTGAAGACTCCCCCTTACTTGCTAAGCCTTTGGAAGGAGAGTCCTTATATTTGTACCTATCTACATCGGATAAGGCTATGAGCTCCATCCTTGTCCGAATTACGGAGAACAACTAGCAAAGGCCAGTCCATTACATCAACAAGGTACTCCATGATATCGAAACAAGGTATCCTAAGATGCAAATTCTTGCCTACTCCCTAATTATAGTGCCCAAGCAATTACGGCCCTATTTTCAGGCATATCTAATCATTGTCCTGACCGATCAACCTCTCAATGCAATCCTAAGGAGTTCTGATACCTTGGGGCAACTTGCAAAGTGGGCTGTCAAGCTCGATAAATTTGACATCTCCTTCCAGCCTCGATCGGTCATGAAAGCTCAGGTGATCGCCGACTTCATAGTAGAGTGTACCTGGAGATAGGAGACACCTCTGCAAATAGTTGGCACACTTGAGGATGATATTGCTGAAAGGTCAAACCCCGCCTGGACACTCCATATGGATGGAGCATCTAACCTTGCTGGTTGCGGAGCATGATTAATCCTGGCTGACCCCGACAGATAGAGCCTGGAAGATGGCCTGCATTTCGCATTTCAAGTATCAAATTACCATGCGGAGTATGAAGCCCTCCTCGTGGGACTGAGGATAGTTGATGAACTAGGCATCGATCGAATCAGAGCCTTATCAGATTCCCAACTGGTGGTCAACCACGTGAGAGGCGAATTCGAGGCGAGAGATCCAACCTTGGCCAAGTACTTGAGTAAAGCGCAGAGCCTTGTGGCTTGACTCAAGTCTTTTGAGATCATCCATATACCGTGGGTGCAAAATTCTCAGGTGGATGCCTTGTCACGGCTGGCCACTACCATCACTGATCCCTCCGATCGAGCTTTCATGGAGCACCTACAAAGCCCAAGCATTATTGAAGAGACATCGAAAATCCATCAAGTGGAGTGAGAGGCTTATTGGATGGACCCCATCCTTGCATTCCTCAATGGAGGAACCCTATCAGAAGATAAGGCCGAAGCCAAATGTGTGTGCTGGATGGCCTCAAAGTATATTATCCTCGACGGGACCCTCTACAAGCGATTGTTTATGCAACCACTGCTCAATTACCTAGGACCGTCAGATGACGATTATGCACTCAGAGAAGTGCGGAAGGCATATGCAGTGACCACCTGGGAGGTAGATCCTTGGCCTACAAGATTATCCGACAAGGCTATTACTAGCCAACAATCCAGAAGGATGCTGTTGACTTTGTTAAAAGGTATGACGCATGCCAGAGGTACTCCAATGTTTAAAGGTGACCAGTTAGTTAGCTAACCCCGCTGATCGCCCCCTAGCCATTCGCACAATGGAAAATGGACATCCTCGGGCCATTTCCCCCAGCATCCGGATAACGGAAGTTCCTAATCGTAGCCATCGACTACTTCACCAAGTGGGTTGAAGTTGAATTGCTGGCACATATTACCGAAGCCAAGGTGGAGACCTTCATCCGAAACTCATCATTTATCGATTTGGCATACCATAAGCAGTCATCACTGATAACGGGAGGCAATTTGACAACCCGAGGTTCCGGGATTTCTACCAACAGTATCATATCTCCCACAGATTGACTTCAGTCGGACATCCCCAATCCAACGGGGAGGCCGAAGTCATTAATCGAACGATTCTACATGGCCTGAAGACCCAACTAAATGATTCCAAAGGGCTCTAGGCTGAAGAACTCCACTCAGTACTCTGGGCCCACCAAACTACCTCCCGCATGGTGATCGAGGAAACTCCAATCAATCTCACCTACGGGAGCAAGGTGGTCATACCAATAGAAGTCCCCTTGTAGTCCCTCCGGATTTATCATTTAGCCAAACTAGCCAATTCTTAGCAGAGAAGGGCTGACCTTGACTTGCTCAAGGAAACCCGACTCTAAGCAAACCTGAGGATGGCAACCTATCATCAAAGGATGGCCAGATATTACAATTCTCGATTCAAGGCTCGAGGCTTCTGGGTCGAAGGCTTGGTTTTGTGAAGGTCAGAGATATCTATGCCAACTGAACAAGGAAAGCTCATCACCAACCGTAAAGGCCCCTATCGGATAGTCGATGTAATCCGGGTTGGAACTTATCGACTCGAGCATCTAGACGGAAGACAAGTGGCATGTTATTGGAATGTAGATAACCTCTGCAAATATTATCAATAAAGGAAGCAGTTTACTCTACTCTCAAGTCCGACCCCATATCAGTAAAGGCTCTAGTGCAACCCACTCAAGTCCAACCCCGATCGGCAAAGGCTCTAGTGCAGCCCACTCAAGTCCGACCTCGATCGACAAAGGCTCTAGTGTAGCCCACTCAAGTCCAATCCCAATCGACAAAGTCTTTAGTGCAGCCCACTCAAGTCCGACCTCGATCGGCAAAGGCTCTAGTGCAGCCCACTCAAGTTCGACCCCGATCGGCAAAGGCTCTAGTGCAGCCCACTCAAGTTTGACCTCGATCATCAAAGGCTCTAGTGCAGCCCACTCAAGTCCGACCTCGACCGACAAAGGCTCTAGTGCAGCCCACTCAAGTCCGACCCAATTGGCAAAGGCTCTAGTGTATCCCTCTAGAGTCCGACCTTGATCAGTAAAGGCTCTAATGCAGCCCACTAAAGTCCAACCTCGATCGGCAAGGGCTCTAGCATAGCCAACTCAAATCTGACCTCGGTCAGAAAGCACTTTGTGGGATCCTTAAACACCTAAGGTAATTCCTTGCAAATAGCTAGTTCGAAGATCCCTTTGAAATATTTCTAAAGGAGATGGGTTCAGACTAAGCCGACCACTCGACACTTAGTAATATTTCTTATAAATGGCTAAGTTAAAAGAAAATGGGGCACTCAGCAATCCCATGAAGGGCTGTTGGTCGGCGACAAGAGGCAAGAATAGCCTAAAAAAAAATAACAACAACAACAAGACGAAACAAAATATGAATATCAAGACGTCATTTCATTGGCCAAAAACTTTTGTACAAGATATAGGTAGACTTTTACAGTTGGTCCTAAATCTTGCCCAGCATTTACAAAAGAGGGAGAACCTTCCCACTCATTGAAGGAGCTTCGGCTTTGGCCTCCCGCATAGCATCTAAAGCCTCAACCAAGGCCTCCGTTGGTCCCGCATCGATAATGGTTTGGGCATCAACCCCGTTGTCGGCTGGGCCCTCTTTTTCTTCCGGTGGGTGCATCAGCTGTATTAAGGACAAGTTGATCTCTGAGAAAGCTTCGGCCACCTTCATTAGGCAATCGTCAAAGCCGTAGTCGTAGCTCACCGCTCTAGCCTCCTCCATCTCATTGTTGAAATTGGCTGAAGCCTTGTATTCTGCCAGGGCATCGTGGACCTGCTCCATTGCCAGCTCCTTCGCCTCCTTCAACTCGATCAGATACTTCCCCACCAATGCCTTGTGGGCCCGCGTGTGCCTTTCGGCATCGGTGGATCGCTCCATCTCATTGAATAGCCGACGGGTCAAGGACTTGACCCTTTCCTTCTTCTTCAGCTGGGCCTCCCGTTCGGCCAACTGGGTCTATAGGTCCTCTGCATGCTTCTTCAACGACTCGACTTCGACCAAACTGGCCGAACGTCTCTCCTCAGTGGCCTTCTACGATGCCACTGCCGTCGCTTTGGCCACCTTCAATCCTTCGAGCTCCCCAGCTGAGGTCTCTACCGCATGGACCATCTCACTGAGGCCTTCATCCATCATTGAGACCTCGTGAAGGAGCTACAAGCAATGGAACATATTAGTGATGCATAAGAAAAGGAAAAAAAGATGAAGAAAATGAAGGGATGACAAAAGTACCTTCATCAGACTGAGGTAGGCACCTCTCGCCACCTCGTTCAACTTGTGCTTGCTTGGCTCCTCCCAGTCAGCTTGGGTGATGGCCCCTTTTAGTAGGTCTCTGGCCTACCAATGGTTGTGAAGAGCATGCCAGCATTGGAAGGTGTCGAAGCTGACTTCTTCAGCCTCTAGCCCTCCGGCCACCCCTTTCATCTCAGTTATGGGGCATGCCACCTTTGTCCGCTTAGCCGATGGAAAGGCCAGGGCCGTCCCCACCTCAATCGGCTCCAATGGGTCCGACTTCGATCGGATGGCTGACTCCCCGACTATAGGTAGAGGTCCCAATGCTTTTGCTACCAACCGCTCTAACAAAGGCATATTGTCCTTGTCAGAGCCCGATGCCACGATGATCACGGGCTGTTCTCCCACTCGCTATTTCTTCTACCTGCCCGAGGTCAGCTCAGCAGACTGGACGACCCTCTTCCTCGCTGCCCGCTCTGCTATCCTTACATGGTCGGGCTTCATTTTTCCTCCTGTTACAAGAACAAGATCAGAGTAAGGAAAGAAAGAATACAGCTGACAAAATAAAAAGACTGATGGCAATGACTCCTACTGTGAGGACCGGTCCTTTTGGGCCGGATTTGGGCTGAAGTCGGCAGCCCTTGCCGACTTCAGTTCAAAACCCTAGGGTTCGGCAGGTCAGATTTTCCGGCGAGAAATCCGGACAAATCCGACGCTGCCGCCGGAGAAGGGGGGGGGGGATAAGGTTCTCCTCGGGTTTAAGGTTCTGGGGGTTACCTATGTTGATCCGAGAGCCTCTTCCCGTGGTGGAGCGACGTCGGTTCCTCGAGTGCCCTGCCCTCGCCGGGACGCCCTTCGCCGAGGTCGTGAGATCGGAGACGCCTCTCGCCGGTAAGTCCTCTCTCTCCCTGGTATGGGCGTTGAGGGCTTGTGCGGCTCGACGGAGGGGAGAATCCGGTTGATTTTCCTCTCCGTTGAAGCCTTGGGCGGTGGCCGGCAGTGAGGAAGCCGCCGCCGGACTCCTCTTCCTTCTCCGGCGTGGTCGTCGTGGCGGTCGGACGGGAGGATCGCCGTCGATCCTCCCTGCTTCTCTCGTGAGCTCGGGCGAATGTCTGGCCGAAGGGGATGGGTCTGAAGCCTGGTTTGATCGGGCTTGGCTGGGCCAAGCCTGTTGCGGGCCGGGCCGGGCCGGGCCGGGCCGGGCCGGGCCGGGCCGGGCTGGGCCGGGCTTGGCTGGGTCGGGCCGGGCTGGGCCGGGCTTGGCTGGGCCGGGGCTCGTTGGGCCGGACTTGGTTGGGCCATGCCTTGTTGGGCTAGGTCTATTTCTTGGTTAGACCGGTCCAATAAAAACCCCATTGGAAAATAAATAAATAAATAAATAATAATAATAATGATTATATTAATAATATTAAATAAAGGGGAAGAAGGGGAAAAGATCTGTTGGACAAGGTTGTTCCAAGGAAATTTAGTTTATATATAATTTCTTTTTAATTTGTGATTCAGGATCGTCGTTGTCTCAGGAAGATCGGATCTAGGGAATTGAACTGCACGTTGTTGGTGGATGCTCTTGAGTAAGTTATCTTGATCTTTGATGTTGTATGCCAATATGTACATATTTATGAATTAGTAAATATATATAATATATCTGGATAGGATTGCATTGGATTGCGTGCATCATGTTGGTGTGGGTGCATTGTGTTGGTGTGAGTACATTGTATTGGTGTGGGTACATTGTGGGATTGCATTGGATTGCATGCATCATGCTGGTGTGGGTGCTGTGTTGGCGTGAGTACATTGTGTTGGTACGGGTATATTGTGGGATTGCTTTGGATTGCGTGCGTCGTGTTGATGTGGATGCATAGTACTGGTGTTGAGTGGTGCAGTTGGTTGTGAGTGCTCTCTAGTTTGACTATGATCATACGAGAACCTAGTCTTCTTTTGGGCCTCCAGCAGGGCTATTGCTGGCACATGACCGATGAGCGGTATGTGACACAGGAGCTAGATGTCTTATTTTAGCCATGCGTGGCGGGCACATGCAGAGGATGCATGTTTCTCGTATGATACTCAGAGCTAGTTTTCCTTTTGGGCCTCCAGTAGGGCTATTGCTGGCACATGACTGTTGAGCAGTATGTGACACAGGATCTAGTCTCTTTCGGGGCGAGCCATGGGCCGATCGTGGCCATAGTCTGAGGGACTAGGAGAGTTAAGTAAATGGTTGGCCATCCATAGTCGTATCGTGTCTGTGTCGGTCGCATTAAGTGTACGTATTTGCATCAGGTCGTGGGTTATTATTATTATATTGCTGGACATCTTGTTGCATGATGTATTATGCTTGTTGTTATTAGATGCATATTGGTGTATGTATATTGAAGGTGTTGATAACTTACTGAGCCTGTGTAGCTCACCCATGTTTTCTTATATTTTTGTTTCAGATATCGAAGATCATTTGGGTTTTGGAACCAGTCAGTGAGGAGCTAGGTTTTAGGTGTTAATCCCTGAGTTTATATTTTATCTATATTTTATATTCTGTTAATCTTTATGGAAAGTTGTTCCTTACTATTGTTTGGTTGTAGATTTGAAAGTTAGGCCTGGCATGATCTCTAGAAGATATCTAGGATTGTGCGGCCGGTCACGTAGCCGATTCTTGATCTGGATTCGGGGCGTGACAGAGTGGTATCAGAGCAAAGGTTAAAGATGTCATAGTTAGTGAGAGTGGGGTAGAATTAGGGTATTGAAGGATATTTGATGATTTGAAAAATTTATATCAGTGTGCGCAGCGAAAGTGTGGTAGACTAAAGACATTAGAATTAATTTAAAGTATGGAAGAAGAGATGCTCTTATTGGAATTATTGAAATTGGGTAGAATGGTACTTGTGAGTATTGAATCATGTAAGTTTTGGATTGTGTATCTTTGGGTTTAGAAGACTTAAATTTCGAGGGCGAAATTTTTTTTGGTGGGGAGAATGTGAGGACCGGTCCTTTTGGGCCGGATTTGGGCTGAAGTCGGCAGCCCTTGCCGACTTCAGTTCAAAACCCTAGGGTTCGGCAGGTCAGATTTTCCGGCGAGAAATCCGGACAAATCCGACGCTGCCGCCGGAGAAGGGGGGGGGGATAAGGTTCTCCTCGGGTTTAAGGTTCTGGGGGTTACCTATGTTGATCCGAGAGCCTCTTCCCGTGGTGGAGCGACGTCGGTTCCTCGAGTGCCCTGCCCTCGCCGGGACGCCCTTCGCCGGAGGTCGTGAGATCGGAGACGCCTCTCGCCGGTAAGTCCTCTCTCTCCCTGGTATGGGCGTTGAGGGCTTGTGCGGCTCGACGGAGGGGAGAATCCGGTTGATTTTCCTCTCCGTTGAAGCCTTGGGCGGTGGCCGGCAGTGAGGAAGCCGCCGCCGGACTCCTCTTCCTTCTCCGGCGTGGTCGTCGTGGCGGTCGGACGGGAGGATCGCCGTCGATCCTCCCTGCTTCTCTCGTGAGCTCGGGCGAATGTCTGGCCGAAGGGGATGGGTCTGAAGCCTGGTTTGATCGGGCTTGGCTGGGCCAAGCCTGTTGCGGGCCGGGCTTGGCCGGGCCGGGCCGGGCCGGGCCGGGCTGGGCCGGGCTTGGCTGGGTCGGGCCGGGCTGGGCCGGGCTTGGCTGGGCCGGGGCTCGTTGGGCCGGACTTGGTTGGGCCATGCCTTGTTGGGCTAGGTCTATTTCTTGGTTAGACCGGTCCAATAAAAACCCCATTGGAAAATAAATAAATAAATAAATAATAATAATAATGATTATATTAATAATATTAAATAAAGGGGAAGAAGGGGAAAAGATCTGTTGGACAAGGTTGTTCCAAGGAAATTTAGTTTATATATAATTTCTTTTTAATTTGTGATTCAGGATCGTCGTTGTCTCAGGAAGATCGGATCTAGGGAATTGAACTGCACGTTGTTGGTGGATGCTCTTGAGTAAGTTATCTTGATCTTTGATGTTGTATGCCAATATGTACATATTTATGAATTAGTAAATATATATAATATATCTGGATAGGATTGCATTGGATTGCGTGCATCATGTTGGTGTGGGTGCATTGTGTTGGTGTGAGTACATTGTATTGGTGTGGGTACATTGTGGGATTGCATTGGATTGCATGCATCATGCTGGTGTGGGTGCTGTGTTGGCGTGAGTACATTGTGTTGGTACGGGTATATTGTGGGATTGCTTTGGATTGCGTGCGTCGTGTTGATGTGGATGCATAGTACTGGTGTTGAGTGGTGCAGTTGGTTGTGAGTGCTCTCTAGTTTGACTATGATCATACGAGAACCTAGTCTTCTTTTGGGCCTCCAGCAGGGCTATTGCTGGCACATGACCGATGAGCGGTATGTGACACAGGAGCTAGATGTCTTATTTTAGCCATGCGTGGCGGGTACATGCAGAGGATGCATGTTTCTCGTATGATACTCAGAGCTAGTTTTCCTTTTGGGCCTCCAGTAGGGCTATTGCTGGCACATGACTGTTGAGCAGTATGTGACACAGGATCTAGTCTCTTTCGGGGCGAGCCATGGGCCGATCGTGGCCATAGTCTGAGGGACTAGGAGAGTTAAGTAAATGGTTGGCCATCCATAGTCGTGTCGTGTCTGTGTCGGTCGCATTAAGTGTACGTATTTGCATCAGGTCGTGGGTTATTATTATTATATTGCTGGACATCTTGTTGCATGATGTATTATGCTTGTTGTTATTAGATGCATATTGGTGTATGTATATTGAAGGTGTTGATAACTTACTGAGCCTGTGTAGCTCACCCATGTTTTCTTATATTTTTGTTTCAGATATCGAAGATCATTTGGGTTTTGGAACCAGTCAGTGAGGAGCTAGGTTTTAGGTGTTAATCCCTGAGTTTATATTTTATCTATATTTTATATTCTGTTAATCTTTATGGAAAGTTGTTCCTTACTATTGTTTGGTTGTAGATTTGAAAGTTAGGCCTGGCATGATCTCTAGAAGATATCTAGGATTGTGCGGCCGGTCACGTAGCCGATTCTTGATCTGGATTCGGGGCGTGACACCTACCCTACCTAAATATTTGTGATAGATAACTCTGGCCAAGCATAGGCTATCCTCTCGAAGCAGCTCCTTCACCATGGTGATCCCGACTGCCTCTAACTCATTGAAGTTGACTTGGTCGGCCATCAAGACCGCCCTCCCTCCATCAGCTATCGGCCTTGGTTACCCCCATGATGGGTTGAAGTTCCAAGGTTGAAGACTGTGTATGAAGAAGAACTTTGACTTCCACCCATGAATGGCCGACGAAAGACCTTCGATTATCTTTTGCCTGGGATGGGGGCTGAACATCTACCACTCCTCACTCAGGAAGTCTTTCTTCATGACAAAAAAGTTTGTAAAAAGGGAAGTCCTAGGTTCTACTCTAGCCCTCTGGTACAAGATCGCAAAACAGCTGATGGCTCGAATACTATTTGGGGTTAGCTACACGGGAGTGACTCGATACGGGTTAAAGACCCGGACCAAGAACTCACATAGGCAAAATCGGAGGCTAGCCTTTAGGTGGTCCTCATACACTGGGAGGGCTCCTGAGCTCGAAAGCAGGGTCACCATCCTTTCCTGGTCCAGGACGGTGAGGTGCAGGGTGGAGGGGATGTTGAGCCTAACTCTAAGGGCCTCTACCTAATCCTGCATTAGCTCAGATTGGATCTGGCTGGGACCTAGTCCCTTTATCCTATGACTAGAGCTCTGGCTACCAGAGGCCAATTTTACTGGGCTTGGAGGAAAGAAGAACTGACCTGAGGGCTAGGTTTCCTAAAAGGTTGAAGACATTGGAGCGAGCTGAGATCTCTCTCCAAGGGAAAATGCGGCAAAGGCTTCGCCTACAGTCTCAACATCCCCTTTTATAGCCCTTGAAAGAAGTGGTTGTCACCATTCCTCAAGTGTCGTAACCCAGACATCAGGCGGTACAGCTCCCCATGTAGCAAAAGTCGATTCAACAAAAGGAAGCACAGCCTGGACATGATCTGAGTGATCGCTGGTTTAGCAGTGGATGGGTCACCCCCAGCACGGCACCAACCGCCTAGATGTCACCACATCACCCAAATCACCTACGAAGCCTGATAGCGAGCGGGCTTGATTGGCTGCTCATCATTGCGCCTCGTTTGCATTAACTACCACTCCCTTCACTTCTAATACGGGAACGACCCCTGTCCTAGGCACGAGCGTCTGGAGTGGGGAGTGACCAGACATTGCACACCTAATTAGATCTACATCCCCTTAAGGATGAATGCATTCAATACGAGAATGATTCTCTCACCCTTCGAAGCTACAGGCCCTCCTGAAGGTCAAGAGCAAGGGGGCAACTGTTATACATAAACAGCCTCCATCCAAACTAGACCGGAGTCGACGACCCTTTAAATAGGTCCGACTGATCCATCAGAGGTCCAACCGACCCGCCAGAGGTTCGACCGACCCACTAGAGATCCGACCAACCTGCTAGAGGTTCGATCGACCCACCAGAGGTTCGACCAACCCTTCAGCTAGGTCTGATTGACCCACTTTAGCCAGGCCCATATTGGTCTAAAATGGCACAATCCAAGGATGGCCTGCAGGTCCCAGAGGCCCCTTCTAGCTGGTATTATAATTCTGTTACAACAAATTCCTGACATCTCAGTGCCACTACTTTGCAGATCCCACGGCGCCACTCCCTCTTGGTGCCACCTGGCCACTACCAAGATTCATATAAGGGCAAATCGACCATTTCCAGCCTAGCCCCCAACAGATTCTGGTAAAGTTCCGTGCCTATATATGGTAAAAGGGGGACCCCTAGGTAAGCAGGCTTTTCCTTCCCCAAGAGCTATCTCTTTTGAGATCCCTCCATTCTATTGCTCCAAGTCTTCTACTAACTTAGCCATCGGAGTGTCCCCTAAAAAAATACCACCGGCCCGTGGGACCCTTTTTGCAGGAACCAAGAGCACGCACTCCAGCAAGCCTAGTCGAGAGAGCCCGGTCCAGGAGATTCAGCGGCAACAAACCTCATAAAGGTTTCAAGGTTGTACTCCATGGTCATAATAGGTTAGGGTGAGACTACTTGTTGGTCTCCTAATTTAGGGGTTATGCAATGCAATCACACATAACTTAACTCGGACTAGGGTTTCTTAGACCTAGAGCTCAAGCAGAATGGGTCAGCTCAAATTACAGCCAATCCAATAATTATCCTGTCCACTGGCCAGGTAAGAGGTGCGGTCATGGGAAGCTCCCCCTGCTCTCACAAGGTCCTAATTAAAAGTCACAAAATGACTTAGGATGTTTGCCTCTGGATCTCTAGCCTTAAACACCAAATTCAAGTGATAATCAAAGGATTGGGTGCACTAGCTTACTCACAGTACTTGGAACCCGACCTATTAGTGTCCCTAGCTCACTAGAGCAATTAAGTCTAATTGATTTTAATTAGGTTAGCATCGATGCAAAGGTGGTGGTTGTGGGCCAAGGAAGGGTGATGAAATCCCTCCCTGATATTGAGTTCCCTTAATATTAGGTTTGAATGATGCAATCACATAAATATGAAACCCTAAATGCAATCAAACTAAAATAATTAAAAATAATAGAAAAATAATAATTAATTATTTTTTTATATTATCAGCAAATTAATTTTCAAATCAGATTAATTTCAGATTTCTGATCTTAGGATTTCATGTCTGGCTGTAGCTCATTACTCCTATGGGTCATAACAGTATACTTGCGTAAACCCGCTCAGGAGGCATGATTTCCGTCCACCAGAAAATAGCAAATAAAAAAGATTATCAAATTTTTTCTGAGATTAATAGAGGATTAACAGTGGATTATCAAAAAATTTATTTCTAGTTTTTTGATTTTTTTTTTTTTAGGTTTTATGCAATTTTAGTTTCAGCTTAGTTCTATGTATGCAAAAATTTCAGAACTAGCAGTTAAATCTTAGTTTAACCTTCACTCTGATACCAAAGATGATAAAGGACAATAATTAAAACTAAATTACTGATATTAAGATCTAATTAGTAGAGAAAATAGAGATAATTTTTTTTTATATTTTTGTCCTAGATTTTAAAGATGACTCAAAGGAGACAGTAAAGTAAACTAGTTATAGTTAATTACCCACAAGTAAACCTACAAAGAACTAGAAAAGAAGGATTTGGTGGCTAAGAAAGCACCATAAACTAGGATCTACTTATCAACTATTCAGAGATCAAAGAGAAGGGAATAGGTTTTAAGTTTTACCAATGTAGAATCATCTCTCTAATGCATATCTGGCTAGACTCTCAAGATTATGCGACAGGATATCAAGATCTCGATCTCGAGCTCCAATCTTCCATGCGATGTTGGATCCAAGGCAAGAACACCTGATTTTGATTCCAGATCACCTACAAACACTCAACAAAGAAAACTCAAGTTAGGAAGCAGCAAAGGAAGGAAAAAGAATGGAAGGGAAGGGTTAAAAGTGATGGTTAGGATTTTTTGTCGATTGGATAGGTAGGATAACTAGGGCCTCACATCACGCGATGCTCTATAGAGCAAAGGAAAGGGCCTCACACCCCATGATGCAAAATGCAAAGGAATTGGATAGAATAACATCATCTTTATTAATGAATAATAATAATAATACAGGGGGGGTTGATGGGGTATTTATAGACCCTCAACCAGTGGTGTAAGGGATATAAAGACTAGACTTATTTTTTCTTAGACTAAAACTATAGAATCCTTGCTCTGGGCATCCTGGACTCTTGTCTCTGGGCTAATCTGGAGCTTCCTTCAAGTGGGCGACAACCATGATATCCCCATCCACTTTGGGTGCCAAGATGAGGATGGGTGAAGTGGACTGATGAATGGCTAAGATTGCTTCTTTAATTGGCCATGATTGGTGGTCTCTGGAACCTGGATAATGAAAGCTCTTGCATGATAATGGACTCTCTAGTCTGGATAAGAAAAACTCATGAGTTTTAGAGGAACTCATGAGCCATTAAAATCTTGATTTCCTGGAACTTGATTGCTTCAAACACTTGAGTTAAGAACCCTTGGAACTTCCTCTACTTGGGTGATTAGATAGCTTGAAATTCATCAGATGTGGGCACTGAAAAGTCTTGGCCAACTTCTTGCTTTTGGCATGAATTAACTTGAGAGAAGGGCACTAAATGGGAAGACTCCTTCTCATTTACTCATCTAAAAATAAGTTGGTGCTAACTTCTTCTTAAGTGGCTGACCAAAGACAAAGACATGGCATGTGGGATGTCCTGGGTGATGCGACGAGGGATGTTCAAACATGTCATGTGTTGATGTCCCCTGATGATGTGGCAGGTGTTGTCCAAATTCTTGAAAAGGTGGTGCCAAGAAGCTGACTTGGGCTAGCATTTGGAATCACATGGTTTGTCTTGAGCTAGCATATGGGATCTTCAATTGGGTGCACATGAAGTCACATGGGTCTTCAATTAGGTCCCCCTTATATTACAGGACTCAATAACTAAATTAACTAATAATTACAAGACTCAAAACCAAATAACTAAAGCCCTACTTGATCAATTGGAACCCAATTTGATCAAGAGATAAGACCTCATGCAACAAAAAGAATAAATTTGGTAAACTGGATTTGGCCCAATAGGGTTTTACACAACTGATAAATGGGGTTTTGACTCAATATGGTAAAAAGATTTTAGCCTAAAAGGCTAAATAACAAAATCCTAATTATAGTTGGTAAAAAGGGCTAACCCTAACTAAGTAAAAATAGCATAATTTAAAATAAAATATTTACATGGTAAATAGGGTTTGGGTTCAGGGCTTCATTCATAGGTGATCCAAAGGGATGTGAGTTCAACTTGTCGATTTCTTCTGGCCCTAGTGTCCACACCAATGGTCATCCGATCATAGGAGAGAAGTAGGGCTGCAAGACCCTCTCTTTCCATTCAATGAGATCTCCTATGGCATGTAGGGGTGCCACTTGTGATTGACTCATTATTGGCTCTACCCAGTGATTTTGATGAATAACAAAACATTGAGTGCATATTGTATACTAATGTGTATTTCAAGTTATGAGTTTTCAAGAAGAAAGTACCTCAAAATCTCAAAAACTTATGTATCATGGCACGCTGTGGCACAGAGCATTTTTCGCAAATCTGGACATCCTCTTCATAAAAAAAAGGGGCATCTACATGTTTAATTCTTATTTATTTACGATCCATTTAAGTTTAAAAATTTATATTTATGTTTTTGGGCTAATTTACACTTGAATCTGAGCTTTTCAGTCTCAAGTGTCGACACTTGGGAAGTCAAGTATCGACACTTTAGCATTTGACACGAAGAAAAATTCTTGGCATGCCAAGTGTCGACACCCAGAACTCAAGTGTTGACACCTAGTGTTGACACTTAGGTATCCAAGTGTCGACTCAAGGCCTGAGATTTTTGAAAATACAGAACTTTTCCATTTGAGGATTTTTGTGTCAAGTATCGACACATGTGCATCAAGTGTCGACACTTGAAAGTTCAAGTGTCGAAACCTAGAAATCAAGTATCGACACCTGACAGCCAAGTATCGACACTTGACAGCCAAGTATCGACACTTGAAGCCTGACAGCTCTAACGGATCTATTTTTCTGACTTGCAGAACTTGCTTTTCAAGCTCCAAACGGCTAAATTCGAGGCTCCAATGGTCACAAATCATTTTTCGGAAGTTTCTTGGTGTATGTAACCTCCACCAACATCATTCTAAAGGCATTGAAGTGTATTGAAGTCCATTCAAAGCCAAAAAGCCTATATTCTCTCAAGAAGTCCACATCAAAAGCCTTTTATAGTTTGATTCCATGAAAAAGCCTACAAGCTCATCCTTACATCATTCTAAAAGAGGCATTTTGAAGGATATTCCAAGGAGGAGTCAAGACAAAGCATCAACTTGAGCTTCAAAGATTCTATTCTACTCTTGAAGAGAGTTTGCCTTAGTTTTAAAATTGTATATCTATTTTTATCTTGTGATTTGACCTTGTTTTCAAGGGTGTCTTGAAAGAAGGTTGTTGTGGTTTGTTGGTGAGCCAAAGGGATAAAACCAACTAGGATTAACTTGTGAGCCCGAAGACAAAAAAAGTGTTAAGGTTTGTTGGTGAGCCTAGGTGACAAAACCAACTTAGGTTTTGACTTGTGAGCCTTGTGAAAAACAAGTCAGTTGTAATCTTGTTTGGATTATAGTAGAATTTCTAAGGGTGGCTTGGGGAGTGGATGTAGGTGCTTGGTTTGCACCGAACCACTATAAACCTTGTGTTTGTGTGTGATTGCCCTCTTGCTATTTGGTTATTGCTATTCACTTACTGTTTTCCGCTGCATTCAATCTTGTGCATTGAATTTATTACTCACAAACACCACTAGTCCTTCACATTATTATTTTATTTTTTTAAAAGATCCAATTCACCCCCCCTCTTGGGCTCCATTTCTGGGCAGCAAGTGGTATCAAAGCACCGGTACTCTTTTGTAGGTCCAAGGATCTTGAGTGAAAGATCATGGCAGCCTCAATAGGAATGGGTGTAGTTGAAGGTCAAGCTTCAAATCGTCCTCCACTTTTCAATGGCACAAATTACACACGTATTGGAAAACACGCATGCGCATTTTTATTCAAGCTATTGATTATAATTTATGGAGGACAATTGTAAAAGGTCTTCATCAACCTACAATGTTGGTTAATGGCATTCTCACTCCGAAGATGGAAGATGATTGGGATGAGAATGACATTAAGAAAATTGAGATCAATGCTAAGGATATGAATCTGTTATTTTGCTCTCTTGACTCAAGTGAATTTAATAGAATATCTAATTATCTCTCCGCCAAGGAGATTTGAGATACCCTTGAGGTTACCCATGAGGGTACACACCAAGTGAAAACAACCAAGGTTAATATGCTTATTCATATGTATGAAATGTTTAAAATGGAACCTACTAAGTCTATTAGTGAGATGTATACTAGGTTCACAAATATTGTGAATGGCATGAGAAGCCTAGAAAAAATTATTTCTAATGGTGAACTTGTGAACAAACTCCTCAGGTCTCTACCAGCTTCTTGGGATGCAAAGGTAATAGCTATTAAAGAAGCCAGGATGTCAACACTCTTCCACTTGAACAACTGTTGGGCTCACTGATGACCTATGAGCTCTCCCTCAAGCAAAAGAATATGGAAGTCGATAAAAAGAAGAATGTAATCGCCTTCAAATCTACTGCGAGAGAAGAACCAAGCGATGACTCCGAAGAAGATGATGAAGAAGTTAAGATGGCTCTAATGGCGAGAAAATTCAGAAGGTTTATGAGGAAGAAAAGGTTCAACTTCAAGAAGAAGCCTCTAAAAGGTGAGCCAAGTAAAGAAAAGGACAAGAAGAAGGAGAAGGAGCAGCCCACTTGTTTTGAATACAACAAACCCAGTCATTTCAAGATAGACTGCCCCTTCTTCAAGAAAAGCAGAAAAAAGTTGAGAAAAAAAGCCATGATGGCAACCTGGAGTGATAATGAGGACTCTAGTTCTGAGGAAGAACAACAGGAGGAGGCAAACTTCTGTCTAATGGTGGATCATGATGATGTATGTTCTGAAACCGAAAATGAATTTACATTTGATGAACTTCATGAAGTTTTTGATGAATTAGTCATAGAATTTCAAAAACTAAAATCAAAACATAAAGATTTGAAAAAGCAAAATTTGAAATTAGCCAAAACAAATGATAAGCTTTCAATTGAAAATGAATGTCTTCTTTCTCAAAATAGAAAATTAGCTGATAAGATTTTAGTTCTCGAAAAGGAAAAAGAAGTTTTGAAAAAGAAAAGCTCTTCAGTTTCAAATGAAAGTCTTCCAAAATAAAGCAAAGAAATTTTGGATAAAAATAGAAGATATAAAGAGGAAATTGAAAAATTAAAACCTTTCGTGGATAAATTTACTTATAGTTCTGAAAAATTAAATTTGCTTTTGAACAATCAAAGAGCTATTTTTGATAAAGCAGGTTTAGGATTTAGAACTCATAAAAATAAAAACTTTTCAAAAATTTCTTTGTGCGTGCATCTTCATCCATTATTTGTTATGCATGTGGTACAAAAGGGCATTAATCTTATATGTGCAACAAAAGAAGATTGAGTAATATTAAGAAAGTTTGGGTTCCGAAAGAAACCAATGCCACTAACCTAAAAGGGCCCAAGATGACTTGGGTACCTAAAGTCTCCACTTGATCTTTATTGTAGGTATGCCGTGCAACCAACAAGAAAAGAATGTGGTACCTTGATAGCGGTTGCTCAAGGCATATGGCAGGAGATGTGGAGCAGTTCTCATCGCTCGAATATCAAAATGGTGGCAATGTAACTTTTGGTGATAATGGAAAGGGCAGAATTATCGGTATTGGTAAAGTCCATATCACCCCTTCTTCTTATATTGATAATATCTTATATGTTGATGGTTTGAAACATAATTTGCTTAGTATTAGCCAGTTTTGTGACAAGGACTTTAAAGTTATTTTTGAATCTTCTTTGTGCATTGTTTCTAGTTTAGATGACAATGGCATCAAGTTCATTGGTCATAGGCATGACAATATTTATATGGTTGACCTTGATGATCTCCCTATTCAAAATGGTCAATGCCTAGTGGCAATGGAAGCCAAGATCGATGAAACTAGCTGGCTTTGGCATCGTAGAATAGGACATGCAAGTATGCATTTGATTTCAAAACTTAGCAATAAGAATTTGATAAATGATTTGTCTAAACTCAATTTTGAAAAAGACAAGATTTGTAGTGCATGTCAACTTGGAAAATAAACCAAATCCTCTTTCAAACCAAAAGGAGTAATCTCTACATCTAAACCCTTGGAGTTGCTTTACATGGACCTCTTTAGGCCAACTAGAATATCTAGTTTGGGAGGTAAGAAGTACGGTTTAGTTATTGTAGATGATTTCTCATGATTTAAATGGGTCATGTTTTTAGCACATAAAGATGAAATGTTTTCTGAATTCATTAGATTTCATAAACGAGTTTAAAATGAAAAAGGTGTTTCAATCGTATCTTTGAAAAGTGATCATGGAACCGAATTTGAAAATGCTGATTTTGAACAATTTTGTATTGAAAATGGCATTCATCATAATTTTTCTGCACCTAGGACACCTCAACAAAATAGGATGGTAGAAAGAAAAAATAGAACTCTTGAAGAAATGGCACGCACCATGTTTTGTGAAAATGACTTACCTAGATATTTTTGGGTGGAAGCTATAAATACTGTATGCTATGTTTTTAATAGAGTTTTAATCCGACCGATTCTAAAGAAAACACCTTATGAGCTTTGGAAGGGTAGAAAATCCTCAATTCGTTATTTTCGTATTTTTGGATGCCGTTGTTTCATCTTAAATAATGGTAAGGATAATTTAAGCAAATTTGATGCCAAATCAGATGAGGGAGTCTTTCTAGGCTACTCCACATCTAGTAAGGCATACAGGGTCTTCAACAGAAGAACACTTGTTGTTGAAGAATCCATACATGTGATGTTTGATGAAACTGACCAGAAATCTTCGAGAAAAGAAGATGTGCTCTCTAATGAAACAGGTACCAAGAAAACTGAAAGTGTAAACAACAATAAAGAGCTTACCAAGGAACAGAAAGATGATCAAAACACTGAAGGAGATCAAGCATAAGGTGATGAAAACACGTCAACAGTTGATCCAGTACCAAAAGAATGGAGGTATGCTCATGGACACCCAAAAGAACTAATTATTGATGATCCATCTAAAGGTGTAAGTACTCGATCATCCCTTAGAAATATCAGTGATTACTTAGCTTTTGTTTCTCAAATTAAACCTAAAACTATTGAGGAAGCTGAATGTGATAGTAATTGGATAAATGCTATGCAAGATGAACTTAACCAATTCAAAAGGAACAATGTTTGGACATTAGTAGATAGGCCTTCAAATACTTCAATTATTGGTACAAAATGGGTTTTTCAAAATAAACTTGATGAAAATGCTGTTGTTACTAGAAATAAGGCTATACTAGTTGCCAAAGGATACAATCAGGAGGAAGGGATAGATTTTGATGAAACCTTTGCTCCTGTGGCTAGACTTGAGTCAATTAGGCTATTGTTGGCTTTTGCTTGCTTTATGAATTTTAAATTATTTCAAATGGATGTTAAAAGTGCCTTTTTAAATGGCCTGATTGAAGAGGAGGTTTATGTTGAACAACCTCCTGGTTTTGAAAATTCTGAATTTCTAAATCATGTTTACAAACTTCATAAAGCTTTGTATGGTTTGAAACAAGCTCCTAGGGCTTGGTATGATCGTTTAAGTTTTCTTACTAAAAAATGATTTTGCTAGAGGTAATGTAGACAAAACTTTATTTTTAAAGAAAAAGATTGATGATCTCTTAGTAGTACAAATCTATGTAGATGATATAATATTTGGTGCTACTAATGAATCTCTTTGTCAAGATTTTGTAAAGTTAATGCATGTTGAGTTCGAGATGAGCATGATGGGAGAACTAAATTTCTTCCTCGGACTCCAAATAAAGCAAACCAAAGAGGGGATCTTCATCAACCAAGCAAAGTACATGAAGAAATACTCAAAAAGATTGGGATGGAGAACACTAAGCCTTTAGGTACCCCTATGAGCTCTACTTGTAGACTTGACAAGGATGAATCAGGTAAATCTATTGACCAAAAATTATATCATGGCATGATCGGTTCATTGCTACATCTTACAGCCAGTAGGCTAGATATCATGTTTAGCATCTGTATGTATTCTAGATATCAGTATAATCCTAAAGAGTCTCATCTTTTGGTTGTTAAACGCATACTTAGATATCTATCTGGCTCAATTGAATTTGGTTTATGGTACTCTAGAGATTCTTCATTTGAATTGATTGCTTATTCTGATGCTGACTTTGCTGGGTATAAACTTGATCATAAAAGTACTAGTGGAACCTGTCAGTTTCTTGGAGTAAATTTGATCTCTTGGAGTAACAAGAAACAGAATTCAGTTGTTCTATCAACAACGGAAGCCGAATATATAGCAGCTGGAAGCTATTGTGCTCAAATCTTTTGGATCAAACAACAACTCAAAGATTTTGGCATTAAACTAACTAAGACACCCATAAGATGTGACAATACTAGTTCAATCAATCTAACTAAGAATCCTGTGCAACATTCAAGAAATAAACACATTGAAATAAGATATCATTTCATAAGAGATCATGCACAAAACTCAAATGTTATTCTTGATTTTGTGTGTACTGATGATCAGTTAGCAGATATGTTTACCAAACCATTGAGTAAAGAAAGGTTTTGTCTGATTAGAAAAGAGTTAGATGTCATTGACCCATTCTCCTAGAACTCTCACAATTTTCATCTTACCTAAGATATTTCACTCAAAAACACTTCCTTTGAGCCCCAAAAGTTTTTAAATATTTTTTGAAAATTCTTCCGATTTTATTTAAAATTTCTTGGCCAAGTGTCGACACTTGGATATTGTCAAGTGTCGACACCTGACCAAGTGTCGACACTTGATGAATATTAAGTGTCGACACTTGCAAAACGAAACTTGTTTTAAACCATCCAACCGAGGATTTTGTTTTTACTTTTCCTCCATCAATTTCAAGCTATAGTGGTCCCCTTCTATCCAAATCCCTTCTCTTCCCGATTAACCCTTCACGAATCAGGTATTCCCTCTTCTAATTAATTTTAATTCCCAATTTATTTCTCGTATTTTCATTTTCCTTACCGTCAAACCGTTTGACCTAAATTTGGGTTTTTCCGATTTTTTTGGGGATTTCAATCAAATTTTCACAAGTTTTATGGATTTTCTAAAACTCTGTTTGAAGGAATGAAGATTTAGTGGCATTTTTCTCGGATTTCCCACGGTTTTTGGCCGTTCTTCATGCTCATTCCATCTGAATTTGGGAAAAACCACTGTTTGATTGGTTTTGGCAGAAAAATTTGGGTATTCACTTACAATCTAGTGTTTTAAACATATTTCTATTGATTTATCAAAGTTTTTCCTAAGGTTTTTGTGACATTTTTACCTCTTTTCTAAAGCCCTAAATATTCTAATCCCAAAACCCAGATATTTTGGTATTACAAAATGTACTTTTATAAAATTTCCAACGAAAAACATTTTCTAGCTTATAAAATCCCCGCTTCCAAATTGTATGTGGCTTTTCTAAATTATTTTGGTATTTTAAAACTCAAAATTTGTTTCAAAACTATCTTGTAAAATGATTTTCTCCTCAAACTTAACCAGTCCCATTGCTCCTAGTCTGAGTGAATCCACCCCCCTAGCTTACCTTCTTTAAACTCTCTTAGTCAGCTTGCTGTAATGGGTCCCCGGAAGAGACTTGCAGTTAGGGAGAGACCTAGTCGGGGTGTAGAGAAGAGATTGAAGGCTAGATTTGATTCAGGGCAGGCTAGCAGTTCTGCTACACCGAGTTCCCGCCCTGCAGAGAGGATGGCAGGGAAGATAGTGGCCTTTGGGAGGAGAGTCGACTTGGATTATTTCGATCGGCACCACTTTCTCTTACGACAGGTGCTCACTGATGCATGTTTAGTACCCTTCTGCACTATGCAGGAGAGGTACTACCCTCATCTAGTAGGGGAGTTCTACGGTGCTATGGACTGTCGACGACTTCTATGGACTACGACCATGGGAGGAGTTCAGATTTCTCTTTCTGCAAAGCTACTGAGCAGAGTCTGGGAGATCCCCCATAGGGGAGTCCGTATTTTTATAGTAGATGACAGGGAGGCAGCATTCAGGTGTATCCTCGAGCGAGAGGATGTTCGTGGTGTGTCTATAATCACCGCGAACCAGCTATCCTTGGAGATGCGTCTGTTACACCACATCACGGCTCGTATTCTTCTGCCAAAGACTAAGAGGTTCGACTTCATTACTGAGAGAGAGCTGATGGTGATGACCAGTCTAACAGAGAGGAGGCAGATCGACCTTCCATCATTGATGTTAGTACAGATGCACGATGCTGCGACTCGGCGCCGTCATTGTTTACCTTACGGTATGGCTCTGACCAGGATATTTAGAGCTTGTGGAGTATCGCTAGAGGGGGAGATCTCCAAGGAGATACTACATACAGATGTCTATGATGAGAGGTCATTGCACCGTATGGGGTACAGACTTGTCCCAGGTCGGTGGGTGCGCAGAGAGTCTGGCCAAGAGCCAGATGAGGAGGATGAGCTTCGAGAGGTAGAGGCAGGGCCATCTGGGCCAGCTAGTTTTCCTCCCATTGATATTCCACCGACACAGGCAGAGCCTTCGACACCTGGTACTTCGGCTCCTCCGCCACCTTCTACTGGTTTACCCTTTGAGAAGCATGCCAGAGAGCAGTTTATAGAAATCAGGAGTGAGTTGACTCAGCTGTGCAGTGAGATTAAGACTCTTCGAGCACATATTACCTCGGAGCATGCTGAGATCCGTAGGACTATGGAGGAGGGTTTCACTCGTATTGAGGATTTATTGAGATCCCTTATACCTCTAGCAGCCCCTGCAGTTGTATCTTCTAATGATGATGATGATAATGATGATGGTGATGATCACCAGAGTGACCATGCTGATACAGTTGATGGTGATGATCAGGTAGATATGAGTGAGGACAGAGCTATAGAGATTATTGACAGTGGCAGTAACAGTGATGACTGTGCTCCTTCATCTACTGACTTAGTTGATTCCACACCAAACTTTGTTACACCAGCTGATCTTCTCTCCCCCCACTCCACCAGATCATCTAGGGTTGTACCTATTTTAGGTCCTTCTTGCCGCACTAGGAGTCGTCGGGCGTTAGCCCAGGGACCTCCTAGGGCCTTAGCCTCTAGATCTAGGATCAGTGCTCCTTTTAGTCTTGAGATTCCATCTGATGAGGATTAGCCTCACATATGTCTTTTATGTCTTTTGTCTCTTCTGTTGTATGTCTTTTATGTTTCATGTTACTTTGTATGTTTCTGATTATTGTATGACTCTGATACACTTTGTATGTTTCAGTTTTGCTGATGACTCAGCAAATTTTGTACTGAATACTCCTCTTATCAGTTATATATTTTAGTTTGGTGCTTATTATTTATGATTGATTGGTTAAATTTAATTTCTTCAGCTCTGATACTCTCTTTGGATCTTTTTGGCTCTGATACCTATCATATTTGATACTCTACCATCTTTTTGTCTCCATGCTCATTGTGAGGAGGAGGTTATTCCCCTTTCTAATGATTGACAAAAAGGGGGAGTAATAGTATAGATTGTATACATAAATTATTGTGGTTCCACTTTGTTTGTGTAAATTTTCAAATCTGATATGCTTTGATACCCTGAAATAACATATTATTTGTTCAGATTAGAAATATCTAATTGAGGGGGAGATTGATTCTTCCTAACTATGAAAATTATGGCTCATATGGACTTACATTCATATTCATGAATTATAACAATTGAAATTTGAAACTTAACGCCATTTTACTCAAGGTTTTGTCATCATCAAAAAGGGGGAGATGGTTGACTCCACCCAGTGATTTTGATGAATAACAAAACATCGAGTGCATATTGTATGCTAATGTGTATTTCAAGTTATGAGTTTTCAGGAAGAAAGCACCTCAAAATCTCAAAAACTTATGTATTATGGCATGCCATGGCACGGAGCATTTTTCACAAATCTGGACATCCTCTTCATAAGAAAAAAGGGGCATCTACATGTTTAATTATTATTTGTTTATGATCCATTTAAGTTTCAAAATTTATATTTTTGTTTTTGGGCTAATTTGCACCAGAATCTAAGTTTTTCAGTCTCAAGTGTCGACACCTGGGAAACCAAGTGTCGACATTTCAGCATTTGGCATAAAGAAAAATCCTTGGCACGCCAAGTGTCGACACCCAGAACTCAAGTGTCGACACCTAGTGTCGACACTTAGGTTTCCAAGTGTCGAGTCAAGGCATGAGATCTTTGAAAATACAGAACTTTGCCATTTGAAGATTTTTGTGTTAAGTGTCGACACCTATGCATCAAGTGTCGAAACTTGAAAGTTCAAGTGTCGACACCTAGAAATCAAGTGTCGACACCTGACAGCCAAGTGTCGACACCTGACAGCCAAGTGTCGACACATAACAGCCAAGTGTCGACACTTGAAGCCTGATAACTCTAACGGATCTATTTTTCTGACTTGCAGAACTTATTTTTCAAGCTGCAAACGGCTGGATCCGAGGCTCCAATGGTCACAAACCATTTTTTGAAAGTTTCTTGGTGTATGTAACCTCCACCAACCTCATTCTAAAGGCATTGAAGTGTATTGAAGTCCATTCAAAGCCAAAAAGCCTATATTCTCTCAAGAACTCCACATCAAAAGTCTTTTATAGTTTGATTCCCTAAAAAAGCCTACAAGCTCATCCTTACATCATTCTAAAAGAGGCATTTTGAAGGATATTCCAAGGAGGAGTCAAGACAAAGCATCAACTTGAGCTTCAAAGATTCCATTCTACTCTTGAAGAGAGTTTGTCTTAGTTTTAAAATTGTATATCTATTTTTATCTTGTGATTTGACCTTGCTTTCAAGGGTGTCTTGAAAGAAGGTTGTTGTGGTTTGTTGGTAAGCCAAAGGGATAAAATCAACTAGGGTTAACTTGTGAGCCCAGAGATAAAATAAGTGTTGAGGTTTGTTGTTGAGCCTATGTGACAAAACCAACTTAGGTTTTGACTTGTGAGCCTTGTGAAAAATAAGTCAGCTATAATCTTGTTTGGATTATAGTGGAATTCCCAAGGATGGCTTGGGGAGTGGATGTAGGTGCTAGGTTTGCACCGAACCACTATAAACCTTGTGTTTGTGTGTGGTTGCCCTCTTGCTCTTTCTTTATTGCTATACACTTACTGTTTTTCGCTGCATTCAATCTTGTGCATTGAATTTATTACTCACAAACACCACTAGTCCTTCACATTATTGTTTTATTTTCTTAAAAGACCCAATTCACCTCCCCTCTTAGGCTCCATTTCTGGGCAACAAGTGGTATCAGAGCACCGGTACTCTCTTGTAGGTCCAAGGATCTTGAGTGAAAGATCATGGCAGCCCTAATAGAAATGGGTGTAGTTGAAGGTCAAGCTTCAAATCGTCCCCCACTTTTCAATGGCACAAATTACACGTATTGAAAAACATGCATGCACATTTTTATTCAAGCTATTGATTATAATTTGTGGAGGACAATTGTAATAGGTTTTCATCAGCCTATAATGTTGGTTAATGGCATTCTCACTCCGAAGATGGAAGATGATTGGGATGAGAATGACATTAAGCAAATTGAGCTCAATGCTAAGGCTATGAATCTGTTATTTTGCTCTCTTGACCCAAGTGAATTTAATAGAATATCTAATTGTCTCTCCGCCAAGGGGATTTGGGATACACTTGAGGTTACCCATAAGGGTACACACCAAGTGAAAACAACGACGGTTAACATGCTTATTCATACGTATGAAATGTTTAAAATGGAACCTACTGAGTCTATTAGTGAGACATATACTAGGTTCATAAATATTATGAATGGCATGAGAAGCCTAGGAAAAATTATTTCTAACAGTGAACTTGTGAACAAACTCCTCAGGTCTCTACCGACTTCTTGGGATTCAAAGGTAACAGCTATTGAAGAAGCCAAGGATATCAACACTCTTTCACTTGAACAACTGTTGGGCTCACTGATGACCTATGAGCTCTCCCTCAAGCAAAAGAATGTGGAAGTTGACAAAAAGAAGAAAGTAATCACCTTCAAATCTACTGTTAGAGAAGAATCAAGCGATGACTCCGATGAAGATGATGTAGAAGATGAGACGGCTCTAATGGCGAGAAAATTCAGAAGGTTTATGAGCAAGAAAAGGTTCAACTTCAAGAAGAAGCCTCTGAAAGGTAAGCCAAGTAAAGAAAAGGACAAGGAGAAGGAGAAAGAGCAACCCACTTGTTTTGAATGCAAGAAACCCGGTCATTTCAAGGTAGACTGCCCCTTGCTCAAGAAAAGCAGAAGAAAGTTGAGATAGAAAGCCATGATGGCAACTTGGAGTGACAGTGAGGACTCCAGTTTCGAAGAAGAACAACAGGAGGTGGCAAACTTCTGTCTAATGGCGGATCATGATGAGGTATATTCTAAAATCGAAAATGAATTCACATTTGATGAACTTAATAAAGTTTTTGATGAATTAGTCATAGAATTTCAAAAACTAAAATCAAAATATAAAGATTTGAAAAAGCAAAATTTAGAATTAGCCAAAACAAATGATAAGCTTTCAAATGAAAATGAATGTCTTCTTTCTCAAAATAGAAAATTAATTAATAAGATTTTAGTTCTCGAAAAGGAAAAAGAAGTTTTAAAAAAGAAAAGCTCTTTAGTTTCAAATGAAAGTCTTCCAAAATAAAGCAAAGAAATTTTGGATGAAAATAAAAGATATAAAGAGGAAATTGAAAAATTAAAACCTTTTGTAGATAAATTTACTTATAGTTCTGAAAAATTAAATTTGCTTTTGAACAATTAAAGAACTATTTTTGATAAAGCAGGTTTAGGATTTAGAACTCATAAAAAACAAAAACTTTTCAAAAGTTTCTTTGTGCCTGCATCTTCATCCATTATTTGTTATGCATGTGATACAAAAGGGCATAAATCTTATATGTGCATCAAAAAGATTGACTAATATTAAGAAAGTTTGGGTTCGAAAAGGAACCAATGCCACTAACCTAAAAGGACCCAATATGACTTTAGTACCTAAAGTCTCCACTTGATCTTTATTGCAAGTATGCCTTGCAACCAACAAGAAAAGAATGTGGTACCTTGATAGCGGTTGCTCAAGGCATATGATAGGAGATGTGGAGCAGTTCTCATCGCTCAAATATCAAAATGGTGGCAATGTAACTTTTGGTGATAATGGAAAGGGCAAAATTGTCGGTATTGGTAAAGTCCATATCACCCCTTCTTCTTACATTGATAATGTCTTATATGTTGATGGTTTGAAACATAATTTGCTTAGTATTAGTCAATTTTGTAACAAGGACTTTAAAGTTGTTTTTGAATCTTCTTTGTGCATTGGTTCTAGTTTAGATGACAATGGCATCAAGTTCATTAGTCATAGGCATGGCAATATTTATATGGTTGATCTTGATGATCTCCATATTTTAAATGGTCAATGCCTAGTGGCAATAGAAGCCAAGATCGATGAAACTAGTTGGCTTTGGTATTGCAGACTAGGACATGCAAGTATGCATTTGATTTCAAAACTTAATAAAAAGAATTTGATAAAGGGTTTGCCTAAACTCAATTTTGAAAAAGACAAGATTTGCAGTACATGTCAACTTGGAAAACAAACCAAATCCTCTTTCAAACCAAAAGGAGTAATCTCTACATCTAGACCCTTGGAGTTGCTTCACATGGATCTCTTTGGGCTAACTAGAACATCTAGTTTGGGAGTTAAGAAGTACGGTCTAGTTATTGTAGATGATTTCTCACGATTTACATGGGTCATGTTTTTAGCACATAAAGATGAAACGTTTTCTGAATTCATTAGATTTCATAAACGAGTTTCAAATGAAAAAGGTGTTTCAATCATATCTTTGAGAAGTGATCATGGAACCAATTTGAAAATGATGATTTTGATAAATTTTGTATTAAAAATGGCATTCATCATAATTTTTCTGCACCTAGGACACCTCATCAAAATGGAGTGGTAGAAAGAAAAAATAGAACTCTTGAAGAAATGGCACGCACCATGCTTAGTGAAAATGACTTACCTAGATATTTTTTTGCGGAAGCCATAAATACTGCATGCTATGTTTTAAATCGAGTTTTAATCCGACCGATTCTAAAGAAAACACCTTATGAGCTTTGGAGGGGTAGAAAACCCTCAATTCCTTATTTTCATGTTTTTGGATGCTGTTGTTTCATCTTAAACAATGGTAAGGATAATTTAAGCAAATTTATTACCAAATCAGATGAGGAAGTCTTTCTAGACTACTCCACATCTAGTAAGGCATACAGGGTCTTCAACAGAAGAACACTTGTTGTTGAAGAATCCATACATGTGGTGTTTGATGAATCTGACCAGAAATCTTCGAGAAAAGAAGATGTGCTCTCTGATGAAAGAGGTACCAAGAAAACTGAAAGTGTAAACAACAATGAAGAGCTTACCAAGGAACACAAAGATGATCAAAATACTGAAGGAGATCAAGCACAAGGTGATGAAAACACATCAACAGTTGATCTACTACCAAAAGAATGGAGGTATGCTCATGGACATCCAAAAAAACTAATTATTGGTGATCCATCTAAAGGTGTAAGTACTCGATCATCCCTTAGAAATATCTGTGATTACTTAGCTTTTGTTTCTCAAATTGAACTTAAAACTATTGAGGAAGCTGAATGTGATAGTAATTGGATAAATGCTATGCAAGACGAACTTAACCAATTCAAAAGGAACAATGTTTGGACATTAGTAGATAGGCCTTCAAATACTTCAATTATTGGTACAAAATGGGTTTTTCAAAATAAACTTGATGAAAATGGCGTTGTTACTAGAAATAAGGCTAGACTAGTTGCCAAAAGATATAATCAGGAGGAAGGGCTATATTTTGATGAAACCTTTGCTCCTGTGACTAGACATGAGGTAATTAGGGTATTGTTGGCTTTTGCTTGCTTTATGAATATTAATTTATTTCAAATGGATGTTAAAAGTGCCTTTTTAAATGGCCTGATTGAAGAGGAGGTTTATGTTAAACAACCTCCTGGTTTTGAGAATTCTGAATTTTCAAATCATGTTTACAAGCTTCATAAAGCTTTGTATGGTTTGAAACAAGTTCCTAGAGCTTGGTATGATCATTTAAGCTCTTTCTTACTAAAAAATGATTTTGCTAGAGGTAATGTAGACAAAACTTTATTTTTAAAGAAAAAGATTGATGATCTCTTAGTAGTACAAATCTATGTAGATGATAAAATATTTGGTGCTACTAATGAATCTCTTTGTCAAGATTTTGCAAAGTTAATGCAGGGTGAGTTCGAGATGAGCATGATGGGAGAACTAAATTTCTTTCTCGGACTCCAAATAAAGCAAACCAAAGAGGGGATCTTCATCATCCAAGCAAAGTACACAAAAGAAATACTCAAGAAGTTTGGGATGGAGAACATTAAGCCTTTAGGTATCCCTATGATCTCTACTTGTAGACTTGACAAGGATGAATCAGGTAAATCTATTAACCAAAAATTATATCGTGGCATGTTCGATTCATTGATATATCTTACTGCCAGTAGGCCAGATATCATGTTTAGCATCTGTATGTATGCTAGATATCAGTCTAATCCTAAAGAGTCTCATCTTTTGGCTGTAAAATGCATACTTAAATATCTATCTGTCTCAATTGAAATTTGTTTATGGTACTCTAGAGATTCTTCATTTGAATTGATTGCTTATTCTGATGCTGTCTTTGCTGGGTGTAAACTTGATCATAAAAGTACTAGTGGAACCTGTCAGTTTCTTGGAGTAAATTTGATCTCTTGGAGTTGCAAGAAATAGAATTCAGTTGCTTTATCAACAGCGGAAGCCGAATATATAGCAGCTGGAAGCTGTTATGCTCAAATCCTTTGATCAAACAACAACTCGAAGATTTTGGCATTAAACTAACTAAGACACCCATAAGATGTGACAATACTAGTGCAATCAATCTAACTAAGAATCCTGTGCAACATTCAAGAAGTAAAGACATTGAAATAAGACATCATTTCATAAGAGATCATGTACAAAACTCTAATATTATTCTTGATTTTGTATGTACTGATGATCAGTTAGTAGATGTGTTTACCAAACCATTGAGTGAAGAAAGGTTATGTCTGATTAGAAGAGAGTTAGGTGTCATTGACCAATTCTCCTAGAACTCTCACAATTTTCATCTTACCCAAGACATTTCAATCAAAAACACTTGATTTGAGCCCCAAAAGTTTTTAAATATTTTTTGTAAATTTTTTCGATTTTTTTTAAAATTTCTTGGCTAGGTGTCGACACTTGCAAAACGAAACTTGTTTTAAACCGTCCAACCGAGGGTTTTGTTTTTACTTTTCCCCCGTCAATTTCAAGCTATAGTGGTCCCCTTCTATCCAAATCCCTCCTCTTCCCGCTTAACCCTTCACGAATCAGGTATTCCCTCTTCTAATTAATTTTAATTTCCATTTTATTTCTCATATTTTCATTTTCCTTACCGTCAAACTGTTTGACCAAAATTTGGGTTTTTCTGATTTTTTTTGGGATTTCAATCAGATTTTCACAGGTTTTATGGATTTTCTAAAACTCCGTTTGAAGGAATGATGATTTAGTGGCATTTCTCTCGGATTTCCCATTGTTTTTGGCCGTTCTTCATGGTCATTCCATCCGAATTTGGGAAAAACCACTGTTTGATTGGTTTTGGTAGAAAAATTTGGGTATTCACTTACAATCTAGTATTTTAAACATATTTCTATTGATTTATCAAAGTTTTTCCTAAGGATTTTGCGACATTTTTACCTCTTTTCTAAAGCCCTAAATATTCTAAGCCCAAAACCCAGGTATTTTGGTATTACAAAATGTACTTTTATAAAATTTCCAACCAAAAACATTTTCTAGCTTATAAAATCCCCGCTTCCAAATTGTATGTGGCTTTTCTAAATTATTTTGGTATTTTATAAATCAAAATTTGTTTCAAAACTATCTTGTAAAATGATTTTCTCCTCAAACTTAACCAGTCCCATTGCTCCTAGTCTGAGTGAATCCACCCCCATAGCTTACCTTCTTTAAACTCTCTTGGTCAGCTTGCTGTAATGGGTCCCTGGAAGAGACTTGCAATTAGGGAGAGACCTACTAGGGGTGTAAAGAGGAGATCGAAGGCTAGATTTGATTCAGGGCAGGCTAGCAGTTCTGCTACACCGAGTTCCCCCCTGCAGAGAGGATGGCAGGGAAAATAGTGGCCTTTGGGAGGAGAGTCGACTTGGATTGTTTCGATTGGCACCACTTTTTCTTACGACAGGTGCTCACTGATGCATGTTTAGTATCCTTCTGCACTATGCAGGAGAGGTACTACCCTCATCTATTGAGGGAGTTCTACGGTGCTATGGGCTGTCGATGACTTCTATGGACTACGACCGTGAGAGGAGTTCAAATTTCTCTTTCTACAGAGCTACTGAGCAGAGTCTGGGAGATCCCCCATATGGGAGTCAGTATTTTTACAGTAGACGACAGGTAGGCAGCATTCAGGTATATCCTCGATCGAGAGGAAGTTCGTGGTGTGTCTATAGTCACCGCGAACCAGCTATCCTTGGAGATGCATCTGTTACACCACATCACGACTTATATTCTTCTGCCAAAGACTAGGAGGTTCGACTTCATTACTGAGAGAGAGCTGATGGTGATGACCAGTCTGACAGAGAGGAGGCAGATCGACCTTCCATCATTGATGTTAGTACAAATTTACGATGCTGCGACTCGGCGCCATCATTTTTTACCCTACGGTATGGCTCTGACCAGGATATTTAGAGCTTGTGGAGTATCGCTAGAGGGGGAGATCCCCAAGGAGATACTACATACAGATGTCTATGATGAGAGGTCATTGCACCGTATGGGGTACAGACTTGTCGCAGGTCGGTGGGTGCGCAGAGAGTCTGGCCAAGAGCCAGATGAGGAGGATGAACTTCGAGAGGCAGAGGCAGGGCCATCTGGGCCAGCTAGTTTTCCTCCCATTGATATTCCACCGACACAGGCAGAGCCTTCAACACCTGGTACTTCGGCTCCTCCACCACCTTCTACTAGTTTACCCTTTGAGAAGCATGTCAGAGAGCAGTTTATAGAGATCAGGAGTGAGTTGACTCAGCTGTGCAGTGAGATTAAGACTCTTCGAGCACATATTACCTCGGAGCATGCTGAGATCTGTAGGACTATGGAGGAGGGTTTCACTCGTATTGAGGATTTATTGAGATCCCTTATACCTCTAGCAGCCCCTGCAGTTGTATCTTCTGATGATGATGATGATAATGATGATGGTGATGATCACCAGAGTGACCATGCTGATACAGTTGATGGTGATGATCAGGTAGATATGAGTGAGGACAGAGCTATAGAGGTTATTGACAGTGGCAGTAACAGTGATGACTGTGCTCCTTCATCTACTGACTTAGTTGATTCCACACCAGACTTTATTACACCAGCTGATCTTCTCTCCCCCCCTTCCACCGGATCATCTAGGGTTATACCCGTTTTAGGTACTTCTGGCCGCACTAGGAGTTGTCGGGCTTTAGCCCAGGGACCTCCTAGGGCCTTAGCCTCTAGATCTAGGATCAGTGCTCATTTTAGTCTTGAGATTCCATCTGATGAGGATTAGCCTCACAGATGTCTTTTATGTCTTTTATCTCTTCTGTTGTGTCTTTTATGTTTCATGTTACTTTGTATGTTTCTGATTATTGTATGACTCTGATACACTTTGTATGTTTCAGTTTTGCTGATGACTCAGCAAATTTTGTACTGAAATCTCCTTTTATCAGTTATATATTTCAGTTTGGTGCTTATTATTTGTGATTGATTGGTTAAATTTACTTTCTTCAGCTCTGATACTCTCTTTGGATCTTTTTGGCTCTGATACCTATCATATTTGATACTCTACCATCTTTTTGTCTCCATGCTCATTGTGAAGGGGAGATTAGTCCCCTTTCTAATGATTGACAAAAAGGGGGAGTAATAGTATAGATTGTATGCATAAATTGTTGTGGTTCCACTTTATTTTTGTAAATTTTCAAATCTGATCTGCTTTGATATCCTGAAATAACATATTATTTATTCTGATTTGAAATATCTAATTGAGGGGGAGATTGATTCATCCTAACTATAAAAATTATGGCTCATATGGACTTACATTCTTATTCATGAATTATAACAGTTGAAATTTGAAACTTAACACTATTTTACTCAAGGTTTTGCCATCATCAAAAAGGGGGAGATTGTTGGCTCCACCCAGTGATTTTGATGAATAACAAAACATTGAGTGCATATTGTATACTAATGTGTATTTCAAGTTATGAGTTTTCAGGAAGAAAGCACCTCAAAATCTCAAAAACTTATGTATCATGGCACGTCATGGCACGGAGCATTTTTCGCAAATCTAGACATCCTCTTCATATAAAAAAGTGGCATCTACATGTTTAATTATTATTTGTTTACGATCCATTTAAGTTTCAAAATTTATATTTATGTTTTTGGGCTAATTTGCACTTGAATCTGAGCTTTTCAGTCTCAAGTGTCGACACCTGGGAAGCCAAGTATCGACACTTCAACCTTTGGCACGAAGAAAAATCCTTAGCATGCCAAGTGTCGACACTCAGAACTCAAGTGTCGACACCTAGTGTCGACACTTAGGTTTCCAAGTATCGACTCAAGGCCTGAGATTTTTGAAAATATAGAACTTTGCCATTTTAGGATTTTTGTGTCAAGTATCGACACCTGTGCATCAAGTGTCGACACTTGAAGGTTCAAGTATCGACACCTAGAAATAAAGTGTCAATACCTGACAGCCAAGTGTCGACACCTGATAGCCAAGTGTCGACACTTGAAGCCTGACCGCTCTAACGGATCTATTTTTTTGACTTACAGAACTTGCTTTTCAAGCTCCAAATGGATAGATCCGAGGCTCCAATGGTCACAAACCATTTTTTGAAAGTTTCTTGGTGTATTTAACCTCCACCAACCTCATTCTAAAGGCATTGAAGTGTATTGAAGTCCATTCAAAACCAAAAAGCCTATATTCTCTAAAGAACTCCACATCAAAAGCCTTTTATAGTTTGATTCCATGAAAAAGCCTACAAGCTCATCCTTACATCATTCTAAAAGAGGCATTTTGAAGGATATTCCAAGGAGGAGTCAAGACAAAGTATCAACTTGAGCTTCAAAGATTCCATTCTACTCTTGAGAGAGTTTGTCTTAGTTTTAAAATTGTATATCTGTTTTTATCTTGTGATTTGACCTTGCTTTCAAGGGTGTCTTGAAAGAAGGTTGTTGTGGTTTGTTGGTGAGCCAAAGGGATAAAATCAACTAGGGTTAACTTGTGAGCCCGAAGACAAAACAAGTGTTGAGGTTTGTTGGTGAGCCTAGGTGACAAAACCAACTTAGGTTTTGACTTGTGAGCCTTGTGAAAAACAAGTCAGCTATAATCTTGTTTGGATTATAGTGGAATTCCCAAGGGTGGCTTGGGGAGTAGATGTAGGTGCTAGGTTTGCACCGAACCACTATAAATCTTGTGTTTGTATGTGATTGCCCTCTTGCTCTTTGGTTATTGCTATTCACTTACTGTTTTTCGCTGCATTCAATCTTGTGCATTGAATTTATTACTCACAAACACCACTAGTCCTTCTCATTATTATTTTATTTTTTTAAAAGATCCAATTTACCCCCCCTCTTGGGCTCCATTTCTAGGCAACACTCATGAAGAAGAAAAATAAAATAAAATGTAGATTAAAATTGTTTTAATCTAATGTTATGATCATAAAACAAATTTAGATGAGATCTAAGAGTTTTGTTTTGATCGATTTTGATTAAAAGTAAAAAAAAAATGGATTTGAAATCACTGTTTTTGCCATGTGACAGGCCTTGAGTCGACCCAAGTGTCAACACTTGAGTCGACTCATGCATGCATACAGAAAATATTACTTTCTCTTAACTCTCTATCTTAGGCCTTGAGTTGATACTTGTAACGACTCATGAGTGCAAAGTATCGACACTTGAGTCGACTCATGAGTGTATAGTGTCGATACTTGACTTGAGAATGCAGAAAAACATTGAATTCAAATTCCGATTCGTTGTAAAATTATTTTACATTATAAATTAAAATTATTTTAATTTATAAAGGCTATTGAACTTAATTGAGAATTAAGTTACCTTGAATGACAAAGAACTTTAGGAATATGATTCAAAGTTTTTAAGTCATTTCAATGAGCCTTAAGGGTCATGGGTTAGCTACTATTAGGTCCTTAATTAGGTTAGACCTAAGTTTAGAAGCATTGGACTATGTAGAGAACTAATCTAATCAAATGTTGAGTTAATATTTCTTCTCTATAGATCTCTCTAATAGTTGTTTGATTAGTCCATAAATCTAAATAGACCTAATTTATGGCACAGTGGATAGCCCGAGTCTTTAGGCTAGTCTAATTGAGCTTGATAAATCAATTGGTGTCCAAGATAAGTTTGGCAATTTGATCTTGGTTTTTTGGGGCTATCTCTTACCTGGCCAACTCGGTTTGTGTCTAAGGCAAGACGGTTAATGGTGAAACCCAACCAATGATCTCACTTACCTAGTCAATGTAGTCGATTAAAATTGATTGGATAGCTCACTGACTTGTGTTAACCCATGTCATTCAAGTTTAATCAGTCTTGATTGATTTTAGTTGCCCATGGATCATTAGTTATGTGTAACCCTCCATGATAACTAATGAAGTCAGTGGGAGGTTGATCCATGTCTTTTCATCTCTTCTTCTATCACATTAAAATTAAACCCTCTACATTATTAGGTCCACAAAAAGATGAAGTTATGAAGATAACCGAGTCTTAGCCTCTTATTAAGTGGGATGGTAATAGGTCCAATAGTTGGGTGTTCATTGGCAGATCCAAAGATCGGGTGTTCGTCGGGCTATTGAAAATATTGTTCCTAATATGATGTTTTAGTGTGACTGTCTTAATGGTAGTTAGGTAGGCCAGCCAATGTCGGGCTTGACTATTTATTAGTTAGAAGCATTGAGTTTTGTCATGTTAATGGTTAGACCTAACTGGGACCTTTAATAGGAGGCTCAAAGGTCGATTGAAGTGCACCTTGGGGCAAAACCTAAATACGAGAAGTTACATGGAGAAGTAATCGGTTGAAGAACCTACCTATAGATGTGCATGGGTGAGCTGGCCAAAGTCGAGCTCATGCATTGTCTATTGAGTTCTAGTACCCACTAAAAAATTAAAGTGATTCCTTGAATTGGAGGTAGAGGCTACCAGTCTGAACAAAATAGTAGGAGGGCCTTTAGACTAAAGTCCATGTCTTTAGGTTAGTAATTCATATACACTAATAAGTTTTGGTTTTCCTTTTAGATATCTTCCATCCTATCACTCCGATCTCTTCTCAATAACGAGAAGCTCAAGGGTCCCAACTTCGATAGCTGGTATCAAAGGCTCAGGATTGTCCTGGAGCATGAACGGATCATGTATGTGATACTAGATCTGGCACCTGAAACCCCTTCTCCCAATGCTCAGGGTTCGGTCAGAGACACTTATCAGAAGTGGCTCTCCTATAGGACCACTATCCAATGTATTATGTTGGCAGCAATGAACGATGAGCTCAATCACAAATTTGAAGATACCTAGCCAGAGAAAATCCTTCAAAGGTTGAAGGACTCCTTTGGCACACCAAATGATATTGAAAGGTACAGGGTCTCCTGTGCTATCTACAATACAAGAATGCATGATGGGGCCTCAGTCACTGATCATGTATTTTATATGATCAAGATGATTGAGTGCCTAGGCAAGCTCGGATGTCCCTTGCATGAACAACTCGAGAAAGATGCGATTTTGAATTCTTTGCCCTTTTCCTATCTAGACTTTCTCGATCATTTTAGCATGAATAAGCCTACAGTTAACTACCATGATCTGTTGGGGTTATTATAGACTTATGAGAAAGACCACCAACTAAACAAATGGGTGGTAAATCTAGTGGGAGGATCTTCGGCAATGCATCGTCCCTTCAAGAAAAGGAATAAGAAGAATAAAGGGAAAAAGGTGTGGAATGCTTCTAGGCCCAGTCAGGCCAAGAGGGTGAAGGCTAATAAGAGCCAAGCAGAGTGCTTCTTCTATAAGAAGCAAGGTCATTGGAAAAGAAAATGTCCTCTTTGTATTGCATTCCTTGACTTGAACAAGTCCAAGAAGAGAAAGCAGTAGAATGGTGCTGGACAAGGTATTTATATGTTAATACCTTGTAGTTTCTCTATCTGCGATACTACTAACTACGTATTGGATACAAAAAGTCTAATTTATATTTGCAATTCTTTGCAGGGACTTCAAGTTAGTAGAAGATTCGATGATGGTGAGAGATTCTTGAATATGGATATTGGAAGCCAAGTTCCAGTCCTGGCATTGGGAGTCCTCAAATTAGTTTTCAAGTATTATAAAATTATTTTGAATGAGTGTCATTATTGTTCGTCTTTCATCTTGAATATCATTTCTGTAGGTTAATTGGCTATGTATAGTTATGAACTATCAATAAAGAATGATATTTGCAAAATCATTTGGAATAGTTCTGTTGTGATGAATGGACATATGAACAATGGCATTTATATACTATCGTGACATGTTAGTGTAGTGTACACTTCTAGCAAACACCCTAGGATAGATAATGTCAGTGATGTGTACCTATGGCATTATAGGCTAGGTCATATTAACAAGAATAGGATAAATTGGTTGAAAAGCGAGGGTCTTCTCAATATTAGTGAAAGTGGTTCACTACCAACCTATGAGTCCTGTCTTCTTGGAAAGATGACAAATTCATCTTTTACTGAAAAAGGTAAACGAGCCAAAGAGATTCTAAGTTTGGTATATGCTGATGTATGCGGACCCATGAATATTAGTGCCAGAGATGGGTACAGTTATTTCATTATGTTTACAGATGACCTTTCGAGGTATGGTTATGTCATCTTGATGAGACATAAACCTGAATCGTTTAAAATGTTAAAATGATGTCGTAATGAAGTAGAAAAAAAACTAGAAGGTATATTAAAACCCTTCGATTAGATCGAGGTGATGAATATCTTTCCAATGAGTTTCTGACATATCTTGAGGAGAATGGGATTCTCTCTCAATGGACACCTCCAGGGACACCTCAATTAAATGGAGTGTCTGAAAGAAAAAATCAAACCCTGTTAGACATGGTTCGGTCCATGATGGGCTTTACTTCTCTACAGCTATCCTTTTGGGGATATGCTCTGGAGCCAGCCTGTTACCTTTTGAATAGGGCTCTGAGTAAGTCTATTAGCAAAACCCCATATGAGATATGGACTGGACGTAAGCCGACACTATCACACCTTCGGGTTTGGGGTTACCCGGCTTATGTAAAACATCTGAAAATGGATAAACTTGGGCCTAGGTCTAATTGGTGCCTATTTGTTGGGTATTCATAAGAGTCTAAGGGGTAATACTTCTACTTGGCTAAGGAACAAAAGCTATTCATCAATCTTAGGGCTATCTTTTTGGAAAAGGAGTTCCTTGGTGAAAGAACTATAGCCGCTAAGAAGTTTTTGTATCTCAAGAAGCTTATGTTTCAAAATCAATATCTCAAGAATTTTTTGTATCTAATCCTTCTACATTCATTGCTAGACCTTCAATGTATGTACCTAAGGTTACAAATAGAAAATCTATTATATCTTCATCTGCATCAACATCTAGAACTTCAATTTGTACATCTTTTCATAATTCTAGAATTATATGTTATGCATGTCATGGAGTTGGACATAAATTCTTTCAATGTAATTCATTAAAGAAAAATGCATATTCCAAGAATAGAATTAAAAAGACTTGGGCTCCCAAAAGAACCACCTTCACTAACCTGTAAGGATCCAAGTTAGCTCGGGTACCTAAAAGAACTTCTTGATTGTCTTGCAAGAATGTCTTGCAGCCCAAAAATTGAAGAAAACATGGTATCTCGACAGTGGCTGTTCAAGGCATATGACGGGTGACAATGATCAATTTATCATCCTAGAGATGAAAAAAGGAGGTATGGTTACTTTTGAAGACAATGGCAAGGGAAAAATAATCAAAATCGGTAAGATCAAAATAACCCCTATACTTTTATTAAAAATGTATTGCTAGTAGACAAATTGAAATATAATTTTTTAAGTATTAGTTAATTATGTGATAAAGGCTTCAAGGTTGTCTTCGAATCATCTATATATATGTATTGTAACAAACTCCCTTGATTCTAGCAATAAGTTTATTGGACATAGACTTGAAAATATTTATGTGGTTGACCTTAATGATCTTACCATGTTTAGTAGTTCCAGTCTAGTTGCAATGAATGCTAAGACCAAGGAGTCTTGCTTACTTTGGCATAGACGATTAGGTCATGCTAGCATGCATACTATTGCCAAGCTAATTTCTAAGAATCTAGTAAAAGGCATGTCTAAATTTAAAGTATATCTTAATAATGTTTGTGATGCATGCCAAATGGGTAAACAAACTAAGGAGAGTTTTAAATCCAAAAATATGATTTTAACTACTAGACCCCTTGAGCTACTTCACATGGACTTATTTGGACCAACTAGGACCACAAGCCTAGGTGGTATGAAATATGCTCTTGTGATAGTAGATGATTTTTCTAGATTTATTTGGATTTTGTTTATCGCTCATAAAGATGAAACTTTTAAAGTTTTTCAAAAATTTCACAAAAAAGTTTCTAATTAGAAAAATCTTTCAATAGTTTCAATTATGAGTGATCATGGCACCGAATTTGAAAATCAATTTTTTGATGAATATTGCATAGAAAACGGTATTGATCACAACTTCTCTACTTCTAGGACACCACAACAAAATGGTGTCGTAGAGAAGAAAACTAGGACTTTGGAAGAGATGGCCCGAATAATATTATCTGAAGGCAATCTTCCAAGGTACTTTTGGATAGAAGTGGTGAACACTGCTTGTTATATCTTGAACCGTATCTTGATTCATCCTATATTGTAGAAAATCCCCTTTGAGCTTTGAAATGAAAAGAAACCCAACATTAATTATTTTCATGTATTTGGTTGTAAATACTTTGTGCTTAACAATGGTAAAGATAATCTAGAAAAATTTGATGCTAAATCTGATGAAGCAATTTTTCTTGGCTATTCATTACATAGCAAAGCATATAGAGTATTTAACAAAAGAACTCTTACCGTAGAAAAATCTATGCATGTTATTTTTTATGAAACTAACCCCTCACCTTCTAAGAAAGAAGAGTGCATAGACAATGATACAGGTACAATTCAAAAAGAAATGGAAGACATGAGCATACAAGGAAGATCAATTCAAGAAGGAGAAGAAACAGTAAGGATCATGCTGATATACCAAGGGAATGTAGGTATGTAACTTCTCATCCAAGAGAATTAATTATTGATAATCCTTCACAAGGTATTAGGACTAGGTCATCACATAGAGATACATATGATTACCTAGCCTTTATATCACAAATAGAACCTCATACCTTAGAAGAAGCTAAATCTGATCCAAACTGAATGATGGCCATGCATGAAGAACTAAATCAATTTGAAAGAAATAAGGCATGGACTTTAGTTGAAAGACCATCAGACCATCCCATCATAGGAACCAAATGGGTCTGTAGAAACAAGTTAGATGAGTAGAGAAATGTAATTAGAAACAAAGCTAGATTTATGGCTAAGGGATATAACTAAGAAGAAGGTATAGATTTTAATGAAACATATGCACCTGTAGCAAGACTAGAAGCCATTAGATTATTTCTTGCATTTGCTTGCTACATGAATTTCAAACTTTTTCAAATGGATGTGAAAAGTACATTCTTGAATGGTTTTATATCCAAACAAGTTTTTGTAGAACAGGCACCAGGTTTTGAAAATCATGCTTTTCCAAATCATGTTTTTAAACTCAAGAAAGCATTATATGGTTTAAAACAAGCACCTAGAGCCTTGTATGATAGACTTAGCACCTTCTTGATTGAAAATGATTTTTCAAGAGGAAATGTTGACAAAACTCTTTTCATCGAGAAGAAAGATAATGACTTATTAGTTGTACAGATGTATGTTGATGATATTATATTTGGTGCAACTAATGAAACTCTTTGTAGAGAATTTGCTAAGTTAATGCAGGAAAAATTTGAAATGAGCCTAATGGGTGAACTTAACTACTTTCTTGGACTCCAAGTGAAATAAACAAAGGAAGGAATCTTCATTAAACAAGCCAAGTGCACCAAAGAAATAATCAAAAAGTTTGGTATGGAGTCAAGCAAACAAATGAACACATCCATGAGCCCAACCTGCAGATTGGATAAAGATGAAGATGGATCCAACATTGATCAAAAGCTCTATAGAGATATGATCAAATCCTTGTTATGCTTAATTGCAAGTAGACATGATATCTTGTTTAGCATATGTGCATGTGCTAGATTACAATACAATCTTACATAATCATATATGCTTGCTGTTAAAAAGATTATAAGATATCTGAAAAGAACAAGTAATCGAGGTCTATGGTTTTCAAAACATTCTTCACTGAATTTAACTAGATTTTTGGATGTTGATAATGCTAGTTGTAAAATTGATAGAAAAAGCACTAGCGGCACATGCCAATTTTTAGTGTTGAATTTAATCTCATGGCATTGTAAGAAACAAAACTCGATAGCACTATCTACTGCTGAGGCATAGTATGTTGCTGCAGGGAGTTGTTGTGCACAAGTGTTATGGATTAAACAACAACAGAAGACTTTGGTGTTACACAATCTAAAATTCCTATCAAATGTGATAATACAAGTACTATAAATTTAACAAAAAATCCAATTCAGCATTCAAGGACTAAGCACATAGAGATTATATACCATTTTATTAGAGATCATGTTTTGAATGGTGAAATTGAACTAGAATTCATCCCTATTAAGAGCCAACTTGCTGACATTTTTACTAAGCCACTCAATCAGGATAGATTTGAGATGATTAGAGGAGAATTAGGTCTTTGTGATCCCTTTTAGTTTTTTCAAACCTAATCTCTTCAAAATTAAGAAAAAATTATCTAGAGAACCTTCAACATCAATTCAACATCTTTGAGTACCTTTCCAAGCAATTTTCCTAAATTTATTATCATTTCTGATCAATTCTTAACTTTTGTATAAAGTTTCTGTTCGAGTCGACTTGAGCAATTATGCTCAGGTCAAGCCGACTCGAATTACTATTGTTTCTATTTTTGCTCTGGTCGAGCTGACTCGAACAATTTTTGGGTTAGTCAAGCCGACTAGGATATCGGGCAAACAGTTTTTTAATAGAGCCATAGAGACTTTTCCAATTTTTTCTATCTTTTGTTCTAGCTCTAAATCCTAGAACTCCACTCAAAACCTCTTCCAAAACCTCAAAAATCATCTCCCTTGAGCTTCAATCTTCCAATTTCTCCCAATTCTTGCAATGGCACCGAAAATGGCTATTGGAAAAAGGTCAAAAAGGGCTGCTCCATCTATTGAGACTGAAAGAAGGACTAAACATGGCAAGAGGAGCCAGCTTAGATAGTGGAGAGAGTAGAACAGCAAGAAATCAGAGAAGAAAGGGAATTGGCCGTTGTTCCTTCTCCGAGGCAAGTAATTTCCATGTCTAATCGCCCGGTTACAAGTGGTTGAAGGATTATTTTTTCTTTTCTCAAGGATTTAGGATTGAAAATTGGTGATTCTATTGAAGAACTTGGATGTAGTTACTTTTGTTCATTGAATGTGTCTACTTATCCTGCCATAGTTAGAACATTTTATGAAAATTTGAGACTTGAGGCACAACACATTGAATCAACAGTCAAGGGAAAAAGGGTAATTGTGACTGAAGAAAGTCTAAGAACTATCTTGGAAATGCCGATAGAGGGTTATAAACATTTGGTGTTGAAAGATAAAGAAAAGACCCAAAGAACTATTCTTGGGAGGACAGAGGTCAGTGGAATTGAAACAGTTATGGCAAATACACTATCACTGGAAATGAGACTACTCCATAATTTTGGCAGTCGAAACTTTCTTCAAAGGATAGGAAGATTTGATTGGGTCAGCAAGAAAGACTTATGCTTCATGGAATATATCATTGAGGGGGAGGCATTAAATTTACCCTATATTATGATTATGATGTTGAAAGAGGCTATGAGGAAAGTGAAGGCATACTTATCCTATGGAATGGTGTTAACACTTATTTCAGGCCTCTAGAGTTAATCTTGAAGGGGAAGATGGAAAGCCTCTTCACCACATTGATACTTATTCTTCCAAATGTCTACTACGAATGGGATATGTCTATAGTGAAAGAGTATGGAAGAAGAAAGGGTCTGATGCAAGAGCCATAGGAGCTTCTGGCACAGTGGATGATGATGATGATGAGAGTGCAAAAATACCTAGAGAGATCACTTCTGATACTACTGCACCCTCTACATTGGAGCCTTCAGAGCATGTTTTTGATGTTCCCATTACTGCTTCTACTGAGTTTGGCACCACTTTTGAGCTAGCTGTTGAGACTGCTATACCTGAGCATGCTACTATGGAGACTGAGCCTACTGGTTTCACTGAGGCTGTAGAGATAGTTCATACTAATTATGAGACTCCCTTACCTACTTCTCCACCAGCACATATTGCTCTAGGTCCATTAGCACATTCTACTGGAATTTCAGTGACACAGGAGTTTATTGCATAGCAGATGAAGTCACTAACAGATACACTGACTTGTTCCTTGGCTAGTATGTTTAGCGAGCTTTGCCAGTCAGTGGACACTAGACTAGACCTACTCAGCACTGAGGTCAGAGAGCTTTGTACCAGGATTGACTCACTTGAGTCATCTAGACCTACCTCTCAGCTTGACACATAGCCCTTATTAGACTCTATCAGGTCGACTACTGAAGCTATTAAAAATTCTGTGGATAAAAGTATTAAAGAATTCAAGGCTGAGTTGAAAGAAGTAAATTTCAAAATGCATGGCATGGAACAAGGAAAAAGAATGGAGGACTACACCAAGGGCATCGAGATCCTTAGATCTGAGTTTGGCAGACTTAGAGGTTCTGCTGAAGCATTTTTGAATGCCCAAGCTACTGAATTAATTGCATTGAACACTCAGGTGAAGATGCTTCATGAAGAGATGGATATAATTCAATTTCAACTTGATCAACTCAAAACCACTGTCATTGCAGCTTTTGCTTCTCCTAGACCTAGGCCTGTACCTACACCTCAACTTGGACCTACCTCTACTCCACATCCTAGGTAGCCAGCACCTCATCTTAGGCCCCAGGATTCTGAGCCACAGTTTGTGGACCCAATAGCATCTATGACATCTTTTGGACCATCTTTTGTACCACCTTTTGGGCCATCCACTAGTACTAAGGTAGATATACCTAGTGATGATGAATAGTCTTTTGATCTAAAATCTTTCGTAATTTGTAATAAAAATGTTATGAATGCAATGAATATATTTTTGGCATATCTTCTATGTATGAATTGAGCTTGTGCAATAATCTTGAAATGGGTTTTAATTAGAATATCAAAGTTGAGAAGAGAAAGTGAAATTATCTCAAACAAATTTTATCAACTTTTTCTTTCTATTATAAAAATTAAGCTTTAAAAAATCAATTGAACATCTTTTTGATTGCAGACAAAAAGGGGGAGATTATTTAGAATTGCATGAAAAAGAAAGAAAAAGTTTTATGAAAAAGAAAGAAAGTAAAGGAGAGAATAAATATGAAAGAAAAAGGGAGAGAAAAATTATTGAATCTAAATGGTTTTAGTTCATGCGCTATGCTCTCAAAACTTGCACACATACCTTGAAGATCTTAAAGTATTAACTCTAATACATTTCTGATACTTTGCAAAATTGAACTTTGATACTTTACATACGTTAATAGCTCTGATACTTTATAAAAATGCAAGTCTTAATACTCTGATACATATAAAAGCACTAGCACTGATACTGTATAGTTTCTTTTTCACAAAAAAAACTCTGATACTTACTTGCAAATATAATTAGCTCTGATACATGTTAATGCTCACTTTCAAATTCAGTTATACATATAATTGTAAAGAGTTTTTTCATGCCTAGTGTTTTGTCATCAACAAAAAGGGGGAGATTGCTAATCCCATAAGTGATTTTGATGATAACAAAACATTGGAGCATGCATTTATTTTACTAACAACTCTTCAAGTGCTTTACAAGTTTTTGTAGGATGATTTCATTGCTTAATTTCAACTCCTACATTCTTAGTTTTGAAATGAGTTGTATTGTGAGTAATTCATGTAAAGAAGAACCCAAAGAAAAAGTTAAGTAAAAATCATGAAAATGGGTTACTTCTAGATGTGTTTCAAGCTTAAAATTCCTTAGAAATATGGTTAGAAGAGTTTGAAGGCATCTTGAAACTTTGAAGACTTACTGGATGATTTCTGGAGAAAAATAGATTATTCACTAAAGAATTCATCCGAGTCGACTCGAAGAGAAGAGAGCCGACTCTGGCACTTGGCATGCATGAAGATTTCTGGCATGCAGATATCCAAGCTGACTTTAAGGGACCCGAGCCAACTCGTCCAGTTCATGATTTTCTGAATCAAACAATCGAGCTAACTTCAAGGGAATCCAAGTCAACTACATTGTAATGTTAAACATCCGAGCCGACCCTTTAGAAGTTCGAGCCGACTCCTCCAAAGTCCAGAAAAAGAGCTTTGAGAACTACAGCCAACCGAGCCGACTCTAAAGAGAAAGAGCTGACTCTTCTAGACTACATTTTTGAATGCATGAGGATCTGAGTCAACTAGAAACAAGGTGAGCTGACTCTTACAGAGTGAGAAATCAGAACGCTGTGCAACTAAGCTGACTAGAATGAAGTGAGTCAACTCAACCAGACTACTCTAAGGATCCGAGCCAACTCGAGTAATCCGAACTGACTCGAAGGTCGATTTTAGGCTTATAACGGCTAGTTCCAAAACTTGGAATTTGAATCTAAAAAGTTCTCCAACGATTAAATATCACATCCCAACAGTCTACAATGACTAAAACTATTTGAGAAGAGTACAAGACTATATATTGAGGGATTTGAACTACTTAGAAAAAAAGAGATGATGAGTAAATGCTAAATTGAATATCCAAGCTACTTTCTAAGCAAGAAAGCACTGCAATAGCATTTAAGACAGTCTTCAAGCCTTCACTAACTTCCAACAAAAGCTTGAAGCATTTATTGAAGAAGTTGAAGAAGCCAACCAAGTGCATTAAAGTACAATCAATTGGGCTTCTCTTGAGCTGCATCGACAACCATTCAACAAAATTTGTTTGTCATTCAGTTACTTTCTCTTTGCAATTCTTTTTGAATTGTTGGGTTATTGGTGAGCCTAGTTTAAAAAGTAAATAGGTTCTTGGTTAGCCTGTGTTAAAACCAAGTGTTGGGTCCTTGGTGATCCTGTTAAACCAAGTATTGGGTCTCTTTGGTGAGCCCGATTTAAAAATCAAAGTGTACAGGTTTGGATTGTGAGCCTGTTAAAATAATCTGATTGTATTCCAGTGGGAGATATAGTGAGAATCCCAAGTGGTAATCTTGAGTAGTGGATGTAGGAGCTGGGTTGCTCCGAACCACTATAATATTTCCTATGTTTGTATTATGCATTCTTTTTATATCTTGCTTTTGCTTTTAATTATTTCAATCACAACACTAAATACTTCAAGGGATTTTCAAAGAGCACATAATTACTTAAACTTTTTAAATTCCTAATTCACCCCCATCTTGGGAAAGCCACCTGACAACAACCATCCTTTTTTTCCTTTCTCTTTTTTAGATTTCCACTCCTTTTCACCTTTCTAATCATTGTTCTCTTACAGGATCCCTAGTATTCTTGATCAGAAGAGGAGGTTTCCTTGCCATCCAACCATCAACGAGAAGATCTACTCTAAAGGAACTAATATTTGAAATTCTATCACGAGATCTTGAGAGTCGAATCTAGATCTACTGCAACGGAGGAGGGAGAATCATTATTGGTAAGTAACCCATCCAAATCTCATAGATCTGATTCTGTGAAGCAAGGTAGTCCTAGTTTCGGTGGTTTCCTAATCATCGATCTAGGGTTTTTTATTGAGATTGCATGCGAATTACATTGCAAGTAGTTTGATGGGGACATCACTAGCATGGATCCCGAAGCAAGCACGAATCTTGAGGTTGCACGAATCTTGAAGCATATCTAGAATAAATTAGTTTAGGATTTATCTTTATCAATTATTTGAATTTTAATTTAGCATTTGGTTATTTGAAATTTGATTTAGGATTAGGTTGGTTAGGATTGAGATTTGAAATTGAACCATCCCTATCTTTTTATATTTTATTCAAATTTAAATGAGGGTTGGACAGGTCTATAAATACCATCCTCAGTCCTTTGTAAAAAAATAGTTTGGTGAATAAATATGAGTTTTTAGAAGAGTGATTCTTCGTCTTGCCTTCGCCTTCGGGCATCGAGGGATGTGAGGCCCTAATTATCCCCCTTCCCTTTGATTCCATTTTCTTTATCCCCTCATGTCCTTTGAGATTCATCCTAATGCCTCCAAGTATCGAGGTGGGTGGAATGTTCAAGAGGTGAGAGGTCTCTTCGTTAGTGTGAGTCCAAAGTCCATGAGTTCCAAACCGTAAGTCTTTCATCCCCATTGTTCCTTCACCATCCCTAGAAAAAAATCCAAAAAAAAAAATATGATACCATAATTTTGGTGACTTCTAGGCTCACCAACAATCCTACCCCCTATCCCACATCATAGTTTGTAGTAATTTTAGTCTCTCTTTCTTAAATTTAATTGATAGCTTATTTGAGTTTGCTACCATTACTTATTAGAATTGAACTCTTAATTATTAGATTAGCCTTGCATCCATCCCGCATCACCTCCTACCGAGGTTAGCTCCCAACCGGGGTCATGCTCATCAGGCGAGCCCTCTTGTCGAGGCCAGCTCCTAGTCAGGGTCGTGCTCATGCTACCATGGTGAGCCCTCCTATCGAGGTCAGCTCTCGACAGGGGTCATGCTCATGAGGCGAGCCCTCCTATCGAGGTCAGCTCCTGGTCGGGGTCAAGCTCATGCAAGCAAGGTGGGGCTCCTGAAGCGGGGCTCCCCCTACCCTACAGATGTCAAAGTTTCTACCAGCGATGAAAGGAGGAAGGATCAACAAAAATTCAAACCATGGCAGAGAGGTTCCCGTTCACCCGCAACCCCTGGGAGGTGGCACATTCCCTACCATAAATTTAAGCTCTGCAATGCACCATCCGCATGCTCTGCATAGTGTGTGCTTTGTAGGGTTTTGCATAGTGCTTCCAAGCCTTGGAGAGACTTGGGAGGCCATGGAAGGGATATTGGAGGTGATCCCTAGAGCTTGGGGCCATGTCCCAAGCTGTCCTAGAGGTGTTCCAGGGATTTTTGGATGTTGTCCCTAGGGCTCTGAGTCATATTTGGATCACGACATGCTGGGCCAAGGGCTTGATCCAGGGTTACGTATTTTTCTCATGTGACTTAGGGGGGAGTTTTTTGAGGGATTGTAACATAACCTGGTTTGTGGGTTATGGGGTTGGATCTAGATTTGTTAAGTTGGTTAGGAGGTTAGCCAATTGGTTGGTTAGTTGGTTGGTTATAACCAATTAGGAAGCCCAACCATGTGAGGTATTCTAACCAGTTTGTTATTGGACCGTCCAAGTCCTAACCGCCCATGTGATTGAGTCCTAACAGGATTTAAGAAGTTATTAGCCCAAGTAGTCCAAGAAGTAGTTGACGCCTAATACCAAGAAGACCAGGATTTCACCACCCACTCTATATAAGAGGGAGGGGTGTGGATGGAAAAGATCATCTCCGATCTTGTGCATGAGAGGAGGCTATGGGGGGGAACGCCCCCCTCTTTAGGGCATCCATGGTTTGAGGCAAGATGTGAGGCTTAGCTCACGATCCTGGCCTGGTGACATCTTCTTGTGTGTGGAGACTACGTGGAGGGAGTCCACGTGGAGACTTGGCAATGGGAACCAGCGTGAGGGAGTCCGCAGGTGGAGACTTCCTGGGTTTCAAGGAGGCCACGGTGGAGGGCTTCAAAGAGGCGCACGGGAGGGAGATATCACATGGAGGGCTTGGACCATGGGGTGTTCCACGGGGCTTTGGAAAAGGGATCCTACATGAGGGAGTCCATAGTTGGAGCTTCTTCCCGGGTTTCAGAGAGAAAGGGATGCACGTTAAGGTATTGTCTGTGCATGGCTGTAGTGGGTTCTTGAGGCATGAGGCCTACAAGAGAGAAGACATGCGACTGACGGCAAGAAACTTTTGGGGTTTCAAAAGGGGTGCCACGAGTTTATTTTATCTTGTCTTGTAACAAGATTCTTCTCCAAAGGAATATAATCTTTCTTTTTCTCCTACATGCATCTGTTTTCTATATCTCCTTTGTTGCATGATATTGAATCCAAGAATAGGTTGTTGCTGGTTCTTGATCAAGAAAGTTGGTTCTTGATCAAGAAAGTTGGTTCTTGATCTTTCCCTCACTGTTTTCACTATGTAGGCACTGATCTGATTCCCAACAAGTGGTGTCAGTACCTAGAAATTTTTAATAATTGGTATCAAAGCAGGGTTCGAGCATGGGAGAGAAGGATTCAAGGAATAATAAAGGAGTTGTACATGGGTGTGGTACCCACGTGGTTGGAGATAGATCTTGGAAGATGGATATCTCAGGGAGACCGGAGTACATTAACAGAGGTGATGCTATAGGTAGCTCAGAGAAATAGGAAATAGTCTCAGGGAGCGCTGGGGGTATCGAATAATCGGGAATGTCTCAATATGGTGGGGTTCGCCATAGGGATAGAGACTGGAGCTGATGGAGATGGTAGCTCAAAGAGATAGAGGATAGGTCTCAAGGAGCACTAGGGGCATCATGCAGCCGGGAGTGTCCTAGTATGGTAGGATTGGCCGTAGGGACAGGCTGGGACAAGATGGAGCATCCTATGGAGATGGTTGCTAGGTTTTGTCACTAGATTAGAGGAGTTGGGATGAGCTCTTGGGTTTCAAAGGAGCCTCCAGTGTGCAGGGAAGGAGAAAGGAAAGCCCAGATTTTTCAGGTTTCATCGCTGGGTCAAAGGAAGAGTTGGGATGAGCTCTTTGTTTTGGAGGAGACTGCAGGGTGTAGTGTATCTGAAATAGTCTCGAAGGGGTTCACAGTGTGCAAAGGGTCCGAGAAGGCAGCGACAGGATACGAGGTTTAGGGCTGGCTCAGTAGGGCAGAATTGAGTTGCTATCCTCGGGTTTTCTTTCTATGGCATCAGGAGGACTTCAGTTTCAGGTGGAGAACTGGGAAGAGGTGGCTTCATGAGTGGAGCAGGATTCGACACGAGTTCAGAGCGAGAGGTGCTGGAAAAGTAGCCATATCCTAACACGAGTGCCAAGGATGCACTTAGCCAGGTGGAGCAGAGTGTGTAGAGATTGGCGTGGCTCTGAGGAGACTGTGTCAGGTAGAGCTCCAGTTACAGTGAGTACTAGCTCAGGTTCACTGTAGTCTATCTAGGAAAGTCCAAGAAAAAGTATGATGTAGTTGTCAAGCAGAAGGAAGGCTACAATGGTGGTGCCAGGATACAAGCAAAGATCTTTAGCTATAGAGGTGGTCATCCCAGAGGCCTCCAAGGGCATGCAGCAGTTGAAGGGTGTTGGCAAAGGCAAGGAGATCTACACAAGGACCTGTCAGGACATGCAGTTACAGCAGGGTAGTGCAAGAGGACATTACCAGGTTTGCCGAAGCTTGGAGGTACCAACATAGAGATTGTAGGGTTTTGCGTGGTGCTCCCAAGCCTTGGAAAGACATGGGAGGCCATGGCAGGGATGCTGGAGGCATCCTTAGAGCTTGGGGGCATGTCCCAAGCTATCCTGGAGGTGTTCCAGGGGTTTCTGGGGTTTGTCCCCGAGGCTCTGAGTCATATTTGGATCATGGCATGCTGGGCCATGGGCTTGATCCAGGGTTGAGTGCTTTTCTCATGTGACCTAGGGGGAGTTTTTTGAGAGATTGTAACATAACTCGATTTGTAGGTTATGGGGTTGGGTCCAGATTTGTTAAGTTGGTTAGGAGGTTAGCCAATTGGTTGGTTAGTTGGTTGGTTGTAACCAAGTAGGAAGCCCAACCATATTTGGTGTTCTATCCAGTTTGTTATTAGACCATCCAAGTCCTAACCGCCTATGTGATTAAGTCCTAACAAGATTCTAGAAGTTGTTAGCCTAAGTAGTCCAAGAAGTGGTTAATGCCCAACACCAAGAAGACCAGGATTTCACCGCCCACTCTATTAGAGAGGGAGGGGCATGCGATGGAAAAGATCATCTCAAGTCTTGTGCGTGAAAGGAGGCCATGGGGGGAACACCCCCCTTTTTTGGGCATCCACGGTTTAAGGCAGGATGCAAGGCTTGGCTCACGGTCCTGGCCCAGTGACATCTTCTTGTGTGTGGAGACTGCGTAGAGGGAGTCTATGTGGTGACTTGGTTATGGGAACCTACATGAGGGAGTCCGCAGGTAGAGACTTCCTGGGTTTCAAGGAAGCCACGGTGGAGGGCTTCAGAGAGGTGCATGTGAGGAAGATATCACATGGAGGGCTTGGACTGTGGGGTGTTCCACGGGGCTTTGGAGAAGGGATCCGGCGTGAGGGAGTCCACAGGTGGAGCTTCTTCTCAGGTTTCAGAGAGGAAGGGATGCATGTTAAGGTATTGTCCATGTATGGCCGTATGTGGGTTCTTATGGTATGAGGCCCGCAAGAGAGAAGCGTGCGGGTGATGGCAAGAAGCTTCTGGGATTTTAGAAGGGGTGCCACGGATTTTTTTTGTCTTGTCTTGTAACAAGGTTCTTCCTCAAAGGAATATAATCTCTCTTTTTCTCCTACATGGATCTCTTTTCTATATCTCCTTTGTTGCATGATATTGAATCCAAGAATAGGTTGTTGCTGGTTCTTGATCAAGAAGGTCAGTTTTTTATCATTCCCTCACTGTTTCTACTATGTAGGCGCTGATCCAGATTCCTAACAAGTTGTATCAGTGCCTAGGAATTCTCAACATGCTCCTCAAGCCCCAGGCCCTGTAACATGCTGCCATGTCGACAACCATGCAGCCAGGGCCTTCAACCTTCACGACACGAAACTTGAATCTCCTCCAAGAGGAGTATTCCATTAAGGCCGCAGGGCCCTGTGTCACTCCAATGGTCTCTCTATGAATAGAAATGTCCCACTGTGGCTTGGGGCTCAGCAGCACGGCACCCACCCCTCCCATGGGGAACTGCACCATTAGAGGGACAAGATCTGTGCCATAACGGTGAACACCCCCAATAGGAGGATCTTCTTCAAAGGATAGATCGATAGGGGGAAGACCGCGGGAAATGAAAAAACCCCTTCCAAAGGGAGCACCAGGAAAGGGACATCTCAGCGAAGCACCAGATATGGTTTGGGCCATCATCCTCATATAAAACAAAAGAAAGAATCCCCAAGGGAGGGCAATCGATAAGATACAGAGAGCGAGTGGGCAAGGAACCAGCCAAGAGATCCACCCCACTCTTTGCCTTTCACTTCTCTTCATTCTTCTCATTTGCTAGATCTCATTTTTGATCCTCTATGTAGAGAGACCCCAAGCTCTTCACCACAGAGGTTCTATTTTTCTAGATCATCCCATTGACTTGATCGTCGGAGTGTCCCCGCTAGAATTCCCGGCCCGGGTCTCCTTTGTTTTGTAAGACAACCAACCAAGGAGTTGACCGAAGCAAAGGACAAAGCACCCAACAAAAGCCTGATGCATCCATGACATGTCAAAGCTGCAAGCCATGGAGATCCAGGTGGCAACAAATTGGCATGCCAAGTAGGTGAAAGAAAAGTGCCCTAAAAGCGAATCATTGTAAGGGCATTTTTGTAATCTTTCGACTCTTGTATTATATTATATTAATAAAGGCATTTATTTTCATCATATACTGTTGTTTCTTATTTATGGATTATGATCAACCCCATAGATTAGGGCAATGGAATGAGGGTTATGATGAAGATCATAATAGTGAGACCTAAGTTCCTATAAACCCTAATCAAAATGTTCCTAGTCAATGGACCATCGATTCGGGGGTCGATGAATCCGGTAAGACTAGCTTATCCTATGTATGCTCAGTTAATGAGGGTGGTTGGTCTCACAGCCACTTGTGTAGAGACACTAATACAAGGATAAGGGTGCTCATCAGGTATGAGTACACTGAACTGATCCACACTGGGACTATCTTATGGAAGTCTTAATGCTTATCAAAAGATAGGTCTCAGAGTAGGAGTTGCGCATGTGATCTTTAGACATGAGGTCACCATGGTTCCTTGTGCAAACTATGCCATGTATTGGTTCATACTCATTCATGATATTGAGTCATGTACGGGGTGTTCTGGGTATGGTGGAAGGTATACGAAGGATGTGAGTGGACCAACAAGGAATCGATCATTCCTGCTAAGAGAAATTGTTATCCCATGTAATCTCTTCGATGAGTAACTCAAGGAGCCTTTGATCAAAGCAAGATGAGATTAGAAGTGGTTTCTAATCAATCATCAACTAAGTCCTCATGATCGAGCTGAGATTCGATGTGACTATGTGTTAGGGTTTGACATATATACATACCTATCACTTAATCAAGATAATGGGAGATCGAAAGATTGAATTGCACGGTAACTTACAACTGAAGGGTACTTTGGTAATTTCTACCAAATTCCTCATTTTTCTGGTAGGCATGATACATTGCTAGATGTCAATCTTGTCTTGTAGGTTTTCATAAATTAATTGGATTGGTTTCATGAGTCAATTTGATGAATGATTCGAATTGGACAATTAGGTGAGCCAATTTGACCTAATTAGGTCAATCGGGTCTGATTGGATCGAATCAGCTCAAACCTAAACCTACTGCTGAATAAATGTGGAACTCAAAAGGTCACACACATTAGGGAGTTGGCCAAGAAAGTCATACATGGTTTAATTAGGGTCATGGCATCCTAATTGATTAGCCAGATTACATACTAGCATGTGTAGGCTAACCCAATTCCTAACCTAATTGATTTGGGTCTAGTTGCTTGTTAATTGGACTAAACTAATTAATGGAAACCTACATTAGGTTATGTCCTAAGTGGGGCAGCCTACATTAGGTTAGATGAAAAGATCTGCTCAAAGAGGACTTGGACAGTTAAAGTTTACTTGAATGGTTAATTGAGTGAAGTATAAACTTGTTTCAGCATAAGTTCAGACATTTTTGTGAAGATTTCAGTGAGGTGTCGACTCAAAATGTTGACACATGAAACCAAGTGTCGATACATGGATGTGAAGTATCGACTCAAGCCGGTATGCAAAGATTATTTCAAATGGCATGGCTGAAGTGTCAACACATGGACCTGGAGTGTCGACTCAAGGTGTCGACACATGGATCAGCTCATCACCTGAGATTTTCAAGCCACAGAACTTGCTGAAAATGAGAAACTACAGAAGTGTCGATACATGGAAGCAAAGTGTCGACTCACCTAAGGAAATGTCGACACATCTGAGATTTCCAGAGAACCAGATTGAAGATTTTTGAATTGAGTGTTGACTCAAGAAGTTCAAGTGTCGACCTAAAGTATCGACTCACAGCCTGAAGTATCAACACATGGAGTTCTGGAAACAGTAATGGCTAATTTTTCAAACATAGAACTCGACCCTTTTGCCCTCCAATGGCTAGATTTTCAAGTCTAATGGCTAGAAACTGGATTTGAGGCCTTGAAAAGGTATTTATATGCTCCAAATCAAATCAAAACATATATTATTGATGAGAATGAAATAGAAGCATCCAAGAGAGAAGAAAAGAGAGCATTCACTCCTATTCATTGAAGATTCAATCACTCTCAAGCAAAAGAAAGCTTCCAAGCATTCAAGAGCCTTCAAAAGCATTAAAGATCATCCATTCTTGAGTAATTAAAGAGGCTTCAACAAGTTCAAAAGTACCACAACATCGAGCTTCAAAGAGATACCCTCTTTTTATTAGAAATCTTTTATTCTCTTTACTTCAAAAACTTATTTGTTGTAAGGGTTCTTGGTTAGCCTATTATAAAACCAAGGGAGGTTATTGGTGAGCCTTTGAAAATCAATTAGGTTCTTGGTTAGCCCAGAAAATCAAGGTTGGTGATAAGCCTTAAAACTATTTAGGTTCTTGGTTAGCCCGTAAAACCAAGTGAGGTTTTGACTTGTGAGCCTTGTGAAAACAAGTTAGGATTTTGATTAGTGAGCCCGGAAAACTAATCAACAATAATCGGTAGAGATTATAGTGAATTCCCAAGGGAATCTTGGGGAGTGGATGTAGGTGCATTGGATAGCACCGAACCACTATACTTCTTTGTCTTTGTGGTTGATTGTTCTCTCTACTTGCTCTTTCATTTATTGCTCTTTATTTTTGCTGCACTTTTACTTAAGAGCATTACATTTGAATTCATAGTATCTTGTTTAATTGTTGAGTTAGATTGCATCCTATTGCATTGCATCGTGTAATAATCTTTAGAGATCTAATTCACCCCCCTCTTGGGTTGCTTACTGGGCAATAAGTGGTAACAGAGCCCTGTTCTTAGTGTATAGGCTTTACCGCTTTGAGTAAAGATCTATGGCAGTCCCTATTGGTATTAGCATAGTTGAGGGTCAAGCCTTAAATAGACCTCCATTTTTCAATGGATCAAATTATACGTATTGAAAAACTATGATGATAATTTATATGCATTCTATTGATTATAACTTGTGGAGAGTTGTTGATAAGGGTCCTCATATTCTTTTGGTAGTGGTTAATGATGTTTCCATCCCAAAGCTTGAAGAGGATTAGGATGAAAATGACATTAAGCAATCCGAGATCAATGCTAAGGCAATGAATCTCCTTTATTGTGCATTAGATCCTAGTGAATTCAATAGGATATCTACTTGCACTTCTATTAAAGAAATATGTAACACACTTGAAGTTATCCATGAGGGTACCGATCAAGTGAAGAATACTATGGTGAACATGTTAGTGCATACTTATGAAATGTTTCAAATGGAACCTAATGAGTCAATCACTAACATGTACACTAGATTTACAAATATTGTAAATGGAATAAGAAGTCTAGGAAAAGTAATGTCTAACATTGATCTTGTGAATAAAATCCTCAGGTCACTTCCAACATCCTGGGATCCGAAGGTGACCGCAATCCAAGAAGCAAAAGATGTTGACAAGCTACCTTTAGAGCAACTGGTTGAATCGCTCATGACTTATAAGCTGAATTTGAAGCAAAAGTCAATGGACATGGACAAAAAGAAAAAAGGGATTGCATTCAAATCAAATATACCAGAAGAATTCTCAATAGATGAGTTCGAAGAAGAAGATGAAGATGAAGAAGCTCTCCTTGCTAGGAAATTTAGAAGATTCATAAAGAGGAGGAAGTTTCCTTACAAGAAAAAATTTCAATCAAAAAAAAAAGGAAAAGAGAAAGAGAAAGAAAAGGAAAAAGAAAACGAGAAAGAAATACCTACATGCTTCGAGTGCAAGAAGCCGGGTCACTACAAGTTCGATTGCCCTCTCCTAAAGAAGTCAAGGAAAAAGTTAAGAAAGAAAGAAATGATGGCCACCTGGAGTGATAGTGAAGAGTCCAAATTCTGAAGAAGAGCAAACTGAAGTTGCAAATCTTTGTCTTATGGCACATCAAGAGCAAGATAAGGTAAATTCCGATACCAAAATAGATTTTACTTTCGATGAGCTAAGAAATGCTTTTAATGAACTTATGCATGATTATAAAATGATTTTATCTGAAAATAAAAGGTTGAAAAAGCATGCAAATAGTTTTTCTCTTGAAAACAATTCCTTGTTGAATGAAGTTAGTAATTTGAAAACTAAGTTAGATGTTTTAGAAAAGAAAAACAATGCTTTGACAATGGAAAACAAAGTTTTAAAAAGACCCAAAATTGTTATTTCAAATGGTGATCTTTTGAAGAAAAATAAAGATTTGGAATTAAAAAATTTAAAGTACAAAAATGAACTTGATAAAATGAAGCCCTTTATTGAAAAATTTATCTATAGTTCAGAAAGACTAAACCTACTTTTAAATAGCCAAAGAGCTATTTTCAATAAAGCAAGATTAGGCTATAAACCACAAAAATAATAAAAGTACTTTAAAAACTTTTTTGTTTCTGCATCTTCTAGCATAACATGTTTTTCATGTAAAAAGCAAGGTCATAAATCTTTTCAATGCAATTTGAGAAAAATTAATTCTTTTGAAAAAGTCTGTGTTCCAAAAGGAACCATTTTAAGTGCTAACCCTAAAGGACCCAAGTTGACTTGGGTACCTAAAAACAAAGCTTGATTTTATCGCAGGTGTGTCTTGCAACCAAGGAGAACAAAAGACTTTGGTATCTTGATAGTGGTTGCTCAAGGCACATGACGGGAGATGTGAAGCAATTCACTTCCCTTGAAGCAATGAATGGAGGGAGTGTGACCTTCGGGGATAATGGTAAAGAAAAAATCATTGGTATTGGTAAGGTTCATATAACTCCTAGTTGTATTAGTAATGTACTGTTAATTAAAGGTTTAAAGCATAATCTTTTAATTATTAGTCAATTTTGTGATAAAGGTTTTCAAGTTGTTTTTAAATCATCTTATTGCATGATTTCTAGTCTAGATATAAATGGAGTACAATTCATTGGAAAAAGGCATAGTAATGTTTATTTGATAGATTTAGATGATCTATCTTTGCTTAATGGAGAATGCCTTGTTGCAATGAATTCTACTAAAGATGAGTCTAGTTGGCTTTGGCAAAAAAGATTAGGGCATGCTATTATGTATCTACTTTCAAATCTTTGCAAAAAGAATTTAGTTAGAGATTTATCTGAACTTTGTTTTGAAAAAGATAGAGTTTGCCAAGCATGTCAATTTGAAAAACAAGTTAAAACCTCTTTCAAATCTAAAGGCTTTGTAACTACTAATAGGCCACTGGAACTACTTCATATGGATCTATTTGGGCCAACTAGAACATCAAGTCTAGGAGGCAAGAGATATGGATTACTAATAGTGGATGATTTTTCGAGATTTACATGGGTTTTCTTTCTAGCACATAAAGATGAATCACTCTCCGATTTTATAAAGTTTTATCGAAAAGTTTTAAATGAAAAAGGTGTTTCAATTGTTTGCATTCGCAGTGATCATGGAACTGAATTTGAAATTAAGATTTCAAAAACTTTTGTAATGAAAAAGGTATTGAACACAACTTTTCTGCACCTAGGACACCTCAGTAGAATGGGATAGTAGAAAGAAAAAATTGTACTTTAGAAGAAATGGCATGCACTATGCTTTGTGGAAATGATTTACCAAGATATTTTTGGGCTGAAGCTATTAATACTGCATGTTACATTTTGAATCGAGTTTTAATATGCCCTATTTTGAAGAAAACTCCTTACGAACTTTGGAATCAAAGAAAACCAACTTTAAAGTATTTTTGAGTTTTTGGTTGCAAATGTTTTATCTTAAATAATGGAAAAGATAATCTTGAAAAATTTGATGCCAAGTCTGATGAAGGTATCTTTTTAGGATACTCCACATCAAGTAGGGCATACAGAGTTTTCAATAAAAGAACCTTGGTTATAGAGGAGTCAGTGCATGTTATTTTTGAACTAATTCAATTTAATAGAAACAATATTTGGACATTAATAGAAAGACCATCTAATGTTTCTATTATTGGCACTAAATGGGTATTTAGAAATAAATTAGATGAAAATGGAATTATTATTAGGAATAAAGCTAGACTAGTTGCTAAAGGCTACAACCAGGAGGAACGGATTGATTTTGATGAAACTTTTGCACCTGTTGCTAGATTTGAAGCAATTAGACTATTATTAGCATTTGCTTGTTTTATGAATTTTAAACTATTTCAAATGGATGTTAAGAGTGCTTTTCTAAATGATTTTATAACAGAAAAAGTTTTTGTTGAACAACCACCTGGATTTTAAAATCACGCACATCCTGATCATGTTTTTAAATTGCATAAAGCACTTTATGGATTAAAGCAAGCACCTAGAGCCCGGTATGAAAGACTCAACAAGTTTTTGATTGAAAATGAATTTTCAAAAGGCCATGTTGATAAAACCTTATTTTTGAAAAAAAAGATAATGATTTATTAGTAATACAAATATATGTTGATGATATCATTTTTGGTGCTACTAATGAAATTCTTTGTCAAGAGTTTGCTAGCTAATGCAGGGTGAGTTCAAGATGAGCATGATAGGAGAACTCAATTTCTTTCTCGGACTCCAGATCAAGCAAACTAAAGATGGAATCTTCATCAACCAAGCTACGTATACAAGAGAGATTATAAAGAAGTTTGGGATGGAGACTACTAAATCGATAGGTATGCCTATGAGCCTCTCTTGTAGACTTGATAAAGATAAGCATGGAAAATCAGTAGATCAAAAGTTATACAAAGGTATGATAGGCTCCTTACTGTACTTAACTGCTAGTAGACCAGATATAATGTTTAGTGTATGCATGTGTGCTAGATATTAGCCTGAACCTAAAGAATCACATCTATTGGTTGTTAAGTGCATTATTAGATATCTATCTGGTACTATTGATATTGGTTTATGGTATTCTAGAGATTCATCTGCTGAATTAATTGGATATTCTGATGCTGATTTTGCTGGTTGTAAATTGGACAGAAAGAGTACTAGTGGTACTTGCCAATTTCTTGGAGTTAACTTAATCTCCTGGTTTAGCAAGAAACAAACTTCAGTTGTACTATCCACAACTAAGGCTGAGTATATTGCAGCAGGAAGTTGTTGTGCTCAAATCTTGTGGATTAAGTAACAACTTGAAGATTTTGAAATCAAGTTGACTAGTACACCTATAAAATGTGATAATACCAGTGCTATTTGCTTGACTAAAAATCCTGTTCAACATTTTAGGAGTAAACATATTGAGATTAGACATCATTTTATTAGGGATCATATTGAAAATAATGATGTTGTGCTTTAATTTATTAGTATTGAATTTCAATTAGCTGATATTTTGACTAAATCTCTTCTGGAAGATTGGTTTTGTATGATTAGAAAAGAGCTCGGGATCATTAATCCTTTTGATTAAAATTTTCCTATCTTTGACTTAAATCAATCATATTTAACATCAATCATAATCAATCATTATTAATTGTGTTGAATATCATTGAATTATCTGTGATTTTGATCAAACCTTCAATCTGTTATTTTTCGATTTTTAAGTCGATGTGTCGACACATAAACGGCAGTAGACCGAGAATAAGGGCATTCTGAAAGGTTTTTTCTTCATTTTGTCTTCCCTCTCAAGCCAACACATACCCTAAGGTACTCCTCACTCCTCCTTCCCTCTATTTCATGCTTTAAACCCTTTGATTCATTGTTTAGAACACTTTCTTGTTTGGATTTTGTGACATTTCGCCTCCTATTTGCAATTTGAGCCCTAGAAACCCTAGGTTTCTCCTTCAAACTTGTCCAAATTCTTATTGTGCAATGGGACCTCAAAAACAAGTAGTCCATCACCCTCGTTAGTCCAATCAGGGGGAAGAAAGAAGAACGAAGGCCAGACACGAAGCTAGAGCTCCAGATCTGCCTACTCGACCTCTTTTCATAGCTTCTAGCCTAATGAGTTCGAAGACCGTCATCGGGGGATGATGTGTAGACTTCAGTTTCGTCGACCAGTAGCACGTCAGGATCGGATAGTGGATTCGAGAGGCTGGTTTGACATCATTTTGTTCACTGAGCAAGAGATATTACTCAGGGCTTATTCGAGAGTTTTATAGATCACTAGCCCGTCGGACTGATGGTTAGATGGCTCAGGTGAGAGGCTGGGATATCCCAATTAGCTCAGAGATACTGAACAGAGTTTGGGACATTCCAATGACTGGGTTAGTAGTGGACAGCTTGATTGATCGAGTGAGTGGTCTCTAGTGTATCTTCGAGTCAGACATATTGCCTGAGGGAGCCACCATACCTGCATCCCGCCTATCAGCAGAGATGAGACTGTTGCACCATATTATCACCCGGATCCTTTTGTCGAAGACCAGACGGTTTGATTACATCACTGAGCGAGAGTTTCTCATGATGGTCTCATTAGTTCAGCGCACACCCATCTGCCTTCCAGTGCTCAGGTTCACCAGATGATGGAGGCTTCGACAAGTCAGCGACTCTGCCTACACTATGGGATGGGGTTGACTATACTGTTCAAGGAGTATGGCGTCAGCTTTGAGGACGAGCCCTTCCGCATGCTACTTCATACTGATATGTATGACATTAGGTCATTACACAGGATGGGTTATCATCTGTTCCGAGGCTAGTGGAGATGGAGAGTATCTGGTCAGGCCGATGACCGAGCTGATGATGATGATGCTGCAGAGGAGGAGTGCATCCTCTCTGATGAGGCAGGACCTACTGAGAGTCAGCCTAAGACAGCAGCATAGCCAGAGCTGCATCTCAGTCTGAGCCTACTACTTCAGCACGGCCTCAGCCAGTTCAGACGGAGACTCCAGCAGTTTCAGACAATTTATTGGACAGAGTCAGACACATTGAGATAGATATTTTGATCATTAGATAGCATCTTGACTGCTTCATAGGTAAGACCAGAGAGAGCCATAGTGGACTGAGTGATGGCATCTCAGTTATACTGACAGCTCTATCCAGACCAACAGGGAGTACTCCAGTTGCTGATACAGCTTCACCTGCTCCAGCACCAGTTGTTGATGGTGATGATGATGATGATGGAGATGATGAGGAGACTGACTCTGATGGATTCGATTTTCCATATTTGATTTTAGAGCTAGTGGTAGAGGTGATGGTAGACTTGCCCAGGAGTCCTACTTGTGACCCTTCTAGTTCACCTACCTAGACTCCAATCCTATCTTCTCCTCCTTCTAGATCAGATGATCATATTCTGATTACTATTCTTTCACCTATTGTTGATTCTCCTATTATTCATTCACCAATTATTGATTCACCCATTATTGATACACCCTGATTGATAGTCATATCATTGATTCACCGATTATAGATTCACCCATTCATTCTTCAGCTGATACATCTATCGTTTATACACCCATCATATCATCAGCTGATATGCCTACTTTTGATACACCCACTATTGATTCGCCTACTATCCATACATCCTCACTTATCCGAGAGCTTGGTTTTTACACACCTGGCTTTCAGTATCTTGACTCTGGTCCATCCTTTGATCGTACGCCACTTTCGGCAGTCACAGAGACTATCAACCCGACCAGTTATGTTGCTGCTGAGGACATTGCTTCCACTTCTGCTCCAGCCAAAGGTCGAACATATGCTTGATACAAAGGACATGGTAGTCGTACCCCTCCACGACCGACCAGGACCTGACTCTGAGATCTCAGATCGATGTGGCCTCAAGCTCGATCTTTTATTGATACAGGACCAATTGAGATCGGATCATCTTCTGATGATGATGATGAGGATGAGGATTAGGATATCTATGTATTTTTAGATAGTTTACTTTTATGCATCTTTTATATATCTTGTTGTTGTACAAATTCTGACTCTAAATGAAATACTATGTTGTACTTTATGTTTGTGACTTCAAATGAATGAAATGCTTTAAATTTTCTTATTACTTGATTGTCTTCATTTTTGAATGGATGAATGAACTATTCTTATTGTTTTTGGATGAGTGCAATACCTTGAATGTTTTGCCTATTTGTCTTCCTACCTTTTTAATGATAACAAAAAGGGGGAGTAATAAGATTAAAGTATAAATGTAAAGTATAATTATGATGTGCAAGGGGTAATAAGAGTATTTGCAAATTTGCAAATTGTTTTGAAAACTTGAATTGAAAAGTGTTTACAAATTCCATAAGTATGGGGGAGCAATACTGTGTTAATATTGAAAATCCTTTCTAAATTGAATTTCATCCTAAATCCCTCTTTAAATGTTTGAAAAGATATTTACAAACTCTTTTATGGATCATCAATTTAGGGGGAGCCTTGTTTATTGCAGAATTTTCTTGTCCCTGAACCACTTGCCTAGACACCAACTACTCAAGCACATACAAACAAGCTGTCTAACTTGGCTTGACACTTGGCTCGACCCGACTTCGTGGGTGTCCCTAGCTCACTAGAGCAATTAAGTGTCTATTCAATTTTAATTAGAGGCTGGGGTTCAATATACCAGGTGGTGGTTTTTGGGCTAGGGACAGGTAATGAAGTCCTGACCCTATGTCAAATTGCTGCCCTTAAGATGATTTATGAGGATGATGGCATGAAAAATGATCTAGTGAGATGTCTCTAAATTATATTTTTGGGTTTTTGAAGGATGAAAGTAGAAATGAGATGAAGGAAATGATAAGAGATGAAGCTAAATGCAAATTAATCTATCTAAGAAATGAAAACATAAGAAAAATGCACTTGCTGAAATTCTCATAACAGAATTTCTTCTCAGGTAGTATTCTGGTTTGTTGAAATTCTACAAGCTACAATAAAATCTGAGAAAATTATCAAAAATATTATCAATTATGTGTGATCTAACAAAACAAAAATAAGACAAATTGAAGATTCTTACAAATAGAAATATTAAAAACAACATACCATATTCAGAAAGAGAAAATTGCATAAATTTAAAGAAGAGATCTAAGATGCAATTTTTTTTTTTTTTTGGATTTTTAAAACTTTTCTTGTATTCCTCTTCAAAGGCCTATCACAATGGCACCCCTACATGCCTTAGGAGATCCCCGTGGAATGGGAGGAGAGGGTCTTGAAACCCTACTTTTCTTCTAAGACCGGACGGCCTGGTGAAGCACCTAATCCAAGTACTTAAGAAGTGCTAAGTCTTAACCATGCTCTGATACCAGAAATGATGGGGGACTAACTAAATGCAAGATGAAATGATGCAGGTGATTTGTTGTTTTGTGACTTTTAGGGTTTTGAATTCAGTTTTAGGATTCCCGAAAACAAGAAAGAGTAAATCTAGGATTCTATACTAACAAGAACCTCAGGCAAGCAAGTAGTCCCTAAGCAATGATAAAGAGAGGACCCCAGGATTGAGAAACCCCGTAGGTCTTAGCTCTCAGAACAATATTGACTTAGGAGTTCAGGGAGGCAAACCTCAAAGATCTGAAGTGCCCGATGCCGAGATCACTCACTCTCGCGGATGCGACCTGGATGATCGAGCCTTCAACCCACAGATGAGCCGGCTTGCTGTCCGAAGGTCTCGATGGCAAGGACAACCGACTCCATGTTCGTGTCACCTAGAGGACCTGCGAGTATTCAAAGAAGAAGAGTTAGGTTTTGCACAAAAGATAGCAATAGAAGAAGGAAAGAGAGTTGGTGTGATGATGGGTGGAGTCTTCTTGCTAGGTGCCCAGGTGGATGATCCCAATGGGCTCCGATTCGAAGTTGGAGGATGGAGTTGCGGAAGGGATGGTAACTTAAGGCCTCACACCTCTCGACGCCCAAAGGTGAAGGCGCTCTTTCACGGAGATCGACGTTCCTAGTGAATGAAGGCAACTAAAGAGAAATTGGATCTCAAGAAACTTGGTTTTTCATTCATCAAAAATTAGCTTTACAAAGGAGGGGTAAGGTCCCTTTTATAGGTACCTTAGGATCCCATTTAAATTTCAAATGAAAATTACAAATCTTTTCTTTATGGGGTGCATAAAAATTCAAAAATTCTTCCTTCTTGGCCGACCATGAATGTGGCTTGATGTGAGGCTTGGAGCAAGGCTTGTGTCCTCCTCCTTTCCTTGGTTGTGCTTCCACCTTTGGTACAAGGCATGATATGGGGAGTGGGAAGTGGAGGCCCATGGATCTTGCTATTCCTTCCAAAGTTGTTCAAGTAGTTTGGGAAGAAAGCTTGATAGGAGGCTTGAAGCAAGAGATTTGAATTCTCCAAACTCTAACTCCCTTTGACCTTCCTTGGCCGGCCACCCATGTTTGGAAAATAGCTTGATAGGGGGGAGGGAAAAAGGGAGTGTATCAAGTGATGTGTCCCCCCCTTTTAGCATCCAAAATCTGAATTATGTGCCGCCCACATGGCATGGTGAAGTGGCACCATGTAGGATGAAGAGGTGGTCCCCTGAGCTGAGTTGGCTTCCTTCATAGCTTGGCTCAAAAAGTGACTAGACTTCAAGACCAATATTGCTTCAAATAGACTCGGATTGGACTCATTACGGGACTGGACTTAGTACAGAACTCGACTTGACCAACTTGGTCAAAATACAGGACTAGACATAGACACTTGAGACTCAATTCAAAGCTAAAAAAAACTACAAGGTTTAGGCTTGAAACCTTATTACAAGACCCAAAAATTGAAACCCTAACCAGAGGTCTGGTGCCCACACCACATCCTCTCTACATCGCATATAAGGTAGCTCAAAGGATATCATCACATAAGAGTTCAATTAAAAAGATGTCATGTGATGAACAACCAGAATAAACTTTTTATTCAATTCAATAATTTATATATATATATATATATATATATATATATATATATATATATATATATATACATAAGTCAATACATGAGTCACACAACCATCTATAACCTAGACGATTGGCTTTGGAACACACAATTTCCAACAACTCCCATCTTGACTAAAGCCAATCGGAATAGAATCTGATTCCCATCTTCCATTTGTAATTGTCGAGCTCTTGCATTCCAATGGCTTTAGTGAGTGATGGGGACCCGAGATCCCAGCAACCTCAGAAGCCACATGGGATCCCAGTCAGAGTGCCATATTCAGTGCACCACCTCAGCAACTACATGGAGTCCCATTCATATCTTGGATTGTGCCACACTAAGGTTACATGGAGGATTATGTGAGTGATGGGGACATCACCAACATGGATCCCAGAGCAAGCACGAATCTTGAAGCTACACGAATCTCAAAGCATATCCATAATAAATTTAGGATTTATCCTTATCAGTTATTTTGAAATTTGATTTAGGATTTGGTTGGTTATGATTGAGATATGGATAGGCCTTATCTTATCCTATCTTGTATTTGATTTTGAACCACCCCTATCTTTTTATCTTGTATTCAAATTCAAATGAGGGTTGGAAAGGTCTATAAATACCACCCTCAGTCCTTTGTAAAAAATAGTTTTGGTGAATAAATATGAGTTTTTAGAAGAGTGATTCTTCGTTTTGCCTTCGCCTTCGGGTATTGAGGGACATGAGGCCCTAGTTATCCCCTTCCTTGATTCCATCTTCTTTACCCCCCATATCCTTTGAGATTCACCCTAACACCTCCAAGTATCGAGATGGACGGAATGCCCTAAAGGTGAGAGGTATCTTCGTTAGTGTGAGTCCCAAAGTCCATGAGTTCCAAACCTTAAGTCTTCCATTCCCATTATTCCTTCACCATTCCTAGAAAAAAATCCAAAAAAAAGTAGTAGTACCCTAATCTAGGTGACTTCTAGGCTCACCAATGATCCTACCCCCATCTATCTCACATCAATATTTAGTATCAGAGCCCAGAAAAAATTAGGATATATTTTTTTTCGAATCATCCCAGGACCCCTCACCAATTTCATCGTTCTCCCTCCCCTGTGCTTGATCCACTACCCACAGCCACCATCCAGCAACCGATCGACGATGGACTTCCCGAGATCCAATCCCGATACTATTTCTTCCCTTCGTCCCTTCCTAGATCCATCCTTTACCAGATCCCTTCCCGATCCTTTCCCCAACCACCTCTGCCTCCTCCCTGATGACATGACTACACCGTTGCCTCCCTACTGCCCTGCCACCACACCACAGTCCCCACCTCTCCGACAAATTGTCCATGCCGCCTCACCGCCTCATCATCCCTTTCATCGCCCTCCCCCCAACCACCTCCACTTTCCCTGATGCCGTGACTGCCACCGCCACCTCCCTACTACCCAAGCCTCACCACAGTCCCCCCCTCCGGTGAATTGTCTACGCTACCTCACCGATGCCTCATCGCCGCCCCCTGGATGCTGTGACTTCCACCACCGCTCCCCGACTGCCATCGCTAGCCTCCATCCCCCAATCTCATCGCCACTGCCTTTCCCCGTCCAGAAGATCCGATGACCACCGCTAGCCACTACCAACTACGCCGTGATCATCGTCGCCGACTATGCCATGACCACCGCTGCCCTACCGGACAGACTCTGTCTAGCACCGACGCCGGTGACACCCCTCCGCGAGCCCCTGTTCTGGTTTCTATCTATGAAGATGAAGAGGGATTGCATGAACGTGAATGCAATCCCCCCCCACTGCCGACTTCCCCACACCCTTGCTACCAACTTTACTTAAGGGAACTGCACGTTTCTTAAAGAAAGGTGTCATCCCCTATTGCTGATTCAAGATTTTGCATGCTCCTCAAAGCTACACAATCCTCAAAGATGATGCACACTCTTCAAAGTAGCATGATTTTCAGAGCTGCATAATTTTTAGAGCATGATAGAATTAAAGCATAGATCTCAGAGCATTGTCCCTGCTGATCCACACTCAATGGAGTCGAGTTTTTCCCCTCCTCAGGGGAAAATGATGGGGACATCACCAACATGGATCCCGAAGCAAGCACAAATCTTGGAGTTGCACGAATCTCAAAGCATATCCAGAATAAATTTAAGATTTATCCTTATCAGTTATTTTGAAATTTGATTTAGGATTTGGTTAGTTAGGATTGAAATATGGATAGACCTTATCTTATCCTATCTTGTATTTGAATTTGAACCATCCCTATCTTTTTATCTTGTATTCAAATTCAAATGAGGGTTGGAAAGGTCTATAAATACCACTCTCAGTCCTTTGTAAAAAATAGTTTTGCTAAATAAATATGAGTTTCTAGAAGAGTGATTCTTCGTTTCGCCTTCACCATCGGGTATCGAGGGGCGTGAGGCCCTAGTTATCCCCTTCCTTGATTCCATCTTCTTTACCCCCCATGTCCTTTGAGATTCATCCTAACGCCTCCAAGTATCGAGATGGGTGGAATGCCTTATAGGTGAGAGATCTCTTCGTTAGTGTAAGTCCCAAAGTCCATGAGTTCCAAACCTTAAGTCTTCCATCCCCATTATTCCTTCACCATCCCTAGAAAAAAATCCTAAAAAAAGTAGTAGTACCCTAATCTAGGTGACTTCTAGGCTCACCAACGATTCTACCCCCATCTGTCCCGCATCAATTTTTGGTATCAGAGCCCAGAAAAAATTAGGGTATATTTTTTTTTCAAATCATCCCAGGACCCCTCACCAGTTTCACCGTTCTCCCTCCCCTGGGCTTGATCCACTACCCATAGCCACCGTCCAGCAGTCGATCGATGATGGACTTCCCCAGATCCAATCCCGATACTATTTCTTCCCTTCATCCCTTCCATTCATCCCTTCGGCTCTTTGGCTTGAGCTATGGCTCCAGTGCTGTCACAATACACCAGAATAGGACCATCCAAGAAAGGTGCCACTCCTAGCTTGCCTTGAAACTTTCATAACTACACAGCCTCTTTTGCTACATCCGATGCTGTAATATATTCCATCTCGCAAATAAAATCAACCACTGTATGTTGCTTAGAACTTTTCCAGTAGACTACTCCACCATTGAGGGTAAATACAAAACCAGATACACTCTTGCTATCATCACAACCCGACTGAAAATTGGAGTTTGTTTACCCCATAAGTTTTAAGTCAGAATCTCCATAAATAAGCCATTGGTCCTTAGTATTTCTCAAATACTTAAGGATGTTCTTAACAAATTTCCAATGAGCTTCACCTGGGTCAGACTGGTATCTACTCACTACCCTAATGAGTATGCCATGTCTGGTCTAGTACATAACATAGCATACATAATAGAACCCACTATCGAAGCATATGGAATCCTACTCATACGCTCTCTTTCCTTAGGAGTTATCGTACAATCCTTATTGAAAAGAGTAATTCCATGATCCATCAAAAGATAGCCTCTTTTAGAATTCTTCATGCTGAACCGCTTCAGCACAGTGTCTATGTACATAGATTGGGATAGTCCCAGAAGCCTCTTAGATCTATCTCTATAGATCTTTATACCCAGTATGTATGAGGCTTCACCCAAGTCTTTCATAGAGAATTTAGATGAAAGCCAGACCTTTATTCCTTGCAATGCTGGAATGTCATTCCCGATTAGGAGATGTCATCCACATACAAAACAAGAAATACAACTATAAAACTATTTGCCCATTTATATATACAAGGTTCCTCTCCATTCCTAACGAAGCCATACATCTTGATACACTTATCAAAATGCATATTCCAACTCCAATAAGCCTGCTTCAATCCATAAATGGATCTCTGAAGCTTGCACACTTTAGACTCATTTGTGGATGTGAACCCTTCAGGTTGCATCATATACACCTTCTCTTCTAGCTCACCATTTAGGAAAGATATTCAGACATCTATTTGCCAGATTTTACAATCTAAATGTGCTGCTATAGCAAGCATAATCTGAATGGACTTGAGCATTGCCATGGAAGAAAACATCTCATCATTGTTAATACAATAACACTAATAATACCCCTTGGCAACCATATGGGCTTTATAGGTCTCCACCTGCCCATCTGTGCCCCATTTCCTTTTGAAGATCCACTTGCACCCAAAAGATTTTATCTCTTTAAGTGGATTAATGATGTGGCATGCGATGAATGATTTTTAATTTAGTGGATGATTTAGTTTGTTGAGCAATGATCCCTACGAGCATAATCAAATTCAATAATAAGATAGCAAAGAGTCATATGAAGAAAAAACCAAATAATGGATAACTCAGACTAGGGCTTCATGTTCATCTATGAAGATTGGACCTAAGGCTTGAGAAACCATTTTATCAAGGGCATAGACCATTCATAGATTCAAACCTAAGAAATAAGGAAGGTTTTCTTACCAATATTGATATGTCACGCCAATAGTAGGGATTCAATTTTAGCACTCCCGAATTGAAATTGGTACTTGAAACTATCACTCTAGGAGATGTAGACCTCTGGCTTGAAAGGTCCCAAGGGCAAGACCAACTTCCTCTTAAACTCATGATCTCAGGGAACCCTAGAAAGGAAAGGGATTAGAGACTTGATATGACATGAAACATGAAAAAGTACTAAAGTTTCAAGGAAGAAGAATATGGTTGGATTAGATGGAGTTGGAGGAGATCAAGTTGCTTCATCCAGTGTCTAGAATGTAATCTCCTTGGAATCCTTGAGCTGCAACTGGAGTTGGTGTCCCATGAAGGTAATGGATGGTCTCCAAAATCTGCTGTAGAAGCTTCTTTGAAGATTGGATTTGGTGGCCTTGAAGAGAGGAGGTGGTGAAGGAGTTTTGGTTGGAATTTAGGAGAGCTTCTTTGGTTAGAGGAAGGGCATCTTCTAGCTAAAGTAATGGTGGGTTTAGGAGAAGATTAGGATGGCTAAAGGATGGTGTTGTGGGCCTCTCACCCGCTTCCTCTTGGAGGACACATTGCATACCACAAGTGGAAGCAAAACTCTTTTGATTTCATTCATGAATAATGCTTACAAGAAGGGTTTGGAGAGCTTTTTATAAGCCTCCACTATAATTCATTTGGGACTCTCTTAGCACATATTTCCACACCCCATAGGATTATTTTTGACTAGTCAACACCTTTTAAATTGGCATAAAAAAGGTTTGGAAGGGAATGCACGCATGAAGAGACGCGTCTCTTCATTTGGCACGCGGTTTGAAGAAGTGTCCTTCTACTATCAGGACTCTTCAAATTCTCGGATGCTTGGAGATTGAAGAGGCACCTCTTGGCTTCCCAGGGACCGGTACTTGCCATGTGGCAAGTCAGAAATCATCCAGGAATAAGAAGGGATGTGAATATGTGACTTGGTGCATGAATCAACTTATTGGATATGACTTTTCAAGCCATATAACTTCTCTTGGGTCTTGAAATATCATATCTAATAAGTTGATGGCTGGACATATCACACGCCCCTCCGAACATTATAAATAGGGATGGTGTTATGGGTTTTTGTTGACCCCATAAGTGATTTTGATGATAACCAAACATTGAAGCATGTATGTTTAATTATAACAACTCTTCAAGTAGTTTACAAGTTTTTGTAGGATGGTTTATTTGTTCAAACTTCAACTCCTACATCTTTAATTCTTGTTTTGAGTTGTATTGTAATTTGATCTTGTAAAGAAGAACCAAATGAAAAAGCTAAGAAAAAATCATAAAAAAGGGTTACTTCTATGCGTATGTGTGCCTTAAAATTATTTTGAGTTGGTTTGCATGAATAATGTAAAAGTGTTGGTGAGAGTTTTTCTTTAAGTTCAATTGTAAAAATTCTGAAGAAGTTACTATATGGTTTGATGGCAAGGCGGAAACATAGATTTCAAAATTTTTATTTTTATCTTTTGAAATTTTCACCAAACCTTTAACCCAAGATCTCCTTAAAAGAATTAAAACATATAAAATGTATATATAAGATTTAATCTCAAATTAAGATACTAACCTGTATCGCAAAATCAAAACTCTGAATCTCCACCAGGTGCCCAAATGTTCACCCTCCAATGGTGATCCACACAGAAAAAGATGAAGACAACAATTTCTAGTTCTTGGCTCCTCTTCTTGAATTCTTTTTCAAGAATTCAATTCTTGGACTTTTAGGCTGAAATTTTCTTTCTTGAAAATTTCTTTTCTTCCTTCTTTCCTCTTCTTGAATTTTCTTCAAGAATTCCCTTTCTTGAATCCCTTTTCTTGAATTGAATTGGAAGAAAAATTAAGACAGGCAAAGTCTTAATTCAAGAAGGAAAAGAAGAAGAATAAATCCTTTCCTTTTTCTTTCCTTTACCGTTCAAGACCTTCTTCTTATTCTTGTTTAGGGTCAGAGTTTCGACAAAGTATACCTCTGTAAGGGAAACAATACCCAACAAGAACAAGGGGAAGGAGTATTCTGGAGAGGAAGAAAGGGAATTGGATCTCTGAATTATGTTGCGTGAAAACCCCCGAGAACCCAACCCTATTTATAGATCTCAGAGGGGTGTCATCTCAAAACAACGCAACCCTCTGAAACCCCAGGGATCACGATCCCTCATTCCTCACGCATCCCCTCAACCAAAAATCATGATTCTTCGATTTAATTTTCGTTTTTTCGACGAGGAGGACTCTCGGAAAAACTTCAGGAAGAATCGTGACTTATGGAGACGGATTTGCGACCGAAAATGACGGATCTTTTCCTTAATTTTTTCTGGCCATCAGATCCAGATCCAAGGGCGCCAGACAAGGATCTGAATCACCCCTTTTTCAGATATTTCTCCGACGTTATTTTCTTTCTCACGCATTTTAAGAGGAGTCCACGCGCGTGGACTCTTCTTCTTGGCGCGCGCGGGTGAGAAAAGGGAGAGGGCGACTTGGAGAGAGGGTCTCAGTGAACTAAATTCACTTGGGTTCAGCCATGGGTTAGCCCAATGTCCTAAAAATTAAATTGGACCTTAATCTGGTTCAATTAGAACCCAATTAAGCCCAATTCGGAACCAAATTCGAATCTGATTCGAATATATATTTGGTCTGCAACACATGCTAGTGTGTTTATCCTGCAAACATGATTTAATTCCAAATTAAATCCTTCATCAATTTTCTTTTGTGTGTGACCCATTGGATTCCACACCTAGCCAGCAGTAGGTCCGAGTGCTATTTGACTTAATTCGGTTAGATCTCAACTAAGCCGATTTAGGTCAACTCAAACTAGCTCGACTCGGTCAACTAGAATCTAATTCAAATTAACTGATTTGAATTACCATGACTCAATCATATACCTACAAGACAAGATTGACGTCTAGCAACGTATCATGTCTACCCGGAAGATGTGGAATTTTGGTGGAATTACCAAAATACCCTTCAGTGGTGAGTTACCATGCAATTCAGTCCTTTGATCAACTTGCATCCCGAATATGATTATGAATATGGATACTTGTCAAATCCAATTTCATATTCATCCCTAGCTCAATCTTTATAATGATGATTCATTAATGAACCATTAGAAAATAACTCTAATGTTCATACTTTGATCAAAGGTTTCCTGAATCCATCATTTGAAATTAGCTGGATGCTATTCCCTCTTACTAGGGCTGATCAATTCCTTGTTGACCTACTCACAACCTCCATATACAATCCACCATAACCAGTATCACTTCGTGCATGACTCGGTGTCATGATTGATTGCGAACCAAAGTATGGATTCATATATATAAGGTACTATGGTAGTCTCAGGTCAAAGGACCACATGCACTACTCCCACTATGAGAATTATCTATTGACAAACAGATAAGGTTCCATTAGATATTCTCAATCTGGATCAATTCAGTGAACTCATTCTCTAATGAACACTCACATCCTAGTATTAGTGTCAAACACAAGTGACTGTGAGATCAGTCACCCTTATCACAAAACATATATAGGATGTGCTGGTCTTGCCGGAAACATTGATCCCCAACTCAATGTCCCATCGACCAGGAATATTTTAGATTAGGGTTTTAAGGCTTTAGGTCTCACTGGTATGATCTCATCATAACCCTAGAACCATAGCCCTAATCTATGGGGTTCATCATAAAATCAAAAAGACACAGCAAATGATGAAAATAATGCCTTTATTATAAAATGTCAATTCATTGATTTTGGGATCAAAATTACAATATTTCAATTGGCTTTCAGGGCACAATCTTTCAATCTCCCACTTGCACTAAAGCCAATCGTCTTTAAATCTTAACCCCATACAATCAAGGTGGCGATCAAACTCTCGCTGTGATAGAGCCTTAGTGAACGGGTCTGCTACGTTGTTATTCGTTTCTACCCTTTTAATGCAGACTTCTTGTCTTTCGACAATCTCTCGAACGAGATGGAAGCATCTCAGAATGTGCTTTGATTTGTGATGAGCTCTTGGTTCCTTTGTTTGAGCAACAGCCCCCGTATTATCACAGTAAAGTGATACTGGACCTTCAATCTCAGGAACTACGCCCAACTCTGATATGAACTTCTTCATCCAGACAGCTTCCTTAGCAGCTTCACTAACAGCAATGTACTCTGCCTCAGTTATTGAGTCAGCTACAGTTTGCTGTTTAGAACTTTTCCAGCTTACAGCTCCTCCATTAAGGGTAAAAACATACCCAGATATAGATTTGCTGTCATCTGGATCTGATTGAAAACTAGAATCTGAATAAGCTTCTAGTTTAAGATCAGATCCTCCGTATATTAGAAAAATATCCTTAGTTCTTCTTAAGTACTTAAGAATATTTTTCACAGCCTTCCAATGATCCTCTCCTGGATCAGCCTGAAACCTGCTGGCTATACCTAAGGCATATGCCACATCAGGCCTAGTACATAACATAGCATACATAATAGACCCTACTGCCGAAGCATAAGGTACAGAATTCATTCTATTTCTTTCTTCAGGTGTCTTAGGAGACATCTTCTTAGAAAGATGTATGCCATGACCAATAGGTAAGTAACCTCTTTTACTTTCCTCCATGCTAAATCCTTTTAGCACTTGGTCAATGTACTTAGACTGGGATAAACCTAGCATCCTCCTAGATCTATCTCTATAGATCTTGATGCCTAGTATATAAGATGCTTCTCCCAAGTCTTTCATGGAAAACTGTTTAGATAACCATACCTTGATCGATTATAATATTGGGATATCATTCCCAATGAGGAGTATGTCATCTACATACAGAACCAAGAAAACTATGGCACTCCCACTAGTCTTCTTGTACACACAAGGTTCATCCTCATTTTTGATAAAGTCAAATTCTTTGACTGTCTTATCAAATCGGATGTTCCAACTCCTAGATGCTTGCTTTAATCCATAAATAGATTTCTTTAGCCTACATACCTGATTAGGTTTAGTCTCCAAGACAAAACCTTCTGGCTGTGATATATAAACCTCTTCCTCAAGGAAACCATTGAGGAATGCAGTTTTCACATCCATCTGCCAGATTTCATAATCATGATATGCTGCTATAGCAAGCAAGATCCGAATAGATTTGAGCATGGCAACAGGAGAAAATGTTTCATCATAATCTATTCCCTGTTTTTGTCTGAAACCCTTAGCCACTAATCTGGCTTTATAAGTTTCAACTTGGCCATCTACCCCAATCTTTTTCTTATAAACCCATTTGCATCCAATAGGGTTAACACTCTCTGGTGCATCAACCAAAGTCTAGACTTGGTTGACATACATGGAGTCCATTTCGGATCTCATGGCTTCCAGCCATTTGTCTGAGTCACTACTTATGACAGCATCCGTATATGTTAGAGGCTCATCATTATTAATGATTCGGGCTTCATTATTTTTAATAATGAACCCATACCTTTCAGGTGCATGTCGCACTCTATCAGACTTACGGATAGGAGTGGTGTGTTCAGGTTCTATACTAACTGTGTTATGATTTTGTTGAGATGTTTCTACTTGTTGAACTTCTTCAAGTTCAATATTTCTCCCACTGCCCTTTTGTAGGATGAATTCTTTTTCCATAAAAATGGTATGCCTACTGACTAAAACCTTTTGTTCAGTAGGGTGGTAGAATAGATATCCTATACTATCTTTGGGATATCCAACAAATAGACATTTTTCTGCTCTAACATCAAGCTTTTGTCCAAAATTTCTTTTGACATAAGCTGGACATCCCCATATCTTAAGGTGCTTAAGATTGGGTTTCCTTCCCCTCCATAACTCATATGGAATGCTAGATACAGATTTGGATGGTACTCTATTCAAAATATTAGCCGCTGTTTCCAAGGCATATCCCCAGAAAGAAACAGGTAAGTCTGTGAAGCACATCATGGACTGTACCATATCTAATAAAGTATGATTTCTCCTTTCAGCAACACCATTTAATTGTGGTGTGTAAGGAGGAGTCCATTCAGAGATGATTCCCTTTTGTTTAAGGTGATCAAGAAACTCGGTGGATAAGTATTCACCTCCTCTATCTGATCGAAGGATCTTAATACTTTTCCCCGTTTGTTTCTCTACCATACTTTGATACTCTAAAAATTTTTCAAAAGCTTCGGACTTATGTTTCATTAGATACACAAATCCGTACCTTGAAAAATCATCAGTGAATGTGATGAAATATGAGTATCCACCCTTGGCCTGAGTTGTCATAGGTCCACATACATCAGTGTGTATGAGTCCTAATAACTCTGTTGTCCTTTCATTATGTCCACTAAATGGAGTCTTGGTCATTTTACCCATGAGACATGATTCACAAGTTCCTAATGATTCATAGTCATAAGGATTAAGGAATTTTTCCTTGTATAACTTGTTAATCCTCTACTCACTAATATGTCCAAGACGACAGTGCCAAAGTAAAGTATTGTTTACTTCATCTCTTTTTCGTTTATTACTAACATGTAGTATATTGTCATCAGAAGATAAAGTTAAGAGACCATTGCAAAATATGCCATTAAATATTATTTTATTAGAAAAATTGATTGAGCAGCCACTGCTCATTACATTCATAATATATCCTTGTTTAAGTAATAAGGGTACAGATATGATATTTCTAATGATTCTAGGCATAAAATAATAATTTTTTAACTCTAAAATCTTCCCAGAAGGCAGCTTCAACATATAAGTCCCTACAGCTTCTGCTTGGATGGAATCTCCTCCAGCACCATAGAGCTCGAAGTCGCCTTCCTTCAAAACTCTAATGTTCTGTAGTCCCTGCAATGATTTGCAGATATGATGACCACAAGCAGTATCCAATACCCAAGAGTTTGAATTAGAAGAGTCTAATGACAAAATTGCATGTATCTCATACATACCTTTTGGTGCATCACTAGCACCAGGCTTCACACTTGCAAGGTAAACCTTGCAGTTTCTTTTCCAGTGACCCGGCTTGCCACAATGAAAGCAGGTCATTTGTCCGGAGGCCTTCTTTCCTTTCTTTTTCTTGATGCCCCCTTTTGGGTTTAACCTCCTCTTGGAACCCTTTTTGCCTATTTTCTTCTTGTTTACACCATCCACAAGAAGAAGTGGAGCCTTATTTTTCTTTAAATGGCTCTCTGCTGTTTTTAACATATTCAACAGCTCAGGCAAGGAAGTGTTAAGTTTGTTCATATGATAATTAAGAACAAACTGTGAAAATGACTCTGGGAGTGACTGCAGGATTAAATCCTGATTCAACTCCCCATCCATAACAAAACCCAATTGACCCAATCGGGTGATTAGGTTAATAACCTTTAATACATGGTCTTGTACGGATGTACCTTCTGTCATCCTTGCACGGAATAACTGCTTAGATATTTCATATCTTGCAGTTCGACTATGTTCTCCATAAAGTTCTTTTAAATTGAGCAATATGGAGATTGTGTCCATGCTTTCATGTTGCCTCTATAACTCATTGGTCATAGAGGCAAGCATTATACACTTGACAGTAAGTGAGTCATTTTGCCATGTGTTATATGTGGTCTTATCCTCTTGCGAGGCATCTTCCCCTAATGGTTCAGGTTGGGGTATCAAGAATATAAGAAATTCTTTCTTGGCTGAGTACTATCTTCAGGTTTCTCAACCAATCAACATAGTTTGGTCCAGTCAATTTATTTGCATCAAGAATGCTACGGAGTGAGAGTGAAGATGCCATTTAATCTACATTAACAAACAACATTACATAAGCAAACAATCAATGTTGACAAAACATAATTAAAATAGGACTTTAACTTAATTATGTCTCCCACTATTTTATCAAGCATCATAACCCTCAATGTGATGATCGAGAAAATCCTAATTGGTTCTCTTAGTGGGGTTAAGATCCTAATTCCTTATAAAAGACCTTGTGTGTACACAACAAATCTTATATAAGTTCAAAGGTAGGAAAACTCTTTCTAATTATAATTCATACAATTCTCAACTTATCTTGGCCTCTAAAATATTAATAGCTTTGTGTGTACACAACAAACTATAATATTTTAGTTAAGTTAGACCCTTCATTGCTATATAGTCATGATATTAATTATAATACCCTTGTGTGTACACAACAAAGTATTATATTAAATCATTCCATAAACATCAAATGTACCAAGCAAAAATTATGTTAGTCACCATAAAGAAAAAGGCCTTGTGTGTACACAACAAACCTAATATGGATCATAACATAATAATGACTTGGCATGAAGGAAGGCCATATGTAGTGAATATTACACTAAGCATATCAATCAATAATTAAGTTAATCATACCGGCCAGGTAAGTGGGAGAGTGGTGGGAGTCCCCCCGTTGCTTTCCTTAGACACCAATAAGAATTGGTCAGGTCAGTCAACGGAATCAATTAAAAACCACGTCCTCTTTACCGATCATGAACCACTTTTCCTAGACACCGAATGATAAACTAATCATATTGATTATTTTTGCTTTTGGTATATGACACTACAACTTAATATATTTTTAAAGAGGGCTTTATTAAAACAAAGCACATTTTAGCAAATATGTGCCATAGTGTGCCATCATACTAGGACAACCATTTACCACATAATGGATCCACCATTATGCCAGGGCAACCTTATTTCAATATGATGACTAGAAGGCTAAACATATCTCTATGCAAATTAAGGTTTAAGTGAAAACCTTAATTAGTGGCATACATCAAACATATATGCATAATTAACACAAATATGTGATTAGTGTGTCATCATACTAGGACAACCATTTACCACATAATGGATCCACCATTATGCCAGGGCAACCTTATTTCAGTATGATGACTATATCTCTATGCATATCTATACAACAATTAGGGTTTGAGTAAAAACCCTAATTGGTGACATTACATCAAACATATACTACATCTCATGTTACTTATATAAATATGCATCTAAAATTTAGAATATATATTTTAATCTTAATAAGGAGGCTCTGATACCACTGTAGGGTTTGATGGCAAGGCGGAAACATAGATTTCAAAATTTTTATTTTTATCTTTTGAAATTTTCACCAAACCTTTAACCCAAGATCTCCTTAAAAGAATTAAAACATATAAAATGTATATATAAGATTTAATCTCAAATTAAGATACTAACCTGTATCGCAAAATCAAAACTCTGAATCTCCACCAGGTGCCCAAATGTTCACCCTCCAATGGTGATCCACACAGAAAAAGATGAAGACAACAATTTCTAGTTCTTGGCTCCTCTTCTTGAATTCTTTTTCAAGAATTCAATTCTTGGACTTTTAGGCTGAAATTTTCTTTCTTAAAAATTCCTTTTCTTCCTTCTTTCCTCTTCTTGAGTTTTCTTCAAGAATTCCCTTTCTTGAATCCCTTTTCTTGAATTGAATTGGAAGAAAAATTAAGACAGGCAAAGTCTTAATTCAAGAAGGAAAAGAAGAAGAACAGATCCTTTCCTTTTTCTTTCCTTTACCGTTCAAGACCTTCTTCTTATTCTTGTTTAGAGTCAGAGTTTCGACAGAGGATACCTTTGTAAGGGAAACAATACCCAACAAGAACAAGGGGAAGGAGTATTCTGGAGAGGAAGTAAGGGAATTGGATCTCTGAATTATGTTGCGTGAAAACCCCCGAGAACCCAACCCTATTTATAGATCTCAGAGGGGTGTCATCTCAAAACAACGCAACCCTCTGAAACCCCAGGGATCACGATCCCTCATTCCTCATGCGTCCCCTCAACCAAAAATCATGATTCTCTGATTTAATTTTCGTTTTTCCGACAAGGAGGACTCTCGGAAAAACTTCAGGAAGAATCGCGACTTTTGGAGATGGATTTGCAACCGAAAAGCGACGGATCTTTTCCTTAATTTTTTCTGGCCATCAGATCCAGATCCAAGGGCGCCAGACAAGGATCTGAATCACCCCTTTTTCAGATATTTCTCCGACGATATTTTCTTTCTCACGTGTTTTAAGAGGAGTCCACGCGCGTGGACTCTTCTTCTTGGCGCGCGCGGGTGAGAAAAGGGAGAGGGCGGCTTGGAGAGAGGGTCTCAGTGAACTAAATTCACTTGGGTTCAGCCATGGGTTAGCCCAATGTCCTAAAAATTAAATTGGACCTTAATCTGGTTCAATTAGAACCCAATTAAGCTCAATTCGGAACCAAATTCGAATCTGATTCGAATAGAAATTTGGTCTGCAACACATGCTAGTGTGTTTATCCTGCAAACATGATTTAATTCCAAATTAAATCCTTCATCAATTTTTTTTTATGTGTGACCCATTGGGTTCCACACCTAGCCAGCAGTAGATCCGAGTGCTATTTGACTTAATTCGGTTAGATCTCAACTAAGCCAATTTAGGTCAACTCAAACTAGCTCGACTCGGTCAATTAGAATCTAATTCAAATTAACTGATTTGAATTACCATGACTCAATCATATACCTACAAGACAAGATTGACGTCTAGCAACGTATCATGTCTACCCAGAAGATGTGGAATTTTGGTGGAATTACCAAAATACCCTTCAGTGGTGAGTTACCGGGCAATTCAGTCCTTTGATCAACTTGCATCCCGAATATGATTATGAATATGGATACTTGTCAAATCCAATTTCATATTCATCCCTAGCTCAATCTTTATAATGATGATTCATTAATGAACCATTAGAAAATAACTCTAATGTTCATACTTTGATCAAAGGTTTCCTGAATCCATCATTTGAAATTAGCTGGATGCTATTCCCTCTTACTAGGGCTGATCAATTCCTTGTTGACCTACTCACAACCTCCATATACAATCCACCATAACCAGTATCACTTCGTGCATGACTCAGTGTCATGATTGATTGCGAACCAAAGTATGGATTCATATATATAAGGTACTATGGTAGTCTCAGGTCAAAGGACCACATGCACTACTCCCACTATGAGAATTATCTATTGACAAACAGATAAGGTTCCATTAGATATTCTCAATCTGGATCAATTCAGTGAACTCATTCTCTAATGAACACTCACATCCTAGTATTAGTGTCAAACACAAGTGACTGTGAGATCAGTCACCCTTATCACAAAACATATATAGGATGTGCTGGTCTTGCCGGAAACATTGATCCCCAACTCAATGTCCCATCGACCAGGAATATTTTAGATTAGGGTTTTAAGGCTTTAGGTCTCACTGGTATGATCTCATCATAACCCTAGAACCATAGCCCTAATCTATGGGGTTCATCATAAAATCAAAAAGACACAGCAAATGATGAAAATAATGCCTTTATTATAAAATGTCAATTCATTGATTTTGGGATCAAAATTACAATATTTCAATTGGCTTTCAGGGCACAATCTTTCAGTTACTCGAGCCAACCCAGCATGTTGAGGAGCCGACTTCATCTCTTGGCATGCAGCAAGGATTCTGGTACGTAGCAATCCAAGCCGACTCAAAGATAACCGAGTCAACTGCAATAAAATCCGAGTCGATTGGAATATGTCCGAGCCGACTCCTTCAGAGTCCAGTTTTTGAATATTTCTGAGAACAGCTAGGCGAGCTAACCCAAACTGCAACGAGCCGACTCTTCCAGAGTGATGATTTCAGAACCTGAGAAGAAGAGCTGACCAAAGATCAAAAGAGTCGACTCCTCGAGTTCAAGTTCTTCAAAGATATAAGCTCGAGCCGACCCGAGCTATCAAGAGCCGACTCGTCCAGAGTGAAGTTTTGCACCCTATGACACCGAGCTGACTGCACTGAAGATTGGGCGACTAAACTTATCGACTCGAACGATCCAAGCTGACTCGAAGGAATCCGAGCCGACTAGAATATCACTTTCAGGTATCTAACGGCTAGTTCTAGAATTTGTTTTTGAATGCCAAAAAGTGCTCCAACGGTCATATGTCACATCCCAACGGTCTATAACATCTTAAACTGCCTTGGAGTGATAGAAGACCTTATATTTGAGGGATTTGAACTTCTCTCAAGTAAGTTTTTGAAAGTTTTTCAAAGTTTTAAAAGCTTCATTGAATATCTTACCTACTAACAAGAAGATAGCACAAAAGCATTCAAGTCAGTCTTCAAGTCTTCACCAACTCAGATATGAAGCTTGAAGCAATTTGGGAAAAAGCCACTAAAGCAATTAAAGCTCATTCAAGTGTAATCCAAGTGGACTTGTATCAAGCTGCACCGGTAACTATCCGACAAATTGAGTTTGTCATTTATTGTTGCATTTATTTCAATTCATCTTTGAATTGTTTGGGTTATTATTGAGCCCGGTTGAAAAACCAGATAGGTTCTTGGTGAGCCTTTGATAAAAACCAAGTGTTGGATTCTTGGTGATCCTGATAAAACTAAGTTAGGTTCTTGGTGATCCTATGAAAACCAAGTTGGGTTTCTTTGGTGATCCTATTTAAAACCAAAGGATGTTGGATTTTCTTTGGTGATCCCGTTAAAACCAAAGTGTAGAGGTTTTGAATTGTGATCCTGCAAAACAATCTGACTATATTCAGATGTGAATACAGTGGAAATCCCAAGTGATATCTTGGGTAGTGGACGTAGGAGCTGGATTTCTCCGAACCACTATAAATTGTGTGTTTATATTGTGACTTCTTGATTTCATTTAGCTTTTGCATCTCTTTGTTTTGCCACAACACTTAACACTTTAAAAGGGATTTTAATTACACATTATCTGCTTTAATTTTTTAAATTTCTAATTCACCCCTCTCTTGGGTAGCCACCTAGGAAACAGTTTTAGAAGAGTTCCACCGTAGTTTTTATTCTGAGTGTTATACCTTCCTCCCTCCTCCTTAAGACAAACCTTGTCTCTTTAAAACAAGGTTGTTCTTACTAGGACAAGTCTTAGGATTTAAGACATAAGCCTAGAGTGTCAAATAGGAGGGCAATCCCAAATCCAATAGTTGTTTTGGAAAGCATTCAGAGTACCCTACAAGAGGGTATGGTGTCCTACAAAGGTCAAAGTCCAGAAGGCTGTCAAGAGGAGTCCTAGTCAAGCAAGCAACTGAAGTAAGAGTTCTTCCTTGGGTCAGTTCCTGTATGGATCACCGTTGGAGGGCTTACACTTGTGAGCCTTGTAGAAATAAGTGGAAAACAACATTCCACGTATTTATCATGAACCATATTAGTGTTATATTAGTTGTATATGAATGAGAGGATCTTGGGATTAGGGTTTCTAGCCAATAAAGGTTTTTCTTTATGCAAATTTTGAAATTCAATGCATTATACATGCTTGATGACCCTTAAGAAACCCATCAGTGGTATCAGAGCAGCCCTTAATTTAATCAATTAATTATCATTTGTATGATCAAATGCTTATTAGATAGCTAGTTTGATCATAATTTTTTATGCATGCCATTACTTAGGGTTCAGGGGAATGCTTTATGGTTATGAAAAGTAATCATAGTATGATGTTTGCCATTGGACTAGGGGCTGATCCTAATCTATGTATGATAGTATATATTATGATAAAAAGAGCATGTTATTGTTTTAATATGATATTATGCATATTGCTAATCAAATGCATCTTAATGACATGTCTTATCCAAGTAACTGCTTTGGATTGGATTAGTTACCATGGCCGTCTGGTCATAGGGATTAAGTAGGGTTTAAAGGCCCTCTCTTCCCATTCAATGAGATCTCCTATGGCGAGTAAGGGTGCCGCTGTGACCAATAAGTGAGGTGAATGGAGAAATTATAAAATCATGCTATGATTTGCATATTAAGATAAATATGCTTGATGGATAATCATATTTTTGCATATGCTGGATTGATATGCTTTTGTTTATACTTGTTATTTTGAACAATAATAACATGATTATTTAGGATGTGTATGAGCCATCAAAGCCCTTATATAAAACATATTTAGTCATAGTATAAACTCAATCATAATGCAAAACTTATTAGGATTTGATCAACCAGTTAGTGTCTAGGCAAGTGGTTCTGGAAAGGTAAAGGGAATGAGGTTTTTTAATTGGTTCCATTGTCTAACCTGGCCAAATCAATTAGTGTCTAAGGAAAGCAACGGGGGGACCCCCTCACCCCTTCCACTTACCTGGCCAATTTGGTCATATCTAAACCTTAACTTGGGAATGCTAATTGATTGAGTATACTATAATTGGCCTTCCTTCATGCTAAGCCAAATTAATATCAAAACTATAGTAGGTTTGTTGTATAACACAGGCCTACTCTAGGGTTTGATATAAAATTTATTTTGGTGCACTTAGTGCTTTATGGCATGGTTGGAAATTGTTGTTTTGTTGTGTAACACAAGGGCAACATTATTCCATCATGGCTATATAGAAATGAAGGGTTTGACTAAACTAAAATATTATAGTTTATTGTGTAACACAAGACTATAAGCATCTTAGAGGCAGTTTATTTGTTGAGAATTGCATGGGTTGCAATTGGAAAGGAAGTCCTACCTTTGAACTCATTAGTGTTTGTTGTGTAACACAAGGCACTCATAAGGAATTTGGATCTCAACCCCACTAAAGAAACTAGTAAGGTTTCTCGCTTACCATGAATTGAGGGTTATGGTATTTGAATAAAATAGTGGGAGACATAATTAGATAGAAAGTCCTTATCTAGTTATGAATGTCATCTTGAGTGGTCTGTTGATATTGTTCTTAATTAAATGTAGGATTTTTTTTGTAATGGCTTCAAATTTGTCACTACGGGGCATTTTAGATGCCAACAAGTTAATCGGTCCCAATTATGTGGATTGGTTGAGAAACCTGAGAATAGTTCTTACTCAAAAAAAACTTTCTTATATTCTAGATTCTCCGGACCCTGAACCGATCGAAGAAGATGCATCAGAGGAGGAAATTACCATATACAAAATGTGGCAAAATGACAGTACAACTATCAGGTGCATCATGTTAGCCTCAATGAGCAATGAGCTCCAGAGGCAACATGAAGGTATGGAACCTCAGTCCATATTGCTCAACTTAAAAGAGCTATATGGGGAGCAAAGTAGGGCTACTCGATATGAGATATTGAAGCAATGATTCTGTGCATGAATGAGTGAGGGTTCATTTGTATAAACCCATGTATTAAAAATGATTGACTTAGTCACCCGATTAGGTCAATTAGGATTTGTGATGGATGGTGAACTCAATCAGGATTTAATCCTATAGTCACTTCCAGATTCCTACTCTCAGTTTGTTCTTAGTTATCACATGAACAAACTGAACATATCTTTGCCTGAACTGTTGAATATATTAAAGACAGTAGAGAGTCACTCAAAAGGTGATAAGGCTCATCTTTTTCTCATTGATGGGAAGAAGAAACAGGCAAATAAAAAGGATTTGAAAAGAAAGTTCAACCCTAAAAAGAGCATCCACAAGAAGAAAAAAGTTAAGAAGGTAGTTAATGATGGAGCTTGTTTCCACTGCGGCAAGCAAGGGCATTGGAAAAAGAATTGCAAGACATATCTTGCAAATATGAAGCCAGATGCAAGTGGAGCATCTAAAGGTTTGTACATGATACAAACTAATTTATCATTGAGTGCTTCCATTTCTAATTCATGGGTATTGGATACATCATATGGGTCTCATATCTGTAAATCTTTATAGGGACTCCACAGAATTAGAGAATTGAAGAAATGTGATTTCAAGCTATATGGCACTAGTGGAGAAGCCATGTATGCTAAAGTTGTAAGCACCTATCTTCTATTATTACCAATGGGTAATGTTTTAAAGTTAGAAGAACGCTACTATGTATCGAATATTGTAAGAAACATTATATGAATACCCTTGTTGTTACAACAAGATTTTAAGATAAATGTAAAGAGCACTGGTTGCTCTATTCTTCATTGCAATAAAATATTCGGACATGGTTATTTTATAAATGGTCTTCTGACATTAGATATCAATGATGAAATATTACTTGCTGATAACAAGAAGAGAAAGAAAGACAATGTCAATGTCACATTTCTCTGGCATTGCCGGTTAGGTCATATTAATGAGTCAAGAATAAACAAGTTAGTCAAAGATAATTACTTTGACCCTTATGATTTTCAATCATTAGGAACTTGTGAGCCTTGCTTCAAAGAAAAAATGACCAAGTCTCCATTCACTGGACATGGGGACAGGGCAACTGAATTATTAGGTCTTGTGCAAGTTGATGTGTGTGGACCTATGACAACTCAAGCCAGAGGTGGGTATTCTTACTTCATCACTTTTATTGATGACTTGTCTAGGTTTTGTCATGTATATCTAATAAAACACAAGTATGAAGACTTTGATAAGTTTAAAGAATATCAAAGCATGGTTGAAAAACAAACTAGACATAGTATTAAAACTCTTCTTTCTGATCGAGGAGGTGAATACTTGTCAGTTGAGTTTCTAAACCATCTCAAGGACAAAAGCATAATCTCTGAATGGACCCCTCCTTATACACCCCAATTGAAAGGTGTGGCAGAAAGGAGATATCGCACTTTGTTAGACATGGTGAGGCCCATGATGAGCTTCACAAATCTTCTCATTTCTTTCTGTGGACATGCCCTGGAGACTGCTGCCTATATTTTGAGCAAGGTACCATCTAAGTCAGTGATTAGCACTCTATTGAGTTATGGAATGGCAAAAGACCAAATCTTAAGTGCTTAAAGATTTGGGGTTGCTATGCTTATGTCAAGAATAATTTTGGACATAAGTTAAGTGCTAGGGCTGATAAATGTAGGTTTGTTGGTTATCCTAACGAGGGTGTTGGATACCTCTTTTATAATACTACTAAACAAAAGGTTTTTGTTAGTAGACATGCTACATTCTTGGAGCAAGAATTCATCCAAGAAAGTAGTAATTCTACACTTGAATTAAGTGAAGAACAGAACCAACAACCTGATGAGTCTTTAATTGAAATTCCTCAACCAGAAGTTCTTGTAGATCAAGAACAGCCACAATACACACCTCCTCTTCGAAGGTCAGAGAGGGTGCGGGGAGCACCTCTTAGATATGATTTTTTCATCGGGGATGATAATGTAGCCAGTATCATTCAGGATGATGATCCTGTGACCTATTCAGAAGCTGTCAAGAGAAAAGACTCCGATAAATGGCTAAGTACCATGAAGTCTGAGATGGACTCCATGTATTTCAATCAGGTATGGACCTTGGTAGATCCACCTGAACGAATTAACCTAATAGGATGTAAATAAGTCTTCAAGAAAAAGATAAGAGAAGATGTCAAGTAGGAACCTACAAGGCCAGGCTGGTAGCAAAAGGTTTTAAACAAAAACATGGCATTGACTATGATGAAACCTTTTCTCCAATAGCTATGCTCAAGTCCATTCAGATATTGCTTGCAATAGCTGCATACCATGATTATGAAATCTGGCAGATGGATGTGAAGACCACTTTCCTTAATGAAAATGTTAAGGAAGAAGTCTATATGACACAGCCAGAGGGATTGTCTCAAGTAGGAGACCAAATCAAGTATGTAAGCTAAAGAAGTCAATTTATGGACTAAAACAAGCATCGAGGAGTTGGAACATCTGCTTTGATGAAATAATCAAGGAATTTGGTTTGTCAAAAATATGGATGAACCATGTGTGTATAAAAAGGCAAGTGAGAGTGCACTTGCTTTCTTGGTTTTGTATGTTGATGATATACTGATCATTGGAAATGATATCCCAATGTTACAATCAGTTAAAACTTGGCTATCATCAAAGTTCTTCATAAAGGATTTGGGAGAAGCATCCTATATACTAGGTATAAGGATCTATAGAGATAGATCTCAGAGGATGCTAGGCTTATCCCAGTCCAGGTACATTGACTTAGTGTTGAAGAGATTCAACATGGATAGAAGTAAAAGGGGTTACTTACCTATGAGTCAAGGCATACATCTCTCTAAGAAAATGTCTCCTAAGATATCAGAAGAAAGAGAAAGAATGGCTATGATTCCTTATGCTTCAGCTATAGGATCAATTATGTATGCTATATTATGTACCAGGCCTAATGTTGCTTATGTCTTAGGAAGTGTAAGTAGATTTTAGACAGATCTAGGTGAGGATCATTGGAAAGCCGTGAAAAATATTCTTAAGTACCTTAGAAGGACTAAAGATATTTTTCTTTTTTATGGAGGATCAGAGTTGAAACTAGAAGGATATACGGATTCTAGTTTTCAATCAGATCCAGATGATAGCAAATCCATATCTGGGTATGTCTTCACCCTATATGGTGGTGCACTAAGTTGGAAGAGTACAAAGTAGCCAACCATAGCTGACGCAGTCACTGAGGCAGAATACATAGCTACGAGTGAAGCTACGAAGGAAGCTGTCTAAATGAAGAAATTCATCATGGAATTGGGCATGGTTCCTGAAATACAATAGCCAGTGCTGCTATACTGTGATAACACTAGAGCTATTGCACAAGAAAAGGAACCAAGGTCTCATAATAAGTCCAAGCACATCCTACGACGTTTCCACCTCGTTTGAAAAATCACAGAAAGACAAGATGTTATTATTGAATGAGTTGATACTAAGAACAATATAGTAGACCCATTCACTAAAGCATTATCTCAGCAGCAATTTGATCGCCACTTAGATTGTATGGATATAAAGTACAAGGGCGATTGGCTTTAGTGCAAGTGGGAGATTGAAAGGAAAGTGCCCTAAAAGCCAATCTTATGTAAGGGCATTTTTGTAATCTTCTAACTCCTGTATGATATTTAATATATTAATAAAGGCATATTGTTTCATCATATTACTGTGTCTACTTTAAAGATTATGATGAACCCCATAGGTTATGGCAAATGGAATTAGGATTATGATGGATATCATGATAGTGAGACCTAAGTTCCCTTAAACCCTAACCTAAAAAGTTCCTAGTTGATGGACCATCAGTTTGGGGATCGATAAGTCCGGAAAGACTAGCTTATCGTATATATGCTCTGATAAGAGAGTGGTTGGTCTCACAGCCACTTGTGTAGAGACACTAATACAAGGATAAGGGTGCTCATTAGAGTATGAGTTCACTGAACTGATCCACATCGAGACTATCTTATGGAAGTCTTACTACTTGTCAAAAGTTAGATCTCGAAGTAAGAGTTGTGCATGTGATCTTTAGACCTGAGGTCACCATGGTTCCTTGTGCACACTAAGCCATGTTTTGGTTCATACTCATTCATGACATTAAGTCATGTACGGGGTGTTCTCAGATATGGTGAAAGGTGTATGAAGGATATGAGTGGACTAACGAGGAATCGATCATTCCTTTTAAGAGAAATTGTTATCCCAAGAGATCTCTTCGATTGATGACTCAAGGAGTCTTTGATCAAAGCAAGATGAGATTAGAAGTGGTTTCTAATCAGTCATCAGCTGAGTCTTCATTATCGAATAGAGATTCGAAATGACTAAGTGCTAGGGTTTGACATTTATCCATACCCATCACTTAATCGGGATAATGGGAGATCGAAAAATTGAATTGCATAGTAACTTTCTACTGAAGGGTATTTTGGTACTTTTTACCAAATTCCTCATCTTCCAGGTAGGCATGACACGTTGCTAGATGTCAATCATGTCTTGTAGGTGTTCATGGACCAATTGGATTGGTTTCATGAGTCAATTCGATGGACAGATCGAATTGGCAATTTAGGTTAGTTCAATTTGACCTAATTAGGTCAATCGGGTTTGATTGGTTCGAATCGGCTAAACCTAAACCTATTGCTAACTAGATGTAGAACCCAAAGGATCACACACATTAGGGAGTTGACCAAGGAAGTCATACATAATTTAATTAGGATCATGGGATCCTAATTGGTTAGCTAGATTGCACACTAGCATGTGTAGGCTAACCTAAATCCTAACCCAAGTCGATTTGGGTCCAGTTGCTTGCTATTTTGATTAACTAATTTAAGAGAGACTTAAATTGGGTTATGTCTAGGTTAAGACAACCTTTATCAAGTTTAATCCTGACTTAATTGGACATGGAACGCCACTTGGACTAGAGTTCAAGTTGGCATGTACTCCTTGGGTGCATATGTGCGCATGCCAAGGAAAGGATCGCAGAAAAAGACCAAGAGTCCTTCTATAAATGAATCACTTTGGGTGATTCATCTGGGACTCTCTTGGAACATATCCCCATGCCCCTTAGGATTTTTTTTGACTGGTCAACACCTTTCAAATTGGCATGAAAAAGGTTTGAAAGGGAATGCATGCATGAAGAGATGCATCTCTTCATTTGGCACGCGGTATGAAGAACTGTCCTTCTGCTATCAGGACTCTTCAAATTCTTCGATGCTTGAAGATTGAAGAGGCACCTCTTGGCTTCCTAGGGACCGGTACTTGCCATGTGGCAAGTCAGAAATCATCCGGGAATAAGAAGGGATGAGAATATGTGACTTGGAGCATGAATCAACTTATTAGATATGACTTTTCAAACCAGATAACTTCTCTTGGATCTTGAAAAATCATATCTGATAAGTTGATGGCTGGACATATTGATGGGGACATCCATAATAAGAATATATGCTTTGATTAACTCACTTTATTTTTACAGCTATAGTCAACAAAGTTTTCGAAGCAAGTTAAAATTTTTTTTTTGAAATATGTTCATAAGCCAAATTTTCTTGAAGTATGATTTCGCTCATAAGCAAACACATGGAAGAAGCCCATTAATTTTTTTGAAGCATGATAAGCCAAATTTCCTTGAAGCATGATTTGGCTCATAAACCAACACATGGAAGAAGCCCATTCGGCTCAAGCCCAAAGCATGATGGAGGGCATCCTCTTCAAGTCCAAGACCAACCATTTAAGCCACTTCAAGACCAAGCCCAAGCCCAATTCATGCCAAGATTTGAAGCACATGGGAGAACAACTCATCAAACAACCTTGGGGGAGAAGGAATTACACTACATCAAGAATTTTATGAGGAACATAAAGATTCCTTCCACTATCCCAACAATATTTGACAAGTGGGAAGTCATAACTTATGACACCTAAGCCTCCATATCAACATTTGGAAGCCATATTAGGATCTTCTAGATGCCACATGTCAAATTGGTTGTAACTTTCTACCTATAATTTGTTTTTAGTTAGAACCACTTACCTAAGAGTTGTTGGAGCCAACTAAGCCAACCTTATCCCCTCCCCTCCACCCTTGGACAAAATTCCTAGCATTGGAGCCTACAAATAGGATCCCTAGGCTCTCATTGTATTCATTCTATGCTATGATTTAAGTTAATAAAAGGATTGTTTCCTTGTGTTCTAGTTTTCTTGAGTTCTTGTTTGGAGTGAAAAGTTCTTGAGTTTGAGAGTTAGAAGATAGGTTTGAGAAGAGAGTGTGAGGTTCTTGAATGAGTGTTTGAAGGGTAGAATACCCTTAAGTGTTTGAAAGGTGGAGTGCTCCTTGCTTGATCCAAGATCCAAGCATCATTCCTTGAAGGCACCGGCTTCTACTTCCTTGTTTCCCTTTCTTCTTCTTCTTGTTTCAATTCCAATTTTGAATTCTCCTTCCATGCCTAATCTATAATTTGATGTAGGTTTTCTCTGATTTTCCAAGTCCAAGATGAAGGTCTCCAAGCCAAGAATCATGGCCAAGGTGAGTCCTAAAGGTAGGGAGTGCTAGTCTTATGGTTTAGACCTCAATCCTTGAGTGATGAGAGCTCCTTCTTCCACCAAATAATTAGCCATCATTGTTGGTAGGAAAACTCTTCCTAAGCTTCATTAGATCTGATCATTTGAAGGTTAACTTGCCTTAGTAGTGATGGTTTCCTTGCCATGAAGATCCTAATCTCTATTTTGAACTAAATCTACATTTCGTATATTGTGATTTAGATCAATTAGTCTTCTTATGAAGATTCTTTTCTTGAATTAATTTAGACCATTTATTTGATAATTAATTGCTCAAGTTTACTTACTGGTTAGCTTGCTAAAACCCTCCATTCATCATTTCATTTTCATCCCCCATCAATATCACACGCTCCTCCTAACATTATAAATAGGGGCGATGTTATGAGTTTCATAAGAGTTCCACCATAGTTTTTATTCTGAGTGTTATACCTTCCTCCCTCCTTAAGACAAACCTTATCTCTTTAAGACAAGGTTGTTCTTACTAGCACAAGTCTTAGGATTTAAGACATAAGCCTAGAGTGTCCTATAAAAGAGCAATCCCAAATCCAAGAGTGGTTTTGGAAAGCATTCAGAGTACCCTACAAGAGGGTAGGGTGTCCTACAAAGGTCAAAGTCCAGAAGGCTATCAAGAGGAGTCCTAGTCAAGCAAGCAACTGAAGTAAGAGTTCTTCCTTGGGTCATTCCTATGTGGATCACCGTTGGAGGGCTTACACTTGTGAGCCATGTGGAAAGAAGTGGAAAACAACATTCTAGGTATTTATCATGAACCATATTAGTGTTATATTAGTTGTATATGAATGAGGGGATCTTGGGATTAGGGTTTCTAGCCAATAAGGGTTTTTCTTTATGCAAATTTTTGAAATTCAATCAGAGTCTTTTATGAATGGCCAAACTGAAGGACCCAAGGTAGCTTGGGTACCTAATGATGAATTGATGAATTGAAATAGAACTTAATGAATTGATGAATTGAAATAGAACTTAATGATGGCCAAACTGAAGTAGTCAATCAGAGTCTTTTATGAATGGAAACGAATGTCCTTGTCACCTGCAAGGACCCAAGATAGCTTGGGTACCTAAAAGAATTCATTGACTATTTTGTAGGAATGTCTTGCAGCCCAAAGATTGAAGAAAAAATGGTACTTAGTGGCTGTTCAAGACATATGACAGGTGACAAGGACCAATTTATCATCCTTGAAATGAAAGAAGGAGGCTTGGTCACCTTTGGAGACAATGGCAAAGGGAGAATAATCGTTATTGGTAAGATCAAAATAACTCCCTTCACTTTTATTGAAAATGTTTTGCTAGTGGACAAGTTGAAGTATAATCTCTTAAGTATAAGTCAATTGTGTGATAAAGGCTTCAAGGTTGTCTTTGAATCTTCTATGTGTATAGTAACTAACTCTTTAGATTCTAGCAATAAGTTCATTGGACATAGACTTGGGAATATCTATGTGGTAGATCTTAATGATCTTGCCATGTCAAGTAGCCCTAGTTTAGTTGCGATGAATGCTAAGACCAAAGAGTCAGGTTTACTATGGCATAGACGATTAGGTCATGCTAGCATGCATAACATTGCCAAATTAATTTCTAAAGATCTTGTTAGAGGCATGCCTAAGTTTAAAGTTGATTTAAATCATGTTTGTGATGCATGCCAAATGGGTAAACAAACTAGGGAGAGTTTTAAATCAAAGAAAATAGTTTCTACAACAAGACCACTTGAACTACTTCACATGGATCTTTTCGGATCCACTAGGACCACAAGCCTAGGAGGTATGAAATATGCTCTTGTGATAGTAGATGATTTTTTGAGATTTACTTGGATTTTGTTTATTACTTCGAAAGATGAAACTTTTCATGTTTTTAGAAAATTCCATAAAAAGGTTTCAAATCAAAAGAACCTATCTTTGATTTCAATTAGAAGTGATCATGGAACTAAATTTAAAAATCAGTTTTTTAAAGATTATTATACTGAATTTGGCATTGATCACAACTTCTCCGCTCCTAGAATACCTCAACAAAATGGTGTTGTAGAGAGAAAAAATCGGACATTGGAAGAAATGGCTCGCACAATGTTATGTGAAGGCAATCTTCCAAAGTACTTTTGGACAGAAGCGGTGAACACTGCATTTTATATTTTAAACCGTGTTTTGTTCCGTCCTATTTTAAAGAAAACCCCCTATGAGCTTTGGAATGATAGAAAACCCAATATTAGTTATTTTCATGTGTTTGGATGCAAATACTTTGTTCATAACAATGGAAAAGATAATTTAGGAAAATTTGATTCTAAAGCTGATGATGCAATTTTCATAGAAACAAAAATGATATCATCAACATATATTTGTACAACTAATATGTCATTATTCTTCTTTAATGGCTTCCTTGCTTTCCTCAAAAATGATATCATCAACATATATTGAGCTCGAGTGAAGCTCAATTGAATGCTCTTCAATGTACTTCAATGGCTTCCTTGCTTTCCTCACAAGATGCTTCAAGCTTCTGGTAAGAGTTGGTGAAGTCTTGAAGGCTGACTTCAAAGCTCAAGTGCCCTCTCCTCTTACTTCAATAAATATTCAATAACTGTTCATTAACTCATTAGTCTCTCCAAGGATGTTCTCATACCTCATTTATAGAGACTTCAACTGCCTTCCCTTGATTTTGAACGTTGTAGACAATTGGGAGGTGACAGGTTACCGTTGGAGCACTTTTAGAATTCAAAAATAGAAAACTGGAACTAGCCGTTGGAGGTGATCCCGTCATTCCATTCAGCTTGGACAATCTTCGAGTCGGCTCAGATCAAGTTCGGATTGGCTAGGTTGAACACCAGTCGGCTGGGTTCCACTATTGAGAAAATGGTTCACTCTGAACGAGTTGGCTAGGCTGATATCCAGTCAGCTCGGATCCCTGAGATTCTCAGAACGTTCTCAACCATGTTCTGGACGAGTCAGCTAGATCTATGTGCCAAAAAACTTCTTTCTTGTGCCAGTGCCAGAGTTGGCTGGTTCCTCCATCCAGTCGGCTCGAGAATGGTTCTTCAGCCAGATCAAATTCAATTCTCCAGAACTCTTGTGCCAAGCTTTGAATACTTCTTCAAGGTCTTCTTACAATAAAATCAAAAAAAGTTGAAGCTTGAAAACTACTAGAAGTAACCCTTTATCTTTGATTTAAGTAGGAAAATTTTTTTGTTGGGTTCTAATTTACAAGATTCTAAACACTTTACAACTCAACACAAAGCAATAAAGATTGTAGGATTTAGAAAGTATGTCAATATAGTTGTCCTACAAAAACTTGTCAACCATTTGAAGAGTTGTTAGATAACCAAATGTATGCTCCAATGTTTTGTTATCATCAAAATCACTTTAGGGGTCAACAGATACATACTAGTATGCCCTAATCTTCTATGCCAAAGCCAACTAGTCTCATCTTTAATAGAATTTATTGCAACAAGGCATTCTCCATTAGGCAAAGATAGATCATCCAAATCTACCAACTAAATGTTACCTTGCCTTTTTCCAATGAATTATACTCCATTTTTATTCAGACTAGCAATCATGCAATAAGATGATTAAAAAATAACTTGAAAACCTTTATCATAAAATTGACTAATACTTAAAAGATTATGCTTTAAACCTTCAACTAAAAGTACATTACTAATATAACTAGAAGGAGTAATGTGAACTTTACCAATACCAATGATTTTTTCTTTACCATTATTCCCGAAGGTCACACTCCCTCCATTCATTGCTTCAAGAGAAGTAAATTGCTTCACATCTCCCGTCATGTGTCTTGAGCAACCACTATCAAGATACCAAAGTCTTTTATTCTTCTTGGTTGCAAGACACACCTACAATAAAAATCAAGCTTTGTTTTTAGGTACCCAAGCCAACTTGGGTCCTTTAGGGTTAGCACTTAAAATGGTTCCTTTTGAACCCAAACTTTTTCAAAAGAGTTAATTTTTCTCAAATTGCATTGAAAAGATTTATGACCTTTCTTTTTACATGAAAAATATATTATGCTAGATTATGTAGGTACAAAAAAAATTTAAAATACTTTTGTTATTTTTGGGGTCTATAGCCTAATCCTGCTTTATTGAAAATGGCTTTTTGGCTATTTAAAAGTAGGTTTAGTTTTTTTGAACTATAGATAAATTTTTCAATAAAGGACTTCATTTTATCAAGTTCATTTTTGTACTTTACATTTTCTAATTCTAAATCCTTATTTTTCTTTAAAAGATCACCATTAGAAATAATAGTTTTGGATCTTTTTAAAACTTCATTTTCCATCATCAAAGCATTGTTTTTCTTTTCTAAAATATCCAGTTTCGTTTTCAAATCACTAACCTCATTTAGTAAAGAATTGTTTTTATGAGAAAAAACTGTTTGCATGCTTTTTCAACTTTTTATTTTCATATAAAATGAATTTATAATCATGCATAAGTTCATCAAAAGCATTTCTTAACTCATCAAAAATAAAATCTATTTCGGTATCAAATATTACCTCATCTTGCTCTTGATGTGCCATAAGACAAAGATTTGAAACTTCTATCTGCTCTTCTTCAGAACTAGAGTCCTCACTATCTCTCTAGGTGGCCATCATTGCTTTCTTTTTTAACTTCTTCCTTGACTTCTTTAGGAGAGGGCAGTCGAATTTATAGGACCCATCTTCTTGCACTCGAAGCATGTAGGTATTTCCTTCTCCTTTTCTTTTTTCTTTTCTTTCTCTTTCTCTTTTTCCCTTTCTTTTTTTGATTGAAATTTCTTCTTGTAAGAAAACTTCCTCCTCTTCATGAATCTTCTAAATTTTCTAGCAAGGAGAGCTTCTTCACCTTCATCATCTTCTTCTTCTTCGGACTCATCGATTGAGGATTCTTCTTGTATATTTGATTTGAATGCAATCCCCTTTTTCTTTTTATCCATGTCCATTGACTTTTGCTTCAAATTCAGCTCATAAGTAATGAGCAATCCAACCAGCTGTTCTAATGGTAGCTTGTCAACGTCCTTTGCTTCTTGGATGGCGATCACCTTCGGATCCCACGATGTTGAAAGTGACCTAAGGATTTTATTCACAAGATCAGCGTCATACATTACTTTTCCTAGACTTTTCATTCCATTTACAATATTTGTAAATCTAGTGTACATGTCAGTGATAGACTCATTAAGTTCCATTCAGAACATTTCATAAGTATGCACTAACATGTTCACCTTAGTATTCTTCACTTGATCGGTACCCTCATGGGTAACTTCAAGTGTGTCCCATATTTCTTTGGCTGAAGTGCAAGTAGATATCCTATTGAATTCACTAGAATCTAATGCACAATAAAGGAGATTCATTGCCTTAGCATTGATCTTGGATTGTTTAATGTCATTTTCATCACAATCCTCTTCGAGCTTTTGGATGGAAACACCATTAGCCATAACCGAAGGAATATGAGGACCTTTATCAACTACTCTCCATAAGTTATAATCAATAGAATGCATATAAATCTTCATCCTAGTTTTTCGATATGTATAATTTGATTCATTAAAAAATGGAGGTCTATTTGAGGCTTGTCCCTCAACTACACTAGTACCAATAGGGACTGCCATAGATTTTTACTCAAAGCGGTAAAGCCTATAAACTGAGAACAGGGCTCTGATACCACTTGTTGCCCAGTAAGCAACCCAAGAGGGGGATGAATTAGATCTATAAAAAATAATTACTTGATGCAATGCAATTGTATGAATATCAATCTAACAATTAATCAAGGTACTATGAATTCAGATGTAATGCTCTTAAGTAAATGTGCAGCGAAAATAAAGAGCAATAAATGTAAGAGAAATAAAATAAGACAATCAACCACAAAGACAAAGAAGTATAGTGGTTTGGTGCTATCCAATGCACCTACATCCACTCTCCAAGATCCCCTTAAGAATTCACTATAATCTCAACCGATTACAGGCGATTAGTTTTTCAGGCTCACTAATCAAAACCTGACTTGTTTTCACAAGGCTCACAAGTCAAAACATCACTTGGTTTTACGGGCTAACCAAGAATCTAAATAGTTTTAAGGCTAACCACCAACCTCCTTTGGTTTTCCGGGCTAACCAAGAACCTAATTAATATTCAAAGGCTCACCAATAACCTTCCTTGGTTTTGTAATAGGATAACCAAGAACCCTTATAACAAATAATAGTTTGAAGTAAAGAGAATAAAAGCTTTCTAATAAAAAGCGGATATCTCTTCAGGTGAGTCGACACTTTGAGTCGACGCATCCATGTGTCAATACTTCTGCAATTCTTCATCTTCAGCAAGTTCTGTGACTTGAAAATCTCAGGCGATGAGCTATCCATGTGTCAACACGTTGAGTCGACACTTCAAGTCCATGTGTTGACACTTCAGTCATGCCATCTGAAACTTTGCATACCGGCTTGAGTCAACCTTCACTTCCATGTGTCGACACTTGGTATCATGTGTCGAAACTTTGAATCGACATCTCACTGAAATCTTCACAAAAAAATGCTTGAACTTGTGCTAAACCAAATTTTTATCTTACTTAAGTATCCATTCAAGCAAACTTTGACTGTCCAAGTCTTCTTTGAGTAGATCTTTTATCTAAACTTGGCTTCTTTAATCAAACAAACTTTTTCAAATTAATGAGAACCTTTTTCTATAAAAATACACTTCAAAGAAATCATTAGTACTCAACTTATACTTAACCATTTTGCTTATCATCAAAATTAATAACGGAGTCAACATATCAAATGTTTGAATCTAATGGATCAAATTTTATATATTGACTTCTTGACTTCTATGAATGCACTCTCACTGAAATGTAATGGCTCTTACTTTTTTATTTACTGAAATGTGCTTTTTTTCTTACCTTTTTAATGGTGACAAAAAGGGGGAGAGTAATTGAAAGATTTAATGAAAAAGTGCAAAATTGATAATATTGGAGAGTATCAATGAGAATTAATGAAACTTTTGTCAATTTGATTGAAGCAATGAGACAGGGGGAACGAGAAAGAAATTTACTAAAGCTATAATTTTTTGTAAATGTTCTCAAAAATCTTTTTGAAAATCAGTTGTATGGATCATATATTGAGGGGAAGTTTTTAAGTTTTTGTTATCCTTGATCTACACTTTCATTTCCTTGCTCTGATACTTCTATTTCTATGCTCTGATACTTTTTGATTTCATACCTTGATACTCTTTATAATCTATTAATTTTAGTCTGATACTATCTACTCTTCTGGCACATGTTTAATGCCTTGATACTCTTAAAGCTTTTCCTTGATATTCTTCTCTTCATGCTAAAATGCCTATCTTTTGGAGATATTTTTATACACCTTTTGAGCATTATATATATATCTTAGCTCTGATACCTTTTAATCATAACTCTGATATTTCATAATCTATAGTTATGATGCATTATAATCATTGCTCTAATACTCATGATATATAAATTTAACTTTCTTCATATATATATATATGGCTCTGATACATTATCAGTAAGTCTCAATTCTTGATAATCAATGCATTTTTAGACTCTGATACTTATCATGCTTAGCTTTGATACTTATTGCCAAAAGCTCTATTCTTGTTGAAAATCTTTTTAGCTTTCCATTTGTATATACTTAAAAGTTTTGTCATCATCAAAAAGGAAGAGATTGTTGACTCCTGTATTGATTTTGATAATTAACAAAATACTTAAGTATATTTGAGTACTAATTATTTGTTAAAGTATGTTTTATCAGAAAAAGCTCATCAAGTTAATTGATTGATTGCTTGTCAAAATAATTGAAGAAGTCTCCTTAGAGATGAAATTATAAAGTTAAATGGACTAAAGTACATAAGAATGACTTTGAAGGACTCAAGTTTGAAGGTTGAAGAAGTTCAGTAGAGTTTCAATTGAGTTTCAGAATGTTTCAGCCAAGTGTCGACTCATGGAAGTGAAGTGTCAACTCATAAAAGCTTGAGCTGATACATAGAAGATGTTTTAGATGGGACACTTGAAGTGTTGACTCATGGAGCTCAAGTGTCGACTCATGTATCGACTCAAGGATCGACTCAAGGCCTGAGACAAAAATTATACAGAACATGCTGAATTTCAAGACTTCCCTCAAGTATCGACTCATAGAGACCAAGTGTCGACTCAAGTGTCGACTCACTAGAAGAAGTGTCAACTCATCTGAGATTTCCAGAGAGCTTCAAGAAATATTTTTTGAACTAAGTGTCGACTCATGGAATCCAAGTATCGACCTAAGTGTCGACTCATGACTTGAAGTGTCGACACTTGAAGTTCTGATGAACAGTATTGGCTAGTTTTTTAAAATACAAAAATTATCCTTTTCATCCCCAATGGCTAGTTTCACCTCTCCAACGGTCATAAACTATCATTTGAAGCTTGGAAAGGTATTTAAAAGTGGATTAAACACAAGAGGAAACAAGATGATGCAGAACGAAAACTCTGATACCAAAAATGATGCAGAACGAAAATGTGGAATGCGGAAGCAAATTAAAATTAATGTTTTATATATATATATGTTTTTTTTTCAGAAGTCGGCTTTGACTCAAAGGAAAGATAAACTAATGTTGAAAGAAACTAAGAAATGACAGAAAGCACAATTAAAAGGAGTGGATTATCAGAGTAACTCAGAAGTAGGATTGCTGGGGATTGAGAAACCCCCAGATCTAGGGTTTGCTCTGAGTTTCAACGAAACAGACAAAGTGAAAAGGGAAGGTTCTTGTTACCTAGCAGTGATATCTCTCCATTTGATGAAAAAAGACTCTCTCGAGCAGATTATTGGATCTCGGGAGTCAAGGTATCTTCGCAATGGATCCTCCGATAATGGTCCTTGGCAAAGTTGGCCTCTTCTTGAATCCTGGATCGAAGAACAAGGTTAGGAATAAGAGACTCAGGGAAGAGAGTTACCAGAGTAGAAAAAAGGATGGGATCTGAAGGTCTTCAGCTGATCTGGAACTCCTAGGCTGCGGATTTAGGACTTCTTCTCCTGGATCTGCTGGATGGACTCTGAAGCAGTGGTAGCTGACTTGAAGATGGCTGGACTGAGATCCTGGTGGTCGGCCACCCTTTGGAAGAAGAACCTTGGAGATGGTGTAGAGGCTAGGGTTTGGTGGTGGTGGGGTAGAGATGGGTGGACTAAGCTAGGATTTTGGGGTTGGAGATCTCACACCTCCTCAAGGTTCCTAGGGAACCCGGATTTACTCACTCACGGAGCTCAACACTCAGAATAAGTGCGGAAGAACAAGACTTTGCTCAGAAATAAGGGATTTCATTCATAAGATTTCATAAGATAAGTTCAAGTTACAAAAGGAGTCTAATATATAGACCTATAAGAAAAATCAAAACCATACAAGTTTCCATGTGGGACTAATAGGACTAATCTACACTTTAGGCATCAAATTCTCTTCCCTTGGCCAACCAAGACTCCTTCCATGAGTGAGCGGCCCAAAAACTCTAAGAAAACTTGAAAATCAGCTCCAAATGGCAAGTTATGGGGGTGTCTCCTAGTATCTCTCCATGAATCAAGGATTTTCCCTTCATGGTTTGGCTCTTTTGGACACCTCCTAGTCTTGCTCCACAAGTTTAGGCTTCTTCTTTTCATGGCTTTGGAACTTTAGAAAACTTTTGGGTGCCTCCTTGATTTTCTCCCCAAGACATGCTCTCTTTCTTTCTTTAGCTTGGCCTTTTAAGGTATATATGGGGCGCCTCCTTGATTTTGGCTTCAAGAAAAATTCTTGCTCCCTTGGGTATGGGGACCAAGACACTGGGATGCAGTTGTGGTGCCTCCTGGACTCTGGCGTGTGGCTGGGAGTGTGGCGCCCACTTGCTTGGGCCTTGACTTGACTGGAAAAAAAAATGGCACCAACCTGGAGAAGACCTAGACCACTACTAGGACTTGGACTGAGTCAACATGACTCAACAAAAATTGAAATGACAAAATTACAGACTCAAAATTGGGTTGATCAGGTCAATCCTTATTACAAACCCTAATTTTCTCGGGCAAGATCAATCAGAGATCCAGATGGAACCCTGAAGTCTTCTTCTGATTCTGGTGCCCGCACCAATTCTCCCGGGGTGGGAGGAACTCGACCCTATCGAGTATGGATCAAGCTGGCTCTGGTATCTCTCCAAGAGGTCTGGGTCCAATTCTTGTAATTCTTCTCGAGAGATCCAAGAGTCATCAGAATCTGGCCTTCCTTGCCAGCGGACCAGGTATCTTTGGTATCCTCGATTACGAGTAGAGATAACTTGATCATCCAGGATCTTTTCAATCTGCTCTTTCCTCACAGGCCAGTTTGTTGGTGGACACACAGGGTTGGGATCACTCTCAATAACAGGATTAGGTTCAAAAGGCTCACTAGGAATCACAGCTAGCTCCCTGTACTCTACTAGGTCTGTAATGTTGAAAGTGGAGCTAATGCCTAGCTTTAGACTCAAGTTGGTAGAGGTTGGCTTTATGTCCAAAGTACTTGATTGGTTATATCTTAAAGACCACTCATAGTCTTGGGCTTCTTGGTAGGCTCGGTCTAACTTATTGGTCTTTTCAAGGCATAGCTTCCTATAAATGTCTGGGTGTAACCCAACCCTAAACCTCGATGTGATCTGAGCTTCGGTCTCAATGGTATTGCATTTCATGTCGTACCACTGGAAGTCCTCGATATATTTAGACACAGGCCTATTACCTTGTCGCAATTGGTACCATTGGTCTAAAAGTCTTTTCTCATAGGATCTACCTAGGTACCTATCTCTCAACTTACTTCTCATATCTCTCCAAGTATATATTTCCTCTTTTCTTTGATAACACTCACGCTCAATAACATACCAATGCGACCTAGCATGTTTGGTGAACTTGGTTTTGGCCAACCTAACTTGTCCTAATTCCGATATGTTAGTGCACTCAAAATACCGATCAATTTGTTCTTCCCACTTAATATATGTCTCTTGTCTTCTATCAAAAGTGGGTGCATAAGGTTCGGTGTTCCTAACGGGTCCCTTCTCTGAGTCAACCAAGTATGGGTATAGGCTCCTAGGGCTAAACTCAGGGGCAAGATCATGGTCATAGGCTCTTAGATCAAACCTCCAATGATTAGGTTCAGGATCCTTGTATAAAGGTCTCCTAGGCTCTGGGTGTGGGTGAGGTTGGGGTCTACCAAATTCTGAGTCAGGGGTCCAATTTCTATGCCTAGGTTCCTCAAGTACCTGGACACGGTCTCTAAACTGGGCAAAACCCTCATTCATATCCTGACTCAATTTGGTCATATTTCGGTAAGAGTTCTAATCATGGCCTCTAAATCAGGTTGGGTTTGACCAGGTTGGTAGGGTACTCCATTCCGGGTGGACATGATGATGCAAGCAAGCACACCAAATGAGACTCGACTGAAATGACTACGGGCTAACTAGACCTAGAGCCCAAACTAGATGCCCAATCAGAGTGGCAAGCTAGCCTGTAGTAACTCGGGACTCAGCCAGGCAGGTGTAAGGGGAGTGTTAGGTCCCTAAATTGCCAATCCTAGACACCAATCAGTGATTGGCCAGGTAGGCGGACCAGCACACAAGCCCTTCGGGATAGAATCCCTGAACCACCGTTCTAGACACTGAGTACAAAGCATACACAGAGTAACTAGACGAACTGACTCAACACTAGCCTAGACCCGACCAGTTGGTGTCCCTAGCCCACTAGAGCAAATTAGGTCTAATTAATTTTAAGATTAAAGGCTTAGGTTCGAATGCACGGGAGGTGGTTTTGGGCTAAGGAGAGGGTCTCAATCCTTCCCTTATGTTGCCACTTTGGTGCCCTTAAGATAGATTCAATTTATGCACACTCAAAAAAAAAAAAACAGCTTGCAGAAAATAAAAAAAATAGAATAGCAGTAAAATTGATCTCAGAAAATCTATAGAATTTTATAAATCATGAAAATTTTATGTAAATTACTTTCAATTATATTGGTTCCAGCAAACAAGAATTAATTAATTTAGAATTTTTTACAGGGAGAAACAATTCGAATAACAGGGCAGTTATCGGTAGAAAATAGAACATGTGTTTCGTTTACAATCCCTGCCTAGAAGTTATAACCCAGCGGCACCCCTACACACCCTGGGAACCCCCGTGGAATGGGAGGAGGAGGCTTGCATCTCGCTTGTTCCTAGGACCAGACGGCCAGGGGAGTCTACTCCAGGCAGCAAAAGTAAAAAGGAACGAAAAAAAATAATCAAACAAGCAAGAACCCTAGACAGTGCTCTGATACCAAAAATGATGCAGAACGAAAATATGGAATGCGGAAGCAAACTAAAATTAATGTTTATATATATATATTCAGAAGTCGGCTTTGACTCAAAGGAAAGATAAACTAATGTTGAAAGAAATTAAGAAATGACAGAAAGCATAATTAAAAGGAGTGGATTATCAAAGTAACTCAGAAGTAGGATCGCTGGGGATTGAGAAACCTCTAGATCTAGGGTTTGCTCTGAGTTTCAACGAAACAGACAAAGTGAGAAGGGAAGGTTCTTGTTACCTAGCAGTGATATCTCTCCATTTGGTGAAAAAAGACTCTCGAGCAGATTATTGGATCCCGGGAGTCAAGGTATCTTCGCAATGGATCCTCCGATAATGGTCCTTGGCAAAGTTGGCCTCTTCTTGAACCCTAGATCGAAGAACAAGGTTAGGAACAAGAGACTCAGGGAAGAGAGTTACCAGAGTAGAAGAAATGATGGGATATGAAGGTCTTCAGCTGATCTGGAACTCCTAGACTGCGGATTTGGGACTTCTTCTCCTGGATCTGCTGGATGGACTCTGAAGCAGTGGTAGCTGACTTGAAGATGGGTGGACTGGGATCCTGGTGGTCGACCACCCTTTGGAAGAAGAACCTTGGAGATGGTGTAGAGGCTAGGGTTTGGTGGTGGTGGGGTAAAGATGGGTGGACTAAGCTAGGGTTTTGGGGTTGGAGATCTCACACCTCCTCAAGGTTCCTAGGGAACCCAGATTTACTCCCTCACGGAGCTCAACACTAAGAATAAGTGCAGAAGAACAAGACTTTGCTCAGAAATAAGCGATTTCATTCATAAGATTTCATAAGATAAGTTCAAGTTACAAAAGGGGTCTAATATATAGACCTATAAGAAAAATCAAAACCATACAAGTTCCCATGTGGGACTAATAGAACTAATCTACACTTTAGGCATCAAATTCTCTTCCCTTGGCCAACCAAGACTCCTTCCATGAGTGAGCGGCCCAAAAACTCCAAGAAAACTTGAAAATCAGCTCCAAATGGTAGGTTATGGGGGTGTCTCCTAGTATCTCTCCATGAATAAAGGATTTTCTCTTCATGGTTTGGCTCTTTTGGACACCTCCTAGTCTTGCTCCATAAGTTTAGGCTTCTTCTTTTCATGGCTTTGGCACTTTAGGAAACTTTTGGGTGCCTCCTTGATTTTCTCCCCAAGACATGCTCTCTTTCTTTCTTTAGCTTGGCCTTTTAAGGTATATATGGGGCGCCTCCTTGATTTTGGCTTCAAGAAAAATTCTTGCTATCTTGGGTGTGGGGACCAAGACACTGGGATGCAGTTGTGGTGCCTCCTAGACTCTGGCGTGTGGCTGGGAGTGTGGCGCCCACTTGCTTGGGCCTTGACTTGACTGGAAAAAAAATGGCACCAACCTGGAGAAGACCTAGACCACTACTAGGACTTGGACTGAGTCAACATGACTCAACAAAAATTGAAATGACAAAATTACAGACTCAAAATTGGGTTGATCAGGTCAATCCTTATTACAAACCCTAATTTTCTCGGGCAAGGTCAATCAGAGATCCAGATGGAACCCTGAAGTCTTCTTCTGATTCTGGTGCCCGCACCACAAGAGGATGAGAAGTTAAGTGCATTCACTCCAATATTCATTAAGAGCAACTACTTTCAAGTGAAGTGAAGCCTTCAAGCATTCAAAGCATCCAAGAGCATTAAAGTCCAACCTTTCAAGTATTGATTAAGGCTTCAACAACTTGAAGACAAGAATCTTTAAAGAGCTTCAAAGAGATATTTACTTTTATTTGAAAGCTTTATTGTATTTTATACATTCTACTTAAATTCTTTGTTGGGGTTTGTTGGTGAGCTTGTGTGTTAAAACCAACAAAGGATTTTGGTTAGCCTTATGGAAACTAGAGAGGTTTTTGGTTAGCCTTGTGAAAACCAATGAGGTTGTTGGTAAGCCTAAGTTACAAAATCAACTAGGTTTTTTGGTTAGCCCATAAAACCAAAGGGATTTTGACTTGTGTTCCTGGTGAAAACAAGTTGGGTTTTGATTAGTGAGCCTGGAAAACTAATCGGCTGTAATCAAGAGTGATTATAGTGAATTCCCAGGTGGACCTTAGGGAGTGGATGTAGATACTTTGGTGTGCACAGAACCACTATATATTCTTATGTTTGTGTTGCTTGCTCTCTCTTTATTTACTCCTGTTTACTTTGCATTTACTTATCTATTTCTACTACATACTCTCAAATAGCACACAAGCACTTGCAATTCACTAACACCTTAATTATTTTGAATTGGCACATACTTGCAAAAGTTTTTAAAAACCTAATTCACCCCCCTCTTGGGTTGCTTACTGGGCAACAACTACACCGACCTCAACCCATCCTACCTAAAGGATAGCTTCTCGCTCTCCAAGATCGACCAATTGGTGGATGCAACCTCGGGCCACAAGTTTCTCAGTTTCACGGATGCATTCTCCGGGTATAACCAGATTCGCATGCACCTAGAAGATGAGGAGCACATGACATTTGTGACCGACAGAGATATGTACTGCTACAAAATGATGCTATTCAGCCTCAATAATACAGGGGCCATGTACTAGCACCTGGTCAATAAGGTCTTCAGAGACCAAATTGACTGTAACATACAGGTCTACGTGGATGACATGCTTGTCATGAGCAACCAGGAGTCAAACCATATGATGAAGGCCTTTAACAACCTCCGCCTCTTCTAGATGAAGCTGAACCTCGTCAAATGCACATTTGGCATTGCGGCAAAAAAATTTCTGGGATTTATGGTCACCCAAATTGGAATAGAAACCAATCCCAAGAAGATCCAAGCGATCATTGACATGAGGCACTTTGTCTCCAAGAAGGAGGTTCAATGCCTGACTGGATTCATCATGGCATTATGCTGCTTCATCTCGCATTCTACCGAACACTGCTAGCCATTCTTCAAGATGTTGTGCTAGATGCATGACTTCACCTGGATGGACGAGTATCGGGAGGCCTTCGAGAGGTTGAAGAAGCTCCTCACCTCCCCACCGTTGCTGTCCAGACTAGAGCCTGGGGAAGAGCTCCTCCTGTACCTACTGGTCTCAGTAGAGGCAATCAGCTTAGTGCTGGTCTGCACCGATAAGGATGGCTCCCAATTGCCAGTCTACTACACCAACAAGCTACTCCATGATGCAGAAACTAGGTACACTCGATCTAAAAAGATTATCTTTGCACTCATTGTGTCTGCATAGCATCTTAGGCCCTACTTCCAAGTACATCCAATCACTGTCCTAACTGACCAGCCTATGAGGGCCATCCTAAGCTACCCTAACACATCAGGGTGCCTGACCAAGTGGGCGGTGAAGCTCAATGAGTTCAATATCACCTACCGTCCATGACCGGTGCAAAAGGCCCAAGTCCTCATTGATTTCCTGGCAGAGTGCACCTGGGTGGTTGAAGATCTGGAGGAAGCAGACCAACGAGTTGGGCCTGAGCAGGGCTCGGCCCTAAAATCGATGACATGGATCCTCCACATCAATGGCACATCCAACACCGGCAGGAGCGGCATCGGGCTCATCCTTTCCAATTCCAATGGGGTCATCGTGGAGTATCCATTGCACTTCCTCTTTAAGAAGACCAATAATCAAACTAAGTATGAGGCACTCCTCGTGGGACTGAAGGTGTCCTATGAGCTGGGCATAAAATGCCTAAAGGTTTTCACGGACCATAGCTCATAATGGGCTAGGTCTCCGGCAAGTATAAAGCTTGAGATCCTATGATGGCGAAGTATCTGGACAAGATATGCTCATATACAACGAACCTCTAGCACTTCAGCATTTTTCATATTTCTTATGTAGAGAATGCTCGAGCCGACATCCTCTCTAGGATGGCGACTTTACCGGATCCGTTACAAGGGCATACCTACATCGAATATCCGGAGACCCCTAGCTATGAGTCTATAGTAAAGGTCCAGCAAATCACCTCTGAAATAAGTTAGATGGACCCTTACATCAAATACCTCACCACCGGCACCTCGAGGATCACAAGGAAGCCAACCTCCTCAAGAAGAAGGCTACGTGGTTCGTGCTGATGGACGGGTAGCTCTATCAAAGATCTTACTCCTATCCCTACTAAAGTGCTTGAAGCCCTAAAAAGCTGCCTACGTGCTCCAAGACATACACGAAGGCATCTACGAGAATCACTTGGGGGACAGGATGCTATCTTACAAGGCACTTCAACAAGGATACTTCTAGGAGACCATGCAGGAGGACGCCACTAATTTTGTGAGGAAATGTGATTGCTATCAACATCACGCCTACATCCAATGTCAGTCGGCTGCCCCACTCTCCTAGCTATCAGCTTCATGACCGTTCACCCAGTGGGGAATGGACATCCTAGATCCATTTCCTCCCATGTCCAGCCAACAAAATTATTTGATTGTGGCCATCAACTACTTCACCAAGTGGGTCGAGGCCAAACCCCTAGTGCGGATCATTGAAGCCAAGGTCAGATCCTTCTTCTGGACGTCCGTCGTCTACTATTTCAGGCTTTCGCACTCAGTCATCATTGATAACAGGCGACAGTTCAATAATTAGGCTTTCAAGAAGTTCTACACTGATCTCAACATCCGCCATCGCTTCATTTTGGTGGCTCACCCTCGGACCAACGGGGAGGCCGAGGTGACCAACCGAATTATCTTACAAGGACTCTGCACTAGACTGGACGAGGTCAAAGGTCAATGGGTCAAAGAACTTCCTAATGTGATGTGGGCTTACCACACTATACCTCACACGATAACAGGTGAGTGCCTTTTAACCTCATCTTTGGTACTGAAGCTGTAATTCTAATAGAGGTTGGTCTACCCATGCTTCGGGTAGAGCAATACAATGAGGCCAAGAATCTAGCCTACCTTCGACAATGAGTAGCTCGCTATTACAACTTCCATGTCAGGCCCAAGACTTTTTATCTAAGTAACTTGGTTCTCAAGCGAGCAGAAGTATCCCAACCAGGAGAATGCGGCAAACTCTCCTCGAACTGGGAGGGCCCCTACAAGGTGGTCAAGGCTCTGCCAAGTGGAGCCTACTACCTCGCTACACTCAACGGCGACCGGTACCCTCGGACATGGAATGCTAGCAATTTAAGGATGTACTACCAATAATGTAAGGCTCTCCCTTAATTATTAAAGTTCCTTATTGGTGGAACTCTATCTCCCACCTGTGCAGGAACTCATCCGCCTGACTCCAAGTCCGGTGACCAAAGCTGGGAAACTTATGAAGCCCTGCACTCAAAGTCAAGAAACTTACGAAGCCCCACACTTAAATCCGGGAAACTTATGAAGTCCTGCACTCAAAGCTGGGAAACTTACGAAGCCCCGCACTCAAAGCTGGAAAACTTACGAAGCCCTACACTCAAAGCCAGGAAACTTACGAAGCCCTGCACTCAAAGCCGAAAAACTTACGAAGCCCCGCACTCCAAAGCCAGAAGATTCCAGAAGCCCCGTGCTCAACTACCTTATAGTCCGAAGATGTAAGCTTGGAAACCCATAAAGTCTCGCTATCCACCACTTGACTCATAGTTTGACAAATTGAGCCAGAAGACTCCAGAAGCCCCACACTTAACTACCTTACTCACAGTCCAAAGATGTAAGTCGGGAAATCCATAAAGTCTCGCTATCTACCACCTGACTCAGTTCAGTAAATCAAGCCAAAAAACTCCAGAAGTCTTGCACTCAAGTCTACATGGCCTCGAGACCGACGGGAGAGCCTGGAGTATTCCTAGAGTCCTCCACACTAACCCCAAGATTTTGGAATCAACCTAGAACGACTAAGACCTAGGAAGACTCACACATGGCAGCCATGGAGCCCATCTTCCTATCATGCAAAGGGGCAAAGAAGTCGAAGGAAAGAAAGAATAACACAAAGATTCATCAACTGAGTAAGACTCCTCCCATATTGCAGAAATAAGCTCTTCACAACATGGGACATTCCTGTTAGTTGGAAAACACTTCAAAAAAAAAAGAGAAGAAAGGAAGAAAAAATGAGAAAGGAAGGAGATACTTTAGTTTGGAAAAAAGTGTATTCATTTATCAAACTACTCTTTACATCAGTCAAGGCTCTCGACAGGCCAAGAAACCATTCAGAAAACTCAAGCTCAAAGAAAGAAAAGAGAGTACTCAGCAATTGAAAAGATGATGCATTCATTGGTCATAATTTTCTTTACAATAATAAAGACTCCCAACAGGCCGGGAAGTCCTTCAAAATTTAGTTACATGAAAAGGAAGAAAAAGAAAAGCTCAGGTTTCACTCATCGTCTCCTTCCTTGGCCAATGGGTGACTCCCCCGGATGCTAGCGCCGCCTTTGCTTCGAGCTCCGGCTCTGGTTCGACCTTGACCGCCGGCTCCACCATGGTAATGGGCATTCTTGGTGCCCTGCCGATGAAGGGCAGAGTGGGTAGGATTCTGTCCAGCCCCTTTAGTCTATAGAGTCGGCTGGCCTTGCCTTTGAAGTCATCAAACCCTTGCTAGTAGGCATCTAGAATAACCTCCATGACTTTGTCCTAGAAGGCCTCTAACGCCTTGAACCATGGGATAGCTTCAGTGACCTCCTTCTCGCCGCCTCCATCAGTGCCATGGCTGTCGTGGCCTTCTCCATGGCCATTGCCATCCGGCTACTTCCTCCTCGAGCCGAACCTAGAGGGTCTGCACCCTACCCTCCAGGCGAGCTATCTCCATCGCAGAGGTGGCCTTCCTCTCTACTAAGTGGAGGCTCTCCCCCTTCTCCGCCTTCAAAGCCTCATTGAGCTTGGTGAACTTCTTCTCTAGCTCCATCACCTTCGCTTGGGAGCTGGTCAACTCAGCCTGGAGGGCCTTCACCTAACCCTCCAACTCCTACATCCGGGCTACTTGAGTCTAGGCCTCAACCTCGACGACATCCTTCTCCTTGCAGAGGCGGAAGTCTCACCTCATCAGCCCCAAACAAGAGTCCCAGATGAGCAGGTTGTCGGCGACCAACTGCAACAATCACACAAAGGAAGTCAGCTAGTATCTACGTGAGCAGAAAATAAAGATGAAAAAACCAAGAAACTGGCTTACCGAGAGAAGTTGGGGGAACACTCCAGTGAGGATGTCCACCAGCGGTCGACCGCTCTTGATCGCCACTGCTCTTCTCCTAGAGGTCCTGCTACTGGATGAGGGTGTTCAGGACCTCGTCTGCCAGCTTCCCATCCTTTGTCAGCATCACATCCCAGGGCAGGAAAAGTGATACTTTCTTCATTCCCGGCCTCAATGTCATAGAGGGATCCACAGATTCTGGCATGGCTGCTTGTAGAAGCATGGTGGCCGGAGATTGGTCTCCGATAGCCCCACTTACTAGTGGTGGGGCCGATCCTTCAGTGGCTGTGTCTTCCACCACCTCCACCACCTCCGGCTAGGGTGGAGCTTCGATTCATGGGGGAACACAGAGCTGCTAGCATGGCCCCCACCACAGGTCTGGCCTCGCTCCTAGACTTATGGGCAGAGGGCTGGTGGTGAGGACACCAGAGCTATGAAGAGACTTCAGAACCCTCCAAGTGCATTATGGATCACCAATGAGTAGCTTATCTTAATTCAGTCATGAATAATTGAGTCCTTGTAAATAATTGAGTCCTATAATTAAAATTAGTTTGCTTTGATTGCAAATTGGTCAAGTTGAGTCTTGTAATTAGTACATGAATTAGTCAAGGGATTATAAGTTAACCAAGGTTCAAGCCCAATTGATGAAGCCATGTCATCATGCCACGTCATCACCTTTTGCCACATCACTATGTCATGGAGCCTTGTCACCACCACTTGGAGTAGTATGCCATGCCACATCACCTTGGATGGCCAACTCAATGTCAAAAGAAGATTGTCTCTCATTTTATTCAAGACATCAATACATCAAGACATCGGGACATCAAGACATCAAGACATTGGGACCTCAAGACATCGAGACATCAAGACATCGAGACATCGAGACATCGAGACATTGGGACATTTAGACATCATTAAAATTTTAAAATCCAAGAAGAAAGGGGTGCCTACCTATCTCATTTTTTTATCGCTCACATCCAAGGAGTGCCTCATTTCATCCATTTCTTGGCACCAATCATGGAAGTCTTCATCCAATCCAACTAGAGCTGAAGTTTGAATTCAAAAAAAGGATGAGAGTCTACCTTTATCCCCTCACTTATCTTATCTATCTTATATTTAAATCATCCTTATCTACTTTCAAATGCAAGTCCAAGAGGGATTCATGCCAAGAAGAGGAGAAGGATTGATGCCAATTTTGAGAAAGAAGGGAGGACGCCACATTTCTCATCTCAATTGTCACCCGCATCTTGAAGGAGTCCAACTTCAAGGGAGCATCTATCCAATTTAAATTCAAAGAAGTGTGGTCCCAAGATAAGATGAATTTATCTACTTTTCAAGATTAAAATGCAAGAAGAATGGGAAGGAGTCTAATCCATAAGTTAATGCCAAGATGAAGAAAAGAAGGATGCCATCTCATTTTCATGTAGCACCTCTTCTCATTTTGTCGCCCATCCCATTTCTTGTCGCCCATCACAAGGAGGAGTCCAAGAGCAAAGGGAGCACCTATCCAGTTTAAATTTCAAGGAGTTTTCATCCAAGTCAAGAGGGAGATTAGAGTCCCATATTATCTACACTTATCTTGTATTCAAAAGCATTTTAATTTTATCTTGCTACTATGTATGGAGGGTCTATAAATACCACTCCATCCCCCCCTTATGACCAATTTATGCTTTGTTAATGAAACTCTATTATTTTCTCCAATTGTTGGGTAAGCATTGAGAGTGCTCTGCTGGGCAAGCATTGCATCTGTGAGAGTGGGGTGCTGAAGCCCTAGTTATCTTCTAAGTTCCAAGTTCCAAGATCTAAGATCCCAGACGCCTTCCACCCTCTTCTTTCCTTTTTTCCATTCTTTCCAACAATTTCTCCACCCTCCAAGTTTTGATTGCTGTTCTTTTACAGCATCCCCGGTGTTCCAGATCTGAAGAGGAGATTTTCTTTGCTATACAACCATCTACGGAAAGATCTGCTCCAAAGGAACAGAAGTTTGGAATCCAACCATAAGATCTTGAGTGTTGAAGCCAGACCTACTACAAAGGAGGGAAAATCATTATTGGTAAGTAAATCCCTTCCGAATCTCATTAGATATGGTTAGTTGAGGCATGGATGTCCTAGTTTCGGTGGTTTCTTAATCATCGAATCTAGGATTCTTTATGTGATTATATGTGAATACATTGTGGGTTGCTAGTAGTAATCTTCTTGTCTATCTATCTTTCTTAGATCCTTTGATCGCTTTATTTGAGTTTGTTGCCATTTCTCATTAAAATTAAAATTTAGTTCTTATTCATTACATTAGCATCGCATCATATCCTGTATCATCTTTGGTATCAGAGAGTTCGGGTTGTTCCCTATCATCTTTGGTATCAGAGCATTCGGGTTGTTCCCCATCATCTTTGGTATCAGAGCATTCGGGTTGTTCCCCATCATCTTTGGTTAGACTAGGACATATAGTTACTTGCTAAAATTTTTGCATCATTCTAGCATTAGATCTGGAAAGCTCATCTATAGCTCTTCAGATCTTAGTCTCTTTTGCTTTAATTTTAGTGATTTTGCCAGATTAAAATCAGATATGTAATCTTCTTTCATAGATTTCAGATCTAAGATTTTTTCAAAAAAAATTGCATTATTTTTCTTAGTATTTTCTGGTGGAAGGAAATCACGTCTCTTGAGCGGGTATACGAAAGTATACTATCATGACCCATGGGAGTAATGAGCTATGGCTAGACGTAATAACCCGATATTGAAAATTAGTTGTGCTTAGTGTATGCTTGTTTGAATTGTTAATTGCTTGAAAGATTGCATGTTAATATTCTAAGCATAACTTAGGATAAGATTCTGACACATTTAGAATTCTAAAATTATCCAACCTAATCTCCAAAAGAATTAAAATTTAATTTCTATAATTTAAAATTTAAAATTTGAAAATTCAAAATCAAATTCAAATTCAAATTCAAATTCAAATCTGAAATACAATCTTGAAATTTAAATTTAAAATTTTGAGTTGCAAGTTTATCTTTATCTTATCCTGTTAGCTAGTTTGTTTGGTTATGCATTCATCTTATCTAAAATCACTTAAGAGCATGCTATCATAAGATAAGGGAAGGATTTCATCACCTTTCCTTGGCCCACAAACAACCAACCTCATCTTGCATCGTCCTAGCCCTAATCTAAAACTGAGTAGCAACCTAATACAGCTTAGGGACACCCACAGGTCGAGTCGAGTCTTGTGAGAAAACTGGTGCACTCAATCCTCCAAATATTACTGGAAGCGGTGTCTAAGGCTAGAGGTCCAGTGAGAAATGCCCTAAGTGGACTAATGGTTCTTAATTAGGATCCTGCGATAAGCAAGGGGAGCCTCCCACCTCTTACCTGGCCAATGGAAGGACTAATTGTTAAGCTGGGTGTAAATTGAGTTCACTCATTCTACTTGAGCTCTAGGTCTAGGAGCGCTAGAAGCTAGGATTATATTTCATGACAACTAGAGCAAGAACTCCATATCAACAATCCCAAACCCAAACCAGTCCCACCATGGATCCAAATCTGGAAGCCTTGATGCAAACTATAACTAAATAATTTATCTAACTGAACAATAAGTTTGACCGACTAGATGAGCGATTCGAAAACCTAGAGAGAATCTATAGGACCCGTACTAACCCTGGTTCACCTAAACAACTATCCTTGGCCCCAGAACCCACCGACCCAAACCCACTAGGATCAGTGCACCGAGTCAAGACTATAGAATTGATCAATTTTTTCTTTGCCGACCCACCCCTACTACCCTAGATACTAGTCAATTATCCTTAACCAACCCACTCCTACTACCCTATTGGTTCATAAGGATGACATTAAAGAGGAAATACATGTAACCGACCCAGAGTTAGTTGACCATGAAAACACTCAAGCCATATTAGAAGGACAAGTCGATAAAGAGAACCATGAGGAGCCTAACCCTACTACTAGAGCTCTACCTGAGGAAACACTAGAAGAGAGCCAAGCTATAGAGCCTAGTCCTGAAATTCAAGAACTCGAAGTAATTAGTGAGTACTTGATTTTCTCAATCCAGCACCCTCAGGGAGAATTCACTCCATTGGTTCCAATTGAAGATCTCTTTCCCGAAGTCATTGACTCATCCTTCCATAGAGCAGACCTTTTGTTACCTGTTGATGTAACCCTAAGTCCAAACCTTAGTATCATCCCCATCTATCAAGGACCATTCCATAAATCTACTTATTTTCCACCTTATCCCAAGGTCTACAATGCTTTTAGAACCATTCAATTCCACTTTGTTGAGGTTAGCAAGTTGCATCAATTCTCTGAGCACGTTAGATTTGCTACTTGCTTTCAGAAGACCCTTTGGCATCTGCTAGGAACCAAGCACAAATTTTTTGCATCCTACCACCCACAAGCCAATGGCCAGACTAGAATAGCAAGCCAAAATCTTGGAAATTTGTTAGGATGTCTGGTAGTCAAAATTATTGGAAATTGGGACCTAATACTTTGAGTTGAATTCGCCTATTATAAGTCCATATGCAAGAGTCCGTTTGAGATTGTCCATGGGTATAAGCTTAGAAAGCCTTTAGATCTTATTTCCTTGCCCATGCATGAATGCATTTCTGAGTCTGCAGAGTCAAATACATAGCATATTAAGAAATTACATAAAGAAATAAGTAAAAAAATTAATGAAAGCAATGAATCTTATGAGCATATGGCTAACTCATGTAAACATTTCAAAGAATTTAATGAATGAAACTTTGTCACGATTAGGCTTCGACCTGAACGGTTCCCACCTGGAACCATGAAGAAACTACATGCCCGTAGTGCAGGACCATACAAGATCATAAAGAAAATTGGGTCTAATGCCTATATATTAGAGTTACCACCTGAATCAGGTATTAGTCCAACCTTCAATGTATCAGATCTTGTTGAGTATAAGGAGCCAATAACGATACCTAGTGAGCCATTTGAGCCTGATTCTATTTTTGAGAGTGACCCTATCCCTGAGTGTCTACCAACCAAATTATCATAACGGAGAGATAAAATTGAACAGATTTTAGATGACAAAACTATACTACTATGAGTAAAGATTTATAACGTTACCTGGATCGATGGCAAGGTAGACCAGAATCTGATGATCCATGGATCACTCGAGAAGATCTGCAAAGAATCAACCCAGACTTGCTAGAATATTACTAGAGCAGAGTTGACCCATACTCGACAGGGTCGAGTTCCTCCCATCCCAAGAAAATTGGTAAGGACACCAGAGCTAGGAAGAGACTTCAGGACCCTCCAAGCTTATTGTGGATCACCAATGAGTAGCTTGTCTTAATTCAGCCATGAATAATTAAGTCCTTGTAAATAATTGAGTCCTGTAATTAAAATTAATTTACTTTGATTGCAAATTGGTCAAGTTGAGTCTTGTAATTAGTACTTGATTAGTTAAGGGGTTATAAGTTAGCCAAGGTTCAAGCCCAATTAATGAAGCCATGTCATCTGCCATGTCATCTGCCACATCATCACCTTTTGCCACATCACTATGTCATGGAGCCTTGTCACCACCACTTGGAGTAGTATGCCATGCCACATCACCTTGGATGGCCAACTCAATGTCAAAAAAAGATTGTCTCTCATTTTATTCAAGACATCAAGATATCAAGACATCGAGACATCAAAACATCAAGATATCAAGACATCAAGACATTGGGACCACAAGATATCGGGACATCAAGACATCGGGACATCGGACCATTTAGACACCATTAGAAATTTAAAATCCAAGAAGAAAGGGGCGCCTACCTATCTCATTTTTTTTGTCGCCCACATCCAAGGAGTGCCTCATTTCATCCATTTCTTGGCATCATGAAGAGTCTTCATCCAATCCAACTAAAGCTGAAGTTTGAATTCAAAAAAGGATGAGAGTCTACCTTTATCCTCTCATTTATCTTATCTATCTTGTATTTAAATCATCCTTATCTACTTTCAAATGCAAGTCCAAGAGAGATTCACACCAAGAAGAGGAGAAGGATTGACACCAATTTTGAGAAAGGAGGATGCCACATTTCTCATCTCAATTGTCACCCACATCATGAAGGAGTCCAACTTCAAGGGAGCATCTATCCAATTTAAATTCAAAGAAGTGTGGTCCCAAGATAAGATGAATTTATCTACTTTTCAAGTTTAAAATACAAGAAGGATGGGAAGGAGTCTAAGCCATAAGTTAAAGCCAAGATGGAGAAAAGAAGGGCGCCATCTCATTTTCATGTAGCGCCTCTTCTTATTTTGTCGCCCATCCCATTTCTTGTCACCCATCACAAAGAGGAGTCCAAGAGCAAAGGGAGCACATATCCGGTTTAAATTTCAAGAAGTTTTCATCCAAGTCAAGAGGGAGATTAGAGTCCAACGTTATCCACACTTATCTTGTATTCAAAAGCATTTTAATTTTATCTTGCTACTATGTATGGAGGGTCTATAAATACCACTCCATCCCCCCCTTGTAACCAATTTATGCTTTGTTAATGAAACTCTATTATTTTCTCCAATTGCTGGGTAAGCATTCAGAGTGCTCTGCTGGGTAAGCATTGCATCTGTGAGAGTGGGGTGCTAAAGCCCTAGTTATCTTCCAAGTTCCAAGTTTCAAGTTCCAAGATCAAAGATCACAGACGCCTTCCACCCTCTTCTTTGTTCCATTCTTTCCAATGATTTCTCCTCCCTCCAAGTTCTGATTGCTGTTCTTTTACAGGATCCTAGATGTTCCAGATCTGAAGATGAGGTTTTTCTTGCCATACAACCATCTACAGGAAGATCTGCTCCGAAGGAATGGTAGTTTGGAATCTGATCACAAGATCTTGAGAGTTGAATCTAGACCTACTACAAAGGAGTGAAAATCATTATTGGTAAGTAAATCCCTTCTGAATCTCATTAGATCTAGTTAGTTGAGGCATGGATGTCCTAGTTTCAGTGGTTTCTTAATCATCGGATATAGAATTCTTTATGTGATTATATGTGAATACATTGCAGGTAGCTAGTAGTAATCTTCTTATCTATCTTTCTTAGATCCTTTGATCACTTTATTTGAGTTTGCTACCATTTCTCATTAAAATTAAAATTTAATTCTTATTCATTACATTAGCATCGCATCCCATCCCACATTATCTTTGGTATCAGAGCATTCAGGTTGTTTCCCATCAACTGGACAGTTGGCTCAGGAGCAGTCGACATCATGGATGGCCTTTTGCTGGGCCTCCACTCTGGATCCTCCCGGACCTTCTTTGCAGGCTCCTCCCTAGGCCCCGTGGAAGCGGCCCTCTTCTTCGACATGCTTAGAAGCTGAGCCATGGTGAACTTCATCCCTACAAAATAAAAAGAAGTTGGCCAGCCCTCGATTAAAGCCAGACCTACTTGGAAGGAAAAGAAGCTCGAAAACGAGCCTTACCCTGAGGTTGGCCCTGGCTGATCCCGGTGTCAATGAGGTTCCACTCGGTCAGCAGGTCCCGAAGAGCCAGGACCTTAGAAGTGATGAGCCGGTCATACACTTCCTTGTCGACCGGCTCGACTGCAGATTGCCGGTTGGTGGAGCGGTATGGGTCACTCCAAACCTAATCCACCCCCTCAACCAAGACGAATAGAAATCTGCCCTTCCACCCCTTGATGAAAGTAGGTAGGTCAAGTTTGAGGGTTCCCGGGCGGGGAGCCACAAACCACCACCCATTATCAACTGGGTGACGCTTCAGGATAAACAAGGCCCTGAAGAGGGAGAAACGGGCTATAATCTTGTGGAAATGGCAGAGGACAATGAAGCAAAAGATAGTCTTAATGATGTTAGGGGTGAGTTGGGCCGGAATCAGGTGATAATTGCTCAAAAAAGAAAGAAAAAAGGAGTGGAAGGGAAGACAGAGACCCCCAAAGAAAAAATCTTCGTACACGGCAATCCAACCTAGGCCACTGGAAGTGACTCGCTCCTCTAGTCTCAGGACTGAGAGTTGCATGGAATCGGGGATCCCCCATATGCACTCCGGATATGGAGGAGATCCTCACCGGTCATTATCGAAGCAATGTCGGAAGGACCAACCAACTCCCTAATGGGAGGAGGAGGGGGAGGAGTGTTGGGTTTCTAGGGATTTGTATGGCACAGCGGAAGAATGAATTTCAAAAAAACTTCATTCTTGAAAACCCTAACAACTAGAAACCATAAGCCAAAGATCCTTTATTCACTACAATCAACAAGTCACTAAATTAGGATCATAAAGAATACCTGGAATGCTATTTCCTTTTCTTTCCACTAGGCTCACAAATGCAAGCCTTCCAGAGGTGATCCACACAGGAATCAAATTAGGAAGCTCTCCTTAGTAGGTTTCTTGATTAACTAGAACTGTTTTGATGGACTTTCTTCCTTCAACAGTCATTCTTTCCTTGCTCAGATCCTTGTCCTCCAATAGAGCACTCTGAGCCCTTTCCAAAACACTTTTCACTTTCACTTTCACTTTCACTTCCTAGAACCCTTGTCTTAAAATGGAGTATTTATCTTAAGACAAGACAAGGAAGGAAGAGACAAAAGAGAGTGTGGTAGAGTGTGAGTGTAGGAATGCAGGAAAGAAATGAGTTTTTTGTGATACCCTTCGACCTAATCACCGAAGCCTATTTATAGGAAAATGGGAGGTGCCAGATAAGCCTTCTCATCAGCCCATGATAAGCCTTTCAATTTATCAAATAAGACTCTTCATATAGGAAGAGTCTTATTAATGAAGCATCATGACCTTTTTATGTGCCAACTATCCCATTCAAGTCCCTTCAAGTTTTCATCCGACTTCTCCATTTGCCACTTGGCATTTTTTAGTTACAATGAAGCCAAGGGACATAGCTTTTGAGTAAGAAGAGTCGGGGATTCAAAACACCTTAAAGCAGAAGGACTCTGCTTCTCATAATTGCACCAAACATGAAGAGTCACAACTCTTCATGTGCCAACTCCTTCCACCAAACTTCTTTTCTCATTTTGACCGGTCATAAGCCATTCAAATGGCATGGAGATAAGGCTAAGGGGTGCCTTGCTTCATCTGGAAACAAAGTCCCAAAATAGAAGGACTTTAGGTCCTTTTCTGCACGCCAATTATGAAGAGTCACTACTCTTCACTTGTCGGTCAACTTTTTTCCATGCCATATGCCACCTTTGACCTAGTCAAAGTATATGCTATGGGTGTCATTTGAAAGGACATTAAATCTACTTTCTAACCATATAATTTGTTTTTAGGTAAGGTCTATTGGTCCTTCTGCATCCTTTTGAATGCTGAGGTATCACTTAGGCACCAAGAGTCCCATGCCATTGGGACTCTTGATATATGGCACATAAAATGTCCAAAAAATATCAGATAAAATCTGATAAATTCATCTCACTTAGGACACAACCCAGTTTAGGTCTCCCATAAATTGGTTAGTCCATTTAGCAACCTTTCAGACCCAATTCAAATGGGTTAGGAGATTAGGTCAGCCTACACATGCTAGTATGCAATCTAGCTAACCTATTAGGATCCCATGACCCTAATTAAATGTCAATTGACTTCCTAGATCAATTCCCTAATGTGTGTGACCCTTTGGATTTCACATCTAGCCAGTCGTAGGTCTAGGTCTGAGCTGATTTGATCCAATCGAACCCGATTGACCTAATTAGGTCAAATTGAGCTGACCTAGGTTGCCAATTCGAACTAGATTTCGAATTGACTCATGAATTCAATCCAATTGATTCATGATAACCCACACGTCTAGCAACATGTCATGCCTATCTAAAAGATGAGAAATTTGATAGAAAGTATCAAAATATCCTTCAATGGAAAGTTACCGTGCAATTCAATCTTTCGATCTCCTTTTATCCCGATTAAGTGATAGGTATGGATAATTGTCAAACCCTAGCACTTAATCATTTTGAATCTCTAATTGATAATGAAGACTCTATTGATGACTGATTAGAAACCACTTCGAATCTCATCCTGCTTTGATCAAATATTCCTTAAGTCATCAATCAAAAAGATTACTTCGGATAACAATTCCTCTTACTAGGAATGATCGATTCCTTGTTGGTCCACTCACATCCTTCATACACCTTCCACCATATCCGAGAACACCCCGTACATGACTCAATGTCATGAATGAGTATGAACTAAAACATGGCTTGGTGTGCATAAAGAATCATGGTGACCTCAGGTATAAAGATCACTTGCACAACTCCCACTATGAGAACTATCTCTTGACAAGTAGTAAGACTTTCATAAGATAGTCTCAGTGCAGATCAGTTCAGTGAACTCTTACCCTAATGAGCACCCTTATCCTTATATTAGTATCTCTATATAAGTGGCTGTGAGACCAACAACCCTCTCCATCAAGCATACATAGGATAAGCTAGTCTTTCCGGAAGCATCGATCCCCGAATCGATGATCCAATGACTAGGAACATTTTAGATTAGGGTTTATAGGAACTTAGGTCTCACTGTTATGATCTCCATCATAACTCTAATTCCATTATCCTAACCTATGGAGTTCATCATAATCTTTAAGTAAGACACAGCAGTATGATAAAACAAAAATACCTTTAATAATATAATAATGTCATACAAGAGTTGGAAGATTATAAAAATGTCCTTATAGAGATTGGCTTTTAGGGTACTTTTCTTTCAATCTCCTACTTGCCTAAAAACAATCATCCTTGTATTTTATACCCATACAATCTAAGTGGCAATCAAACTGCTGCTTGGGTACCGCTTTAGTGAATGGGTCTACTATATTTTCTTTATATCAACCCGTTCGATGACAACATCTTATCCTTGATTGAGTTGGAAGCATCTTAGGATGTGCTTGGACTTATTTTGAGACCTTGGTTCCTTAACTTGCACAATAACTCCACCGGTTGTTTTATAGTAAGAACCACATCCAATTTCATGATGAATTTCTTCATTCACATAGCTTCCCTTATGGCTTCACTTGCGGCTATGTACTCTGCGTACTCACTGCACCACCATATAGGGTGAAGGCATACCTTGATATGGATTTGCTATCATCTGGATCTGATTGAAAACTAGAATCCGTATATCCTTCTAGTTTCAACTCTGATCCTCCATATATAAGAAAAATATCTTTAGTCCATCTCAGGTACTTAAGAATATTTTCACAGCTTTCCAAAGATCCTCCCCTTGATCAGCTTGGAACTTGCTTACTATGCCCAAGGCATAAGCAACATCAGGCCTGGTACATAACATGGCATACATAATTGATCCTACATCCAAAGCATAAAAAATCATAGTTATCCTCTCTCTTTCTTCTGATGTCTTGGGAGACATCTTCTTAGAGAGATGTATGCCATGACTCATAGGTAAGTAACCCCTCTTACTTCCGTTCATGTTAAATCTCTTCAACACTAAGTCAATGTACCTAGATTAGGATAAGCCTAGCATCCTCTTAGACCTAGTATATGGATGCCTCTCCCAAATCCTTCATGGAAAACTTTGATGATAGCCAAATCTTGACTGATTGTAACATTGGAATATCATTCCCAATGATTAGTATGTCATCAACATACAAGACCAAGAAAACTAGTGCATTCCCACTTGTCTTTTTGTACACACATGGTTCATCCATATTCTTGATAAAACCAAACTCCTTAATTGTTTCATTAAAGCAGATGTTCCAACTCCTCGATGCTTGCTTTAGTCCATAAATGGACTTCTTTAGCTTGCATACTTGGTTTGGTCTCCCACTTGAGACAAAACCCTCTGGCTGTATCATATAGACTTCTTCCTCAAGATTTCTATTAAGGAAAACAGTCTTTACGTCCATCTGCTAGATTTCATAATCATCGTATGCTGCTATAACAAGCAATATCCAAATGGACTTGAGCATGGCTACTGGTAAAAAGATTTCATCATAGTCAATGCCATATTTTTGTCTAAAACCTTTTGCTACCAGCCTGGCCTTATAAGTCTCTACTTGACCATCTGCTCCTATTTTCTTCTTGAAGACCCATTTACATCCTATTGGGTTAATTCCTTAGGTGGATCTACCAAGGTTCATACCTGATTAGAATACATGGAGTCCATTTCAGACTTCATGGCATTTAGCCATTTGTCGGAGTCTTTACTCTTGATAGCTTCCAGATAGGCCACAAGATCATCATCCTGAATGATACTGGCCTCATTGTCATTCTCGATGACAAAACCATATCTGAGAGGTGCACCTTACACCCTCTCTGACCTTCGGAGAGGAGGTGTGTATTGTGGCTATTCCTAATCAATAAGAACCTCTGGTTGAGGAATTTTATTTGAAGACTCTTCAGGTATTGGTTGTTGGTTTTGAACTTCACTTAGTTCAAGTGTTGTTCCACTACTTCTTTCTTGGATAAATTCTTGCTCTAAGAATGTAGCATGTCTATTGACAAATACCTTTTGTTCAATAGTATGATAAAAGAGATATCAAACACCCTCTTTAGGATAACCAACAAATCTGTATTTGTCAGCCCCAGTACTTAACTTATGTCCAAAATTATTCTTGACATAAGCATAGCAACCCCAAATATTTAAGTATTTAAGATTTGATCTTTTGCCATTCCATAATTCATATGGAGTGCTAATCACTAACTTTGATGGTACCCTATTCAAAATATAGGCGACAGTTTCAGGGCATATCCCTAGAAGGAAATAAGAAGATCTATGAAGCTTATCATGGACCTCACCATGTCTAACAAGGTACGATTTCTCCTTTCCGCCACATCATTTAATTAGGGTGTATATGAAGGAGTCCATTCAGAGATTATGCCTTGTCCTTAAGATGATTTAGAAACTCACTAGACAAGTATTCTCCTCCTCGATCAGAACGAAGAATTTTAATACTGTCCAGTTTGTTTTTTAACCATGCTTTGATACTCTTTAAATTTATCAAAGGCTTCGGACTTGTGTTTCATTAGATACACATGACCAAACCTAGATAAGTCATCAATAAACGTGATGAAATAAGAGTATCCATCTTTGGCCTGAGTTGTTATAGGTCCACACACATCAATACACACAAGACCTAATAACTCAGTTGTCCTGTCTCCATGCCCAGTGAATGGAGAGTTGGTCATTTTTCCTTTGAGGCAAGACTCACAAGTTCCCAATGATTGAAAATCATAAGGGTCAAAGTAATTATCTTTAACTAACTTGTTTATCCTTGACTAACTTGTTTATCCTTGACTCACTTATATAACCTAACCGGTAATGCCAGAGAAATGTGACATTGACATTATCTCTCTTTCTCTTCTTGTTATCAATAAATAATATTTCATCATTAAGTTCTAAAGTTAGAAGACCATTAATAAAATAACCATGTCCAAATATTTTATTATTATGAAGAATAGAGCAGCCACTGCTCTTTATACTTATTCATATCCTTGTTGAAATAACAAAGGTATTGAAATAATATTTCTTACAATATTTGGTACATGTAACATTCTTCCAACTTTAAAATATTACCCAAAAGTAATAATAGAAGATAGATACCCACGGCTTCAGCATACATGGCTTCACCACTTGCACCATATAGCTCGAAGTCACCTTTCTTCAAGCTTCTAATTCTGTGGAGTCCCTGTAATGACTTGCAGATATGAGACCCACATGCGATATCCAATACCCATGAATTAGAAATAGAAGCACTCAATGATAAATTTGTTTGTATCATGTACAAACCTTTAGATGCTGCCCCAGCATCTTGCTTCACACTTGCAAGATATGTCTTGCAATTTTTTCTTCCAATGCCCGTGCTTGCCATAGTGGAAATAGGCTCCATCATTGACAACCTTCTTGGCTTTCTTCTTCTGAATTCTCTTTTTAGGGTTGAACTTCCTTTTCATATCCATTTTCATTGCCTATCTTTTTTCCATCAATGAGAAGAAGATAAGCCTTATCTCCTTTAGAATGGCTCTCTGCTGTCTTCAGCATGGTCAGCAATTCAGGCAAAAAAATATTCAGTTTGTTCGTATAATAATTTAAAACAAACTAAGAGAAAGAATCTGAAAGAGACTGTAGGATCAAGTCCTAGTTGAGTTCACCATCCATTACAAATCCTAATTGATCTAATCGGGTGATTAAGTCAATCATTTTCAAAATGTGAGTTTGTACAGATAAACCCTCACTCATTCATGCATGGAACAACTGCTTCGATATCTCGTACCGAGCAGCCCTACTTTGCTCTTCATAAAGCTCCTTTAAATTAAGCAATATGGACTGAGGTTCCATCCCTTCATGTTGCCTCTGAAGCTCGTTGCTCATCAAGGCTAACATGATGTGCTGTCATTTTGTCACATTTTATGTATGGCCCTTTCCTCCTCAGAAGCATTCTCTCCGATCGGCTCTGGATTCGGAGAATTAAGAATATAAGAAAGCTTCTCCTCAGTCAATACTATCCTCAGGTTCCTCAACTAGTCCACATAATTGGGACTGGTCAATTTATTGGCATCTAAGATGTCCCGCAGTGATAAATTTGAAGTATATTAAATCCTACAATTAATTAAGAACAATATAAGTAGACCACTCAAGATGACATTTATAACTAGATAAAGACTATATCTAATTATGTCTCCCACTATTTTATTCGAATATCATAACCCTCACCTATGGTAAGCGAGAAACCTTGCCTGGTTTCTTTAGTGGGGTTGAGATCTCAATTCCTCATGAGTGCCTTGTATTACATAACAAACACTCATGAGTTCAAAGATAGGACTTCCTTTCCAATTACAACCCATGCAATTCTCAACAAATGAACTGCCTCTAAGACACTTATAGTCTTGTGTTACATAATAAACTATAATGTCTTAGTTTAGTCAGACCCTTCATTTCTATATAGCCATGATTGAATAATGTTGCCCTTGTGTTACACAACAAAGCAACAATTCCAATCATGATATAAAGCACTAGGTGCACCAAGACAAATTTTATATCAAACCGTAGAGCAAGCCTTGTGTTACACTACAAACCTACTATAGTTTTGATATTAATTTGGCTTAGCATGAAGGAAGACAAATTGTAGTGTGCTTAATCAATTAGCAATTTCAATTTAAGGTCTAGATATGACCAAATTAGCCAGGTAAGTGGAAGGGGGCGGGGGTCCTCCTGTTGCTTTCCTTAGACACCAATTGAATTGGCCAGGTCAGACAATGGAACTAATTAAAAATCTCATTCCCTTTACCTTCCCAAAATCACTTGCCTAGACACCAATTGGCTGATCAAACCCTAATCGATTATGCATCATGATTAACTTTACACTATGACTAAATATGATTTTAATGAGGGTTTTTAGTGGTCTCAAAACATATCCTAACTAATCATGACAACATGATAATAAACTATCAACCAAGCATATTAACCCTAATATGCATAACATAACATGACTATTTCCAAAATTTGTTCACATCGCTTGTTCATGGGATATGGCCACAGTGGCACCCCTACACGCCATAGAAGATCCCATTGAATAGAAAGAGAGGGTCTTTAAGTCCTACTTTGCTTCTATGACCGAATGGCCATGGTGACTAACCCAATCTGAAGCTGTTACTAAGATATAACATATCATATATATGTCTTTAAACTAAATCATGCATCAAAAATATGATAATATAATATATGATCATATTTTCCTATTATCACATAGCATTCCTTAATTCAAATGACCATTTATTGAATGACATAAGGGGGCTCTGATACCACTGTTGGGTTTCTAGGGGTTACTATGAAATAGTGGAAGAATGAATTTCAAAAAATTTCATTCTTGAAAATCCTAACAACTAGAAACCCTAAGCCCAAGATCCTTTATTCACTACAATCAATAAGTCACTAAATTAGGGTCATGAAGAATACCTGGAATGCTAATTCCTTTTCTTTCCACTAGGCTCACAAATGCAAGCCCTCCAAAGGTAATCCACACAGGAATCAAACTAAGAAGCTCTCCTTAGTAGGTTGCCTGATCAACTAAAACTCTTTTGATGGACTTTCTTCCTTTAATAGCCTTTCTTTCCTTGCTCAGATCCTTGCCCTCCAGTAGAGCACTCTGAGCCATTTCCAAAACACTCTTCACTTTCACTTTGACTTCCTAATTCACTTCCTAGAACCCTTGTCTTAAAATGGAGTATTTGTCTTAAGATAAGACAAGGGAGGAAGAGACAAAAGAGGGTGTGGTAGAGTGCGAGTGTAGGAATGCAAGAAAGAAATGAGTTTTTTATGATACCCTTCGGCCTAATCACCGAAGCCTATTTATAGGAGAATGGGAGGTGCCAGATAAGCATTCTCATCAGCCCATGATAAGCCTTTCAATTTATCAAATAAGACTCTTCATATATGAAGAGTCTTATTAATGAAGCATCATGACCTTTTTGTGCACCAACTATCCCATTCAAGTCCCTTCAAGTTTTCATCCGACTTCTCCATTTGCTACTTGGCATTTTTCAGTTACAATGAAGCCAAGGGACATGGCTTTTGAGTAAGAAGAGTCGGGGATTCAAAACACCTTAAAACAGAAGGACTCTACTTCTCAGAATTGTGCCAAACATGAAGAGTCACAACTCTTCATGCACCAACTCCTTCCACCAAACTTCTTTTCTCATTTTGACCAATCATAAGCCATTCAAATGGCATGGAGATGAGGCTAAGGGGTGCCTTGCTTCATCTGGAAATAAAGTCCCAAAACAAAAGGACTTTAGGTCCTTTTCTGTGTGCATTGTGAAGAGTCGCTTCTTTCACTTGTCGATCAACTTTTTCCATGCCATATGCCACCTTGACCTAGTCAAAGTATATACAATATGGGTGTCATTTGAAAGGGCATTAAATCTACTTTTTGACCATATAATTTGTTTTCAGGTAGGAGATCTATTTGTCCTTCTGCATCCTTTTGAATGCTGAGTATCACTTAGGCACGAAGATTCCCATGCCATTGGGACTCTTGATATATGGCGCATAAAATATCCCAAAAATATCAGATAAAATCTGATAAATTCATCCCACTTAGGACACAACCCAATTTAGGTCTCCCATAAATTGGTTAGTCCATTTATAAACCTTTCAGACCAAATTCAATTAGGTTAGGAGATTAGGTCAGCCTACACATGCTAGTGTGCAATCTAGCTAACCTATTAGGATCCCATGACCCTAATTAAATGTTAATTGACTTCCTAGGTCAATTTCCTAATGTGTGTGACCATTTGAGTTCCACATCTAGCCAGCAATCATTTAGGTCCGAGCTGATTCGATCCAATCGAACCTGATTGACTTAATTAGGTCAAATTGAGCTGACCTAGGTTGCCAATTCGAACTAGGTTTCGAATTAACTCATGAATCAATCCAATTGATTCATGATAACCCACAAGATATGATTGACGTCTAGCAACGTGTCATGCCTATCTAAAAGATGAGAAATTTGATAGAAAGTATCAAAATATCCTTCAATGGAAAGTTACCGTGCAATTCAATCTTTCGATCTCCTTTTATCCCGATTAAGTGATAGGTATGGATAATTGTCAAACCCTAGCACTTAATCATTTCGAATCTCTAATTGATAATGAAGACTCTATTGATGACTGATTAGAAACCACTTCGAATCTCATCCTGCTTTGATCAAATATTCCTTAAGTCATCAATCAAAAAGATTACTTCGGATAACAATTCCTCTTACTAGGAATGATCGATTCCTTGTTGGTCCACTCACATCCTTCATACACCTTCCACCATATCCGAGAACACCCCGTACATGACTCAATGTCATGAATGAGTATGAACTAAAACATGGCTTGGTGTGCATAAAGAATCATGGTGACCTCAGGTATAAAGATCACTTGCACAACTCCCACTATGAGAACTATCTCTTGACTAGTAGTAAGACTTCCATAAGATAGTCTCAGTGCAGATTAGTTCAGTGAACTCTTACCTTAATGAGCACCATTATCCTTGTATTAGTGTCTCTACACAAGTGGCTGTGAATCCAACCACCCTCTCCATCGAGCATACATAGGATAAGCTAGTCTTTCCGAAAGCATCGATTCCCGAATCGATGATCCAATGACTAGGAACATTTTAGATTATGATTTATAGGAACTTAGGTCTCACTATTATGATCTCCATCATAACTCTAATTCCATTGCCCTAACTTATGAGATTCATCATAATCTTTAAGTAAGACAGCATTATGATGAAACAAAAATGCCTTTAATAATATAATAATGTCATACAAGAGTTGGAAAATTATAAAAATGCCCTTACAAAGATTGGCTTTTATGGCACTTTTCTTTCAAGGAGCCACAGGGGGTCCAATGACAATCCCTATCCAACGGGGATCCCTACGGACCACTACATGAACTTCCTCCTTCTCGCTATCCAAGGAAGGAGGCCTTGGTTGAGATGGCCTTGCCTCACCGAAATTGTCCGGGTGGTGGTGCCCTCTATCGAAAGAACTCATGGAAGAAAGCAGGAAGGGAAGAAGACAAGGGAAAGACAAGAAGCCTATGGGACTCTACGAGATCTCTGACACGGGCTGAAGGAGAAGAACAAGGAGAAGAAAGGAGGAGGGGCTAACCTGCTAAGACTCTGAATGCTAGATTAAGAAGACTGAGGAGGAGGACTCTGCGAGAAAACTTTGCTTCCTTCGCTCGAAAAATCCTTAAAGGGCGAGAGGACAAGTCCTTTTCAAAAGCCTACATACCCCTGTCGCCTCATACCAGTCGAAGACGTGTATCCTTTCTTCTTCCAAGCCAACCAGTTCCTGCCATGCATCGAGATCCATTAGAAGTGATGCTTCAATTCAGAGGCAACCCCTTCGGGCCCGGTGCAGCAATTATGCCCCCCTTTGAAAGGGTTGTCGTGGTGTCTTCCCGTTAGTGCGAAAGCACGATCTCCGGGGCATCAGTGCTTGAGGCATTAATGGCTCAAGAGGAGCATCCTTCCATGTTAGCATGATCATTACTCCCTTCGCCCCGAGCACCGCATCATGCTCTGGGCTCAAGAGTGGGGGGCATTTGAAATGGCACGATCACTGACGTGGAACCAGCATCGGGCCCAACTGGTGGCCACACAGGCGAGAGATGCCACCTATGCATGGTAATCGAATGAAGATCTGAGGTTGAGCCCCAAACTGAGGTCAGCTTGTATCCAAGGTCGAGCTCCCGGTTGAGGTCATGCTCCTATCATCTAAGGTCGAGCCCCCGACCAAGGTCAGCTCCCATCCAGGGTCAAGCTCTGATGGGGAACTAATATGCATGCAATTTTTTTTGTATGTTTTAAGTTTTTAGTTAGGTGATTAATTCCCAAATTTCAGATCAAAATTATTTGTAGGGAATTTTGTATGAATTTTTGAAGATCAGCATGCAGATTAGGACCTAGAAAAGTAGCAAAGAAGGACCGCCGGGGCTGAGAAGCCTCGGTTAGGGCAAGTTCTCCTACAATAAAACTACTGGAGGTAGAGGGGTGTACCTGACAACGTCTGTGAAGATCGCAGCGAAGGGGTCTCTCGTTCCTCGATGGATGCGGCCTGGAAAACCGAGCCAAAGACCCGCGGATACCCGGCTTTCTACTCGGTGATCCGATTGAGGCTTGGCTGGAGTCGTTGGATTCGTAGGAACTCAGGGACCTGCAAACGACCTGTCAGGGGTTAGAAAGCTCACAACGAAACAAGAAAACAAAGTAAAACAGCAAGGGAAGGCTTCTTGAGGAGTGGGCGTCCAGGGATCTGGAGGGTTTGTTGGCAGCAGGAAGATGATTGCAAACACCGGGAAGAAGAACTCTCACAAACCCCTTTATGCACACAGCAGGGTATCACACCACTCAATAGAAGAACTCAAGGTTTTCATTCATCAAAAATTCTCCCCATACAAGAGGCTAGGGTCCCTTAAATAGACCCTTAACCTTGGGCTCCAAGTAAGGGTACATAAGTCTTTACATAAGAATCCTTTTCCCTCTCAAACCCTAGCTAGAAAATAAGGAAATATTAGGTAGAAAAATCCCTAAAAATTTTCTTGACTTGGTCAAGACTCCAAGGATGCCTAGGGGGGCGTGTTGGGCTTCTAGGAGCAGCAAAAGGCCGGCCCAAAGGGGCTCAGGTGCATGGGTTTGGGCCTCTGGAAGCTGGGGTGGCCTGGTAGCCAGGTAGCAGGAATATTCCCTGGTATCTTGCTTCTTAGGGGCTTGGGCTTGGCACCTGGGCTTGATTTCTTTGGGCTAGGATGTAGATGGACCTCTGGAATCATGGATGCCCTTATCTATGAATATACTTTGGCATCTGGAAGGGAATCTGGGCATCTGGAGGGCATCTGCAAGAAATCAGGGTTTTCTGAATTTTCCTCCTGGGGTCTTCAAATCTTCAAGCTGGGTTGGACTTGTGCTATACTTCCATGTCTTCAATCTAGTTGGACTTGGTCTTCACTTGTATGATATAGTCTTGAGTCTTCAGTATGCTTGGACAGGACTCAAAAAAATAAAATTAGCTCAACATGAGCTGACTAGCATTGGACTGAACTAGCTCAACATGAGCTGACTAGTACAGAACTGAAATAACAACTAAAAATACTCAAATAACAACTAAAATGGACTCAGATGAGCTAAGCCCTTATTACAGATGGACTCATAAATTATTGATCAATTTACAGAGGGTTGAAAAAAGCCTGTCTTATTCTGGTGCCTCCGGTGTCCCCACCAATTCTCCCGGGGTGGGAGGAACTCGACCCTGTCGAGTGAAGGTCAGACTGGCTCACATATCTCTCGAGAAGGTCTGGGTTGAGGCATTGCAAGTCCTCTCGAGAAATCCACGAATCGTCCGACTCTGGCCGGCCTTGCCATCGGACCAGGAAGCGTTGATAGTCATGGCCCTGGGTCGTGATGGCTTGATTGTCCAGGATACGCTCGATCTGTTCTCCTCTCTCAGGCCAAATTTGTTTGTGGACACTCTAGGTTAGGGTCACTCACAATGAAAAGGAATAGGTCCAAAGGCCTCACTAGGTAGCGCTGCCGGTTCCCTATACTCAACCAGGTCTGTAATATTGAAGGTAGAACTAATGCCCAAATCCGAAGGCAAGTCTAACACCTAGGCATTTGATCCAACCTTCTTTATCACTTTAAAAGGTCCGGCTCTGCGAGCATGAAGCTTCTTTTAGGCCTAAGCCTAACTAAGATAAAATCCACTATATCAAATTTTTTTGATCCATCTTCGGGAATTAGCCAGTTGTTTTAACATTAGTGTGGGTGGTGAACATGCTAGGCACATGCAGACTCCTAACAAGATGATGCAAAGGACTCAAACCTACACCTAACAGACTCGACTAAAGAGGTTTATTAGGTCTTAACTACCACTTGGGCATGGGGGCATGAGTCGTGGTTGATGGATGACATGCAGAAGAAAATTTGCTAGTAACTCCTAATAAGTGCCAGAGGGTCTGCCAAAAGTAGGTAGCAAATGGGATGGGCTCTATGGATCCTTGCAACCTAGTAACCTCAACAAAATGTAACCTAATAGTTCTAGACACATGAGAAAACTCAGGAAAGGGTAGAAAATAGGAAGTGGGTTCAGAATTACTCTGGTAGGGTGGAGAAAAAGGTTCTGGGTTAGTTGGATAAAGTAGAATCAAAGAAGGCATGTCAGGGACTAATCCTAGACTAATGAGGTTAACCTTATGGGGTTGCGATATATCTACGGGGTTTGTATAATGGAAGGATGGGTTATTAATCTCAGGAAAGAGGTCCTTAATGGGAACTATAGGAGGAGACTCATCTTGAAGGTATTGATTCAAAGAGATCAGGTCCTTAATAAATTCTTCTGGTTCTTGTATTTTTGGACTAGACTCTGTAATTTGGCTCTCCTCTATGGTTTCCTCAGGTAAGGCTCTAGCAGCAGTACCTAGGTTCTCTTCCTCTATTTGTTCTTCCACTATAGCTTTAGGTTGGATGTGGTCAAGGTCAACTACCTCTAGGTTGGCTTCTACCTAGGTATCTATTGGGTCAGCTAATTCTAGGTCATCTAAAGGTGTCTCCTCTTCTCCCTCATACTCATCCACTAAGTTTACATCAGCTTCATATACTTCCGCGTTAATGTAAGCCTTGTCAATCTCAGGAATGGTTGGAGAAGGTCGGCTAGGGGAAAATTGGCTAGGTCCTGGTTTCTGATTATGGACACTAATCCTAGTAGGTTCAAGTTGTCTAAAGGGTAGTGGCTTACTACTGGGCTCATATTTAGGGGTGCTAATCCTATGGGGTTCAAGTTGACTAAAGGAAACCTGACTAGTACTAGATTGATATCTAGGGATTATGGGCTCCCTAGACTCATAGGATAAGGGTGCAGATCTATGGGTCACGGGATTATATGATCTGGGGTCATAGGATTTGGGTTCAGCTCTATAGGTCTTGGGTCTACTGGATTCATGGGATATGGGTTCGTAGATTCTAGAGTCAGAGGGTTTGAAGTCATAAGATCTATAGGTTGTGGGTATACTAGGCTTATAGGATGTGGGTAAATAGGATCTAGAGTCATAGGATCTAGGTTCAGTATCATAGTATGGGTCAGGCTGAGTGGCTCTCCTAGGTTCAACCTCACAATATGGTTCAGGGTTTGGGGTCCTCCTAGGTTTAGGATTATAGTATGGGTCAGGCTGAGGGGCTCTCCTAGGTTCAACCTCTCGGTATGGATCAGGGTTTGGGGTCCTCCTAGGTTGAGGATTGTAGTACGGGTCAGGATAAGGGGCTCTCCTAGGTTCGACCTCATGGTATAGATCAGGGTTTGGGGTTCTCCTAGGTTGAGGGGACTCAGGATCTGGCTCAGATCGTGACCCATGGGTTCTTGCTATGGTCCCTACACGGCCTCCTAACTGGTCAAACCTATTGGCAAGATGGTCAATTCTATTGTTGGTTTGGGTAGCAGACTGAGTTAACTGGGTAGTCATATGGGCCATTTGATCAGCTAGGGCTTTTATTTGGGCTTGTAAATTTTCCATGGGTTCAGACATTTGTGAAGGAGGTGGATGATATGAAACTCCTAATCTAGTGCTCATGCAAGACTCGATCAGACCGACTATAGCTGACTAGACCTAGAGTCCAAACTAGATGCTCAATCAGGGTGGCAAACTAGCCTATAGTAACCCTGTACTCAGCCAGGCAGGTGTAAGGGGAGTGTTAGGTCCCTGATTGCCAATCCTAGACACCAATCAAAGATTGGCCAGGTAGGCGGACCAGCACACAAGCCCTACGGGATTGAATCCCTAAACCACCGTTCTAGACACTGAGCACAAGGCACACACAGGTTAACTTGACACAGTGATCTAACACTAGCCCGGACCCGATCAGTTGGTGTCCCTAGCCCACTAGGGCAAATTAAGTCTAATTAATTTTAGGTTAAGGCTTGGGACTGAATGCAAGGGATGTGATTTTGGGCTAAGGAGAGGTGATCAAATCCTCCCCCCATCTGATATAGCAAGAGTGCCCTTAAAAGTAAATTATGCAATGATGGCAGGCAGATAAGGATGCAAATTAGGGTTTAGATATTTTTTTTGGTATTTTTGGAAAATATGTATTTTTTTTTTGGTATTTTTTTAAATATAAGAAAACTTGCAAATCATGGCCTAATATACCGGAAATATACTAAAATTAAGAAATATGCAAAAACTCCTAAACAAAACCCTAAAACTTCCAAACTTGTCTTGCTAAAAAAAACAGAGCCAAAAAATTTGTAGGCCCTATTTCGGCTTGAAGAAAATTCACAGGCCATAATAAAATCTGGAAAAATTTTTAAAATT